>OY754942.1:6292251-6892251 GCA_963576515.1 Cryptocephalus primarius | reverse complement strand
TTTTATTGAGAATGTTATTAAAACTTGTAACAGCGGAAGCATGAGCCACAGTCACGTTCGTGGCGTGTGCCATACGATAAGTAATATATTTACGGTTCTTGGACACAAATAAGGCTCACTTCTCGGCTTTCAGATATAGGTCTAAGTTCCATGGTTGCAGTTCGGGAACGCTTCAGGTTGATCTGTCCAACGCGAAACAAGCACCTGCTGCGGTATTAGAGATTTTCTCCCGAGTTCTGCGAATGTAAATTGGGCACTTAGAAGATAAGGCCTCATGATTACATTATCTGAATCCCGCCGAAGTGCAATTAGCACAGGTAGGCTCATCATCGTGCTATTCACAACGTCCAGCTTTATGCACACCAGCACAATAGCCGCATGTGTTGTAGCCGACACATTGCGTTTGGACATGTCCAAATTTTTGCCATTTAAAACAGTTACCAATTCAAATCCTCCTTGTCCTCGACTCTGCCTGACGACCAACCAATGTATACACGATCCCGAGCCAGCAGCTCAATTCGTACTTTTGAGGAAACTTCAACGACTCAGTTTACATAGTTAAAGTTCTTTGGTCTAAATTTTGCTTTAACAGCTACAGGCCGGTGATTTGCTTCGCTGGAAGACTTTTTGAACCTTATTCTGCCAGCCCTCTGCAGATAGTTCTTTAGGTGCGCCAAAACTTGCCTTGCACCTCATACTTGAGGCCGGGCACACTCTCGAGCACGTTTTTATTGATCAGGCTCTCATCTATAATCATACACTCGGTTCTAACCCCAGCCTTGCCATGCTTGTAGATTCTATCAGGATTTATCTCTAGATTCTTCGGTTTCAGTTTGATAAGCAAAACCTGTGTCGTCACAACTTTTACCTTCAGATTGTATTGGGCTAATTAATATTAAGCTCTTAGGAGCAAGTTGTATTGTTTTACCAGCTGCAACCACTTTTGGTACGGACATTTTTACCATAGTAGCATAGGAAGGCCTTTCAGCTGGCCTCTCAATTGCTTACTTTACGATGCTCAAATTTTTCCTGAGCTTCAGAATTTCCGTTCATTACGCCAAGTTGAAAGAAGATGACACTCGTCTATTCAGCAATGTTTATAAGCCCATTATTCTTAAGCTGTGTATCCTTAAGCACTGATATAGCTAAGAAACATTTAGCACGATTTCGTGAATATTTACCTAGCAGCTCCTGTCAATCGATTTTCTTCAGACACGTATGCAGGAAGGAATCACCAGTTTCTTTAAAACCACATTTTGATGTTATAGCCAGAAAAGTTATACAAATCAAATTAGGATGGATGGGGGTCCCCCGACCCCCCTAAAGTGAGCCTCTTAGCCGGATCAGGTGGTTGTGCCGTGGATTGAGTGCAATTAGTTTCAAAAGGGAAACTATACAGCCACGAGTTATTGCCTGACCGCGTTGCCCGCCCTTCAACACGAGGAGGCGAGTCACTAAGATTTCCGTAGAAACTTTGAAGGGACACCAGAGTGGGTAGGAATATTTTTTATTATTATTCTAAATATATAAGACTTACCGTCTGCTCCCACTCCACTCCCTCTTCCTCTCCCCCTCTCCCCCTACCTCCCTCTCCACCAACTTCCCTTCCTACCTCTCTCCCACCGTCTCTCACTCTCTCTCTCTCTCTCTCTCTCTCTCTCTCTCCTCTCTCCCTCACCCTCTCTCTCTCTCCCTGTCTCTTGGTAAAGCAAATATTCCTTCATCGCTCCTGACTTGCCTGGACTGCCTAACGAGCTATTCCGAGACCTTGAAACAATTTGCTTTGACGTCTTTCTTCTAGGGACTTAAAACCGAAAGACCACAATAGTTGAGGGTAGTCAACATTTTTCATAGGGTAGATTTCCGTTATTTTAAAAGATATAAATTTTAAGAAGCGGCGCTGAACCTGTCCAATAAAAAGCTTATGATACCAAACGACACTATGACCAAACGACACTACGATACTCAAGTTTAGAGCGAACGAACGAATAACAAAGTCTTTCAAATGTTACATGGTTACAAAAAAATGGGAATTTCTCAAAATAAATCCTAGTGTTTCGACGCTGCTGAGACAGTTTTCTCAATATGAGTAGCAAACGATAACTTGTTGTCAAACAGAATTTCAAGGTCACACACGAGTTCCTGCTTTTCAAATGATTGCCCATTAATCAACTAGTGCGATCGGTGTAAACTAAGCTTACACGTAAAACTAACAACACAGCATTTTGAGACATTAAGATTAAGATGATTTGACACGCACCAATTTGCAGTGACATTAAGATTACGTTGCAAGAGATCTACATCACTTTTCGACTTGCTCGAAGTATAAATCTTTAAGTCATCAGCCTAAGCCAGTATCGGACAGTCAACAGTTACAAAGTAGATCATCCAGTATTCAAAATAATAAGCGACCCAGGTTAGATCTCTGGGGTACACCAGAAGTTGACAGATATTCATTAGATCTGTAACCATTATAAAAAACAATTGTATTTGTCCGACAGATAAGATTCGAGAAGCTTCAACAAAGACATACTGACACCAAAACTATCCAGTTTATTTGTCAAAGTCAGTCAAAGGCAAATCAATTTGAAAGGCACTGGATAGGTCCGTGTAAACTACGTCCACATGTCCCCTATCATCGAGAATCTTAGAAATGTATTGTGTTACTACTACCACCAAATTTATCGATGTAGATCGGTCCGAAAGGAAGCCATGTCGTAGGGAAGAGTGAATATTTGCGTAAAGGCATGCATAGATGATTTGTTCAAATAACTGCCAAAATTAGATAATATTGCCACTGGTCTATATTTCCTTACGTCAGATTTATCATTTTTGTTTTTTTGTGGATCGATGTAACCATTGCTCGTTTCCATAGACAGGAAAGTCAAGATGTCAAAGCCATATGCAGGTTTCTAATTTTACAAAGTGTTATAAGTTACAAGTTACAAAGTTTTATAAGATCATCTCCAGCAGTCATATTAGAAGGAGACCTGCCCATAATTTCAGTAATCTTTGATTCTGAGACGGTATCAAGTCCAAAAGAAAGATAATTCGAAGGTATTGAACTTCTATTACGTTGTGACTGCAACGAAAAATTTTTGGAGAAGTGTTCAGCAAAACCGTTCACAATTGCCTGCGGCGAATTGTACTCTATGTGATTGGAAAACATTTTACCAGGAATACGTGATCGTTCTTTAGAACGAATAAACTTGTATAACTGTTTTGGATCTTCAGAAATTTCAGTTCCTATGCTTTTTAAGTAAATCTTAGTGGATTTCCATTTTTGCCTTCAACGATGTTTTTCTTTTAATAACTGGATAATTTCAGGAGTAAACTTATGAAACTTAGGAACAGAAGCATCAAAAAGAGAGTAAACAGTTTCATAAAAAACGCCTCAACAGTCATTCACATTAATTTACGAAAGAATTTAAACAGGTCCAATCAGTTTCCAATAGATTTTGGTCAAGAGTTACAAAATCAGCCTTAAATAAGTTATATCGTGGGGCCCCAGCCACAGAATTTTTTTGAGTCTTTTCCTGTTTGAGATCTATACATACAGATAATGCTGGATGATATAAATCTTCTGATATAAATGGCGTCTCCTCCCTACTCACCAATATCGACTAACAACAATTCGATAGAACCAAGTCCAGTATACTATCATTACAATTACAAATACTGTTAAACTGAGCGAGGTGCAATGAGTCAACAAAAAATTGTACGCTAAGTGTAAATTCGCCCCAAGATGTCTTGAACAGGTAACTAGTTTACTTTTAATCGCTTCGTTATAGAATTTCACTTTTTTGGTCAAAATTTAAGGAAAATTCATTGACCGGAACAGTCCCAAAAAAATTAAAACATGGACACCTGACGCAAAACCTAATGCCGAACGAAATTGTAGGCTACATGTAAATTCACTCCAAGATGTCTTGAGCAAGTAACTAGACTACTCATAATCAATTTGTTATTGAATTTTATGTATTCAAGAGAAATTGTGAAAAACTAATTTGCTAAACATTTCCAAATAAATTTATATTTTCGGTATCTGGTTGAGGCAATCTCTTTGGCAACCAGTTATACGCATGGTTGCCACGAAAACTAGTGTTATGTTACTTAAAATAGGAAATATTAGGAACATTTTTATCATAAAGTGATTACAGAAACATCGAAATTGATTATCATCAAACACGTCCGCATTCGGTGCGTTACTGATCGTTTATCATCGGCCAAATTGTACACCGAAATTGTACGCGAACTTCACATCGATGTTTCGTGCAATGCTGTCAAAAACATAACCTCCAATAGTCTAAAATTTTTCTTGATTATATTTGTTGTGATCCTGAAATTTCATTTGCAATGTAGAAGCGGTACTCCCCTTCATAAATTAATAATTAAGAGGTTTGTATTAATGCCCAAAGACAGTTCTTTTCACATATTTCACTTCCATTTATCCTAACCGTATTTTAAGAATATATCGATCGGCCAGGCAATTGGCTGGGGGGGGGGGGTGGTACCATCTAGCCAAAGAATTTAGCAGCAATTAGGACTTTACGGAAGTAAGTACCCCAATTTTGAAACCAAATTAATTCCAGCAGAATTAAACCATTAAGTTACTACTATTAAACCTACTAATCTTTAATTGTTTTAGCGCAATTCAGAGCATTTCAAAATTGATGGAGCAATATGAAGTCGCAGC
This sequence comes from Cryptocephalus primarius, assembly GCA_963576515.1. Lineage (NCBI taxonomy): Eukaryota > Metazoa > Arthropoda > Insecta > Coleoptera > Chrysomelidae > Cryptocephalus > Cryptocephalus primarius. The sequence continues at coordinate 6,887,555 of OY754942.1, read as the reverse complement.
GGAAAAAGGAATTTGCTGCTGAAAAGCGAGCGAGAATGAGTACAGTGCAGGATTGTTTTGTTGGGCCATCAACCTCCGAATACCCTAGCATGGATCTTAAAAATGTAAATATTGAACTAGGAGAGACGGTCAACAGTGACGCTGTAGCATTAATCGAGTCAGGAACTGAAATGGGACTAGTTAATTACATCTTTACAGAATGAGGCAGAAGAAAAGGTTTACAAGGTAATTGATAAAATGTCTTCTTTTTTTTTTAAATTTTTTATCAATACATAACCATCATTTCACGAGGGTTTCTAGCTACACAAAACATTTTGTTTGTAAAGAGCAGGGTCATAGTAAATAACAGCTAAAATCATTATTACATTTACTAATTTATATATAACAAAACGATATAGAAAAATTTGTTATATGTTAAGAAACATCAATTTAAATGATTAATTATAAAAGCTTCCCATATAGCATCACTCCGAGCTCTATCTTGTGTTGCTACAGATACCACTTCATCCATTTCTTGCATAGCTTAAATTTTCCTCAGAGTTTTCTTCCTTCTGATCTATGGCAATATTTTGTGGTATTGAACCGGGCCCAATAATTCATATTGTTGTATGAAGTTTTGTATTAATTTTCTTTCCAAGACAACAGAACCTTTTTTTTTTTAATACTTCAAAACATCTATCTATGACATTTCGGATTCTAATATGTGCTCGATTGTACTTCATTTCGCATTCAGTGCTTGGATTCAAAATAGGGATGAACAGGTAGTGCTTTTGTGGGTATCCACTGTCCCCTAAGAGGATCCCTCTCGAAGTTCTATTTTCCAGTTTCACCTTTAGTGAATTGTTTTCGAAAATTCTACAATCATGTGCTGATAACATCCCGGCCATCTAATGATGATGTTCATGATTGAAGGTTCGGAGTAGCCACCGTCTGAATTTTTAATGACATCCACCTCTTTCGATTCCTAAAAAGCTCCCCCCGCTCACCGCCGCGATTCTTTATAGAAATATATGTGCAATTGACATGCCCGATTACACCTGGAAATTGACCTATATCATAAAATTTTCTTCTCAATACCCTTAAATCTTGTTCATCGAGAAACGAGATAAACCTTCTTAAACAAAATATTTTTAAAAGTCGAAAAAGTAGCAGTGATGATCATACATTCAAAGAAGCCCATGGATTTTGCCATTTACCGAATGATTTAGAATTCCCAATTTTGGTTATACTTAAAAAAAAACTAACTAACTTATTTGAATATGAGGTCATCATTGTTAATTATTCGACTTTCTATACCACGTAAATATCGGTTTGCACCTTTTGTCCTGTTATTTGCAAATAAATATAGAAACTTAACTTATTTAATTCATACCCACATGGTGGTGTGAAATTAAATTTTTCTTTTAAATAATGGGCAATTTTTGTTATACAATTTGGCACAGTGCAAACAATCTTGGCAAACAATACACAACGTTTCATAAACCAATTTTAAACATATTGGTGTACAATATTCTCTATTCTCTATGTACTTTGGAAATCAGTTATTTTTCTAAATTAAAACCATGCCATTTTTTTATTATATTTGCACATACAACAGTATTTTTGGAAGATTTGCAATTGTTTAAATTTATTTTTTTGCAATAAACCAACTTACATAGCCCAAACTCATCTTTGATACCTAACGATATGTCCATTTTTTAGGAATATTTAATCAATTAAAATCTTCATCAGTCGAAATGCCCGACAAGAAATATAATCATGGTCATCTTTTTCAAAGTTCGCACTTATTGAATTGCCCTGTGCTGAAATTGTTTAAAATTAATGTTTTAAAATAGTGTCTAAATTGATTTGGCGTCGGATTTGCATTTCTGCCACTATGTTGCCTGATTTGACAAAAGAAATTCTCCATTGGATCTTGTTTTACATTTATTGTGACTAAAAATCTCAGGTTAAGTTCTTTCAACGATTTGGTGAGTTCTTCAAACCCAGCCAAAGTGGACATCCAGTGTTTTAAAGACGGGGGAAATTCTTTCTTCTCACCTTTAAGAAAATTCAACTTACTAATAGATTCCTTGCACACTTCGATGGTTTGCCGCTTCCAATCGTCAGAGCAGTGGCGTTGATGCTGTCAAACAGTTGGTCCCAAAATCTTAATATCTTGGCTGTTTGCATTAGAGTTCCGTGGTCCTCGGTATCTATAAATAAAGTTAATATAATTAGATTAATGTTGTTTGTGTAACATTTACTCAAAGTGTTTTACCTTGTGCTGGAACTCTTGGGAAAGTTGTCATAAATGATGCCACAGTATGGCTAAAAATCTGAGTATCATTTGCCACTTTCATCTTTTTTGTTCTTAACTTGTCGACTAACTCCTACCTCCCAAATTAATTTTTTTTGTGTGAGAAAGTTGTTCCTTATGCCTTTCACTAAATGCGACGGATCAAAAATATGTATAATTTTCTGATTATTTTTGCAATATTGTTTTAAAATAACCAGAATATCTCCCATCCTTATTATATTCAGGGATTAATTTATTGATGGCAGCCACATTTGGCCGTCCCTTATCACTTACAGTGGCAATTACAATCAATCCAGCTTTTTGGCATTCTTTAACAATATATTAGTTAATTGAGCAACAATTGAGTCGCTCTTTATCGCACTTTTAAAAAAGTGACCATCAACGATTGTCTCCAGGCTGAAAACAACCGCTAATCACAAAAAACAATGCGTGGTTAGCTATAACATCACTTTTATATGATCCAGTATCCACAAATCCAATAAACTCTTTATTTTGACTATTCATATCGATACGCGGTCCAGTGCCGATTTCGTCAAATAGAATAACACAGTTGCGATCTTTCTCTTGTAATTTTTGATTTGTTTCACACTTAACTTTAAATTGTCGAAAATTGTTTCATTAATGCCACTATTAATGGGTATCCTACTAGGTAAAGAAGACAAACGGTCTTATATATTAACGCTAAAATGGATTTTGTCTTAAAATACATTTAGAATGCGTTTCACGGTTGTAACTACAGTTTTGTTCCGTGTGTTGTTGACGTGTTCTTAAAACGCATTTTAAGCTAAAATCCATTTTAGCGTTAATATATGTTTATGAATAAGAGGGAAAGTCTTTTGTGGAGGTAAAGCAAACATTTTTGAGAAAGCTCTGTATGCTTTTCCACTGTGCTTATACAACATTAAGCCGAATATTTTATCATCTAGGTTGTATCGCCTTCCTTTGGCTCTTTTATTAGACAGACGAGTTTGGGTCCCAACAAAATTTCTGACAGCGGGGTGCATTCTTGACATTTGCTTTTCTAATAGTTCTAGAGTTCTTGAATTCTGTTTTTGTTGGGTAAAGTGAATACTTTTCTTATATCGTTTTTCAGATTTTGGAAGTTTTATTGCATGCACATATAATTATATGGAGCTAAGTCTATTCTTCTTGTAACTCTTACGTCTTTTAGGATGAAGTCCTGGCCTAATAGACTACATTTAATTATTTGGCAATATTATTACTGGAATTAAGCTCGTTTTGCATAGGCGTTGCAGAAGATGAACCTGCAATAGGAGGTTTCTTTAATTCTTTAATGTGTACGGTCTCTACATGCAACTTTAATTTTTTATGTTTTATCATTTTCCTACAAATTTCCACGAGTAATGTCACCCCTAAACAATAGCTACATTATTAAAATAGGAAACCTTTGCCTCAGCAATATGTAATCATATAAATAGAAGCCAAGTGTTAGTAGAAGCAGTTGAGCCTAGACCATTGTATAGTCGAGTCGTAATGTCGTAGTTGAGTAGAATCACAACGTATATTGTATTTAATAAGTTTATTTTAATAAAAAAGTTTTTAAAAACACCTCTCGGTCCTCGACGGACGTAATTGGCGCAGTCAAAGTAGGATTTTCGTGCGGTTTTCGGAAGAGATTTCGCATCGTGACAGACTCTTTCGAATCCAAGTGTCTCAACGCTGAAGCACGGATACCACCCCAGACGGAATTTGGGACTACATCGCCCGGATTCGCAAGGCATCGAGCAACGAGGACAAGCATCGCCTCACCTGCCGTACCTTATAGAAGATAAGAAGAAAGAAGATAACAAAAAAAAAAAAAAGGGAAAAGTTAAGAAGAAACGGAATTTGGGACCACATCGCCCGGATTCGCAAGGTGACGACACACGAGGACAAGCATCGCCTCACCCACCGTCGTACCTTATAGAAGAAGAATGATCAACGTCGTACTGCTAATGTAAGTCACAAAACGAACATAAAACAATTATTTTTTATGTCTTACATAGATTTATCTACCTTAATTGATAATCTCGAAAATTTGAATTTTTCCGACTCGACTCCTCAACTCACAACAAACCCAAATTTAGTAAAACCATCAACCTTTAACCCACAACACCAACCATCTAACACAATGGTCAATTTAAAACCTGAATATTTAGACTGTGTCCCAGAATTTAACGGTGACCCAAATGATCTCAATCGATTCATAAGTGTAAGTGAATCGTTAATCAATCAATTCTACGATCATGCAGATCCAACAAATTTTCAAAATATTTATCTATTAAATTCCATCATTTCAAAATTAAAAGGAAACGCAAAAACAATAGTAAATATTCAAGGCACTACCGACTGGGAAGGCTTAAAAAAATTGCTACTATCAAATTTCTCGGACCAACGAGATGAAATTTGTTTGAATAGAGATTTAATAATGTTGAAACAATTACCAAACGAAACGGCGCAGAATTTTTACGACAGAGTTCTACACATCTTAAACTTACTCTGCTGTTACATAACTGCTCACGAAACAACAGCAGAAGCACAAAAATTAAAACGGGAACTTTATCAGAATCTAGCGTTAAAAACATTTTTATCTGGACTTAAGGAACCTTTAGCCACCACCCTAAGATGCATGAAACCTACTACATTAAGCGAAGCAATGCAACTTGTCGTTCAAGAGGAAAACGTACAGTATTTTCAAAATTTTACACAAAGAAATCCCACAAAACCTCACATTCCCTTCAAGGTGAACCATTATCCACAAAACAATCAACATCCTCATTTTAACCCTCGTTTCCAGCCGAGAAACCAAAATTCGTTCAACCACCATACTCCAAACGACTTCTTCAGAAACCAAAATAGATTTCCCACGCAACCAATTAATATTCAACCAAGAAACTTACCACCCCAAAGATTTCTTACAAATTCACAAGTTTTCAAGCAACCACCTAAAAATATAAATGTCTTTAAACCAAACCCAAATATTCAAAAAAATCTACCACCACCAACTCCTATGAGTATTTCCACCCGAAATACCTACCAACCGAGACCTTCAACATCAAATCAAAATTTCCAACGAAGACCTTTTAATGCATTCCAAAATACTTACAAATCTCAAAATCAAAGACCACCCTTCATTTCGGAAGAAATATATAACACAGAAACGGAAACTTACGAAGATAATCAATACACTGAATACGTGGATGAAAACAATTTCGAAAAGGAATATCAAGAACCGAGACAATATCCTAAAAATTCCAATACTAACCAAAATTTTCAATCAACTCTTCAAAACAGCAAACCAAGATAACACCGATAATAACATTTAATACGCTTTCAGAAAATATAAATGAGTTACCTTACATTGTACTTCCCGAATACAACATTAAATTATTAATCGATTCTGGCTCAACAAAATCGTTTATCAATCCTGAAATTGCACACAGATACTTTTCAAATTCCATAAAGAATGAACCTTTTATCGTATCGACTGTGTTCCAAAAATCCTCACACCAATTTAGTACATTAATCCCACCTTCAAAAATTTTCAATCTAAATCCTTCAAATAGACTAAAGTTCTATCTATTCAAATTCCATGATATTTTCGACGGACTCATCGGAATTGACAATTTAACCTCACTTCAAGCAGTCCTTGATTTTAATACAAATCACTTGATAACACCCAACGCAAAAATAAAACTACATTTCCTTCAAACTAAACCTATCCATGATCTAAATCAAATTACAATTGCACCCCGGTCCGAACAAGTAATAAAAGCTAATACAAATACCGATGCATTATCTCGCGTAGAAATTCATACTAAAGAAACAGACACTTATTGGAAACAATTCGACGACTTAATTGGTAATCAATTTGAATCCATTACTTTCGACGAACCCTCAACATTAAATGAAAACAAAACTGACCTAGACAATATTTCTATTATTGCACAAGTTGACGACAACGAACAACCTCAGCAAAATCTCCAAGAGCAACAAAATGAAAACGAAAGCGAAAGTGTTACAATGCACTCCAACGCCGACCAACATCCCGTAATAAATATCCCTATTGTTGAGCATGCATTAAACTACGGACAAAATCAAATAATAATAAGCTCTGTATTACATTCACCAACACTTCCAAAAATAACTAAATTATTTGACAAAAAACAACGTATTCATGTTCAAATCTCTCAAAACAACTTTGAAAATGATATTGTAAATTTTGTTAAAACTTATGTTATACCCGATGTAAATTATTATCTATATTTTGAAGATCCAGAAATTTATGAACCGTTTTCGTTAACTCTTCAGAGAACTTTCAAATGGCCCTCTTTAAAGTTTAAACGCTGTAAGAAGAAATTAATTGATATAACGGATAAAGACGAAATTCAAAATACAATTCGAAACTACCATGAAGGAAAAACTAACCACAGAGGAATAGAAGAAACATTAAATAGGATAAAAGAAAAATATTTTTGGCCCCGAATGAAAGAATCAATCCAAACCTTTATAAATCAATGCGAAGTTTGTCAGCAAGCGAAATATGACAGGAACCCAGTAAAAATGCAATTAAATAAAACACCAACAGCCTCAAAACCTTTTGAGATAATTCATCTTGATACATTTACTTTTGAACAATCAAAATTTCTAACAATTGTAGACAGTTTTTCTAAATACGCTCAAGCATATTACTTAACTTCATTGAACAATACAGAGATCGCAGACAATTTAATCAAATTCTTTTCTCATCATAATATTCCAAAAATGATTATTTTAGACAATGGAACAGAATTTAAGAATTCGGTAATTACAGAATTACTTTTATTACACAAAATCCAAATCCACTTCTGCTCCCCTAATCATCCACAATCCAATGGGATAATCGAAAGATTCCATTCAACATTAATTGAACATTTAAGAATTCTAAATACTCAAGGATACTCTAAAACTCCTGCGAAAATGAAAATAATATACGCAATTTTAGCTTACATTTATTCCATTCACTCTGTAACAAAACATAAACCCATTGATATAATTAACGGACACATTTCAAACAATAACCCATTTAATGTAGAGATAGATAAAATTTTGCTGAATGATTACGTGCAGCAGCACAAAGAGAAAACTAAAATATTATATTCGAAGATAAATGCAAATTTAATCGAAAACAAAGAACACGTTCTAGAAAAGGTAAACAAGAATCGCGATGAACCAAACATTTTCCAACCAGAACAATTAGCTTTTGTAAAGAAAAGTACGCGACAGAAAAACGCCAATAAATTCGAAAAACCAAAAATAATATCCGATATTAATATTGAAAGAAAGGTAATTTCAACAAATTCCCAAAATAAAATACACATGGACAACGTAAAACGTCCACTAAGACAAACATATTCATTTGACTAAATTAAAAAATTTCATTTTCAGATTACCATGCATTCTCGCCAAAAACGAAATAACCTACCGAAATCTGGAAGACAACCCAGGTATAATACCATTAAAAATTGGAACATCAAAAATTAAGGAATACTCACATACTCTCATTTATTATTATGATTTAAATCCAATAATCAATGAAATTAATAAATTAAAAATTCAATCACAAAACATAACTAGACATTTATCACATAATGAACAATATTATAATGAAACGTCAAATTATATTAAAATACTAAACTTTATAGAAGATAAGGTAGAAAATAGAATTGTAGAATTATTACCACACCCACGTAGACTTAAGAGAGGTCTAATTAATGGATTAGGTTCTATATTCAAAGCTATTAGTGGAAATTTAGACGCTAGCGACGGGGAAAGGTACGAAAATCTAATTAAGAATTTACAAAATAACCAAAACCAACTAGCCAACTCTGTGAAAAACCAAAATTCACTCGCGGTATCACTAATCAATAAATTTAATGAAACTGTCTGTAAAATTCTGCATAATGAGGAAATATTAAGTACACGTATCAAACAAATTTCGGGAATTGTCCAGGGAAGTACTAACAGAGACTATATAAGATTTATCAAAGATACACTAATCCAAGTAATCAATATGTTTGAAATTATAAACTCGATCTTACAAGATGTAGAAACGTCGATAGCCTTCACTAGATTGGGAACTGTCCATCCAAGCATAGTAAAAACAAAAGACTTATATGAAGAGTTAAATATATTAAAAACTAAATTTAAACCAAATCAATTACCTTTGAACGTGACCTTAGAAAATCTAATATATTTCAAAAAATTAATCACGATCGATTGTTTTACACTAAATAACAAAATCACTTACCTCTTCCATTTACCTATAACCCATCCGTATACATTTGAAATGTACCACTTATACTCCACACCCATCCTTTCGAGAGGAAAATTCAAGGCAATAATACCAAATTCAAAATTTGTTGCAAGAAACGCATTGTTTTATGTTCCTATAAGTGACCCCTGCATGGAAGCAGCTCCAAGATTCTACGTTTGTGAAAAACACACACTTCAACGCATCAATAAAGAAAACCCTTGCGAAATTCAACTTTTAGACATCAACACCCCGAATCGATGTTTACAAACAGAAATTAAAATCGACGACGGCGTTTATCAAGAAACTGAAAATTCGAATCAATGGATCATCATTTTACCTCAAGAAGAAATTATTCGACTTCACTGCCATGAACAGATGGAAGTCATTAAACTCCGAGGATCATACCTCTTTGAAATACCGTTAGGATGCCAACTTTCTACTAGAAAGAAATTAATAACCAACGAAGAAGACGCCACGTCAGGACAAATCATCCTTTTTCCAAATCTACTCCCAGAAGACGATAGACCACTTCGAGTAAACTACACTCTCAACCTGGAAGGAAACAACTTAGACGAACTCCAAGATATCAAACAAGCTTTCATCAAGAATGACCCCATACTCGATGGACCGATGGTGTCATACACCCCAAGTGCCTGGACTATCTTCATATATGGAATCATCGCTATCATCATAGTAGTATTTATCAAGAAGAAGCTAAGTCGCAGAAGACTTCGAGAGCAGCCGCAAGAAGAAGCCATTGCAGCCCTAGAGTTGGACAACGTTCGACTTCCGCTATAAGAATCCCGGAACTCGAATCTTCGGGGGGAGGAGTAATGTCACCCCTAAACAATAGCTACATTATTAAAATAGGAAACCTTTGCCTCAGCAATATGTAATCATATAAATAGAAGCCAAGTGTTAGTAGAAGCAGTTGAGCCTAGACCATTGTATAGTCGAGTCGTAATGTCGTAGTTGAGTAGAATCACAACGTATATTGTATTTAATAAGTTTATTTTAATAAAAAAGTTTTTAAAAACACCTCTCGGTCCTCGACGGACGTAATTCACGCGATTTTTATCAAGTATTTTCGTTATTTGATAAGGACCTAGAAATTGTTTGTCCTTTTTATTTCCTTTGTAAGGGTTCGCCTTATACATTGTCTGTCCGAGTTTAAATTCTTGGTTAGTTTCGCCTTGGTCATTTCTTTTTTCGATTATTTTGTTCTTTTGCTCTACTAATTTATTTTGGACGTTTTTATAAACGTGTTCTAATTTCTCTTGATGGTCTTTAACATAGTCGGCGTAAAAGGTGTGTGGTACAAAGATTTCGTTAGGATTCCTGGAGTCAGTGTATCCGAAAGTAAGTTCAAAAGGAGTGAAATTTGTTGAGCTGTGAATAGAATAGAGGTGAAATATTTTGTTAAGGCTTTGCTAATGTGTATAGCTGTTTTTCCGTGTATGAAAATTGCTTACGCGAATTTTGTGAATGCATCAGTTTAGAGTCAGGTAATTTTTACCGTCGTAAACGAACACGTCCATGTGAATAATTCGAAAAGGCTTGGAAGCAGTTTCGGTGAGCATTAGCGGAACGTATGGGGTTTCCCTAGAGTATTTATGTTTTTGGCAAATACTGCACGAGTTAATATAATTAGTTACGGAGATTTTCATATTTTTCCAATAATAGTTTCTGCGCAATCGCTCTAAAGTTTCGTTTATGCCTCTGTGAGTGGTCTTACTTTCGTGATAGTTTTTTAACAAAAGAATCTGTTCTTCCTTATCTGAGACTGTATTTACAAGTTTGGTACATTTAACTAATTTAGGTCCATGCTCTGAAAAGTGTTTCAAATACACGGCATTAAAATCTTGATACAGATTTTCTTTATTAAAATGAAGGTAAAATGTGTTTTTAGAATCAGTGAACTCCTGTACGAATTGGAAAATTAACTTTTCATTATTGCTTTCGCGGATTTTTACTTTAATCACCTTATGGTTTTCGTAAGTTTCGTGGGTGATGTCAATTTTAGGGTGCAAGTTCGGATAAACTAGAATTTGATGAGTTTTGTTATTTACAATTTCGTCTAGAATTGGTATACCGTCGTTTGTAGTTTCAGTTGCAGTTGAATGTTGCGTGGATATTTCAGATCGAGTGGGGTTAATTGTCCAGTTAGGTTCGGGGGTTGTTAGGGAATCTCGAGTGTCGGTTTGCAAGGGTGGTTGAATTTGTACGTCAGATAAAATTTTAACATTAGGAGGTGGTGGTTCCGTTGGAATATTTTCTGCCATATCTCTTAAGTATTCTAAAATGTCGTTACCTGAGTCACGTGCATTGTTCATTACCGATTCGGCTTCCAAAGCGTTAATTTTAATACGCGAAAGACAATCTGCGTTCGTATTAGATTTTCCTTTTTTGTAAATGATTTGATAATCGAATTCCTCTAATTTTAATCGCCACCTTACCAACTTTGAATTCGGTTCTTTTAAGGTAAATAACCACGATAACGGTTTATGATCAGTATATATGAAAAATTTCTTTTCGTACAAGTAGGGACGAAAGTGTTTACATGCCCACACGATAGCTAGGAGTTCTTTCTCTATCGTCGAGTATTTGGTCTCAGAGTCGTTTAAAGTCCTAGACGCGTACGCTACTGGCTTATCGTTAGGTACATTGCCTTGTGATAAAACGGCGCCTATTGCTAAGTTGCTAGCGTCAGTCGTTAAAACAAAAGGTTTCGTAAAATCTGTATACTGTAATACGGGGTCGTTTGTCAAAATTTCTTTACAGATTTGAAAACGATTTAGAAAGTCTCTATCATGAATTACTTGACATCCCTTTTTTAAACATTTTGTCATTGGCATGGTGATTTTGGCAAAATCTCGAATAAAACGTCGGTAGTAACCTAATAATCTGAGAAAGCTTTTTGTTCCAGTCTGAGTTTTGGGAATAGGAAAATTTTTAATCACTGAAATTTTGTCTGGATTTGGCTTAACACCATCCAGAGTTATAACATGACCTAAATACATAACGGTTTTTTATAAAAATTCTGATTTGTCTAATTGTACCTTTAAATTGTATTGCCTAAGTCTATTGAATACAATTTTCAATCGATCGATGTGCTCCTGAAGGGAGGTACTGTAAATTAATATGTCGTCCAGATAAATAATGCAAGACTCATCGGTTAACCCTCTTAAGACGTTATCCATAACCCTTTGAAATGTCGAGGGTGCATTTTTCAACCCGAACGGCATTCTTTTGAATTGAAAATGACCTTGTGGAGTGCTAAAAGCGGTTTTTTCTACATCATTAGGATCTACTTCTATTTGGTGAAAGCCGCTCGCTAAATCTAGTGTGGAAAAATAGTTTGCTCTGCCTAACCTATCTAAAATCTCTGTTATGTTAGGTAGAGGATATTTGTCATCTACCGTTCGTTCGTTCAGTTTACGATAATCAATTACGAGACGCTACTTTCCTCCGCGTTTAGGGACAACCCATATAGGAGACGAAAATGGGGACGTCGAATGTTCGATAATACCATCGTGTAACATTTGTGATACCTGTTTCTTTACTTCTTCCCTGTGAATTTCGGGGAACCTGTATGGTTTTGTATAGATCGGAGAATCATTGGTTAATGTTATCCTGTGTTTTACCTGATTGGTGAAACTTAGGGGAACCCCTTCGCAATAAAAAATATCCCTATAGTCGTAACAAAGTTTCCTGAGAGTTTCTTTTTCTTCTTTGTTACAACGGTCGAGCCTAATGTTTTTCAAATTTTGTTTCAATTTGTTGTCTTGTAAATTGGTTAATTCTAGATTGGGGTCGGTTTCGAATTTGTCCAAAAAGTTGACTTCTACTAAATTTAAGGTTTCGATATCAAATGGTTCACAAATATCTAATTTAACTGGATTTTCTTTGATATTAGTAATGGTCGTGGTAGCAAAATTATCTAACACAGTTACTAAAGCTTTGGGCATTTCAAGACCATTTCCAAAATTCTGATAACTAAGTATTCCTAATCCATTATTTTGTTTAACTGGTATTTTTACCACTTGTTGACAACGACTTGGTACTATAATAGAATAATTTTGTAACTGATCTTTTTTTCTATTCGTGTCGAAAATCAACCGAATGACAGCATTGGGAGTAACAATTTGATTTTTACTGACATTTATTTGTGCTTTTAATTGTTTTAACAAATCTACGCCTATGATTCCTTCGAATCTATTACTAACTTTAAAAAGATAGAATTTATGAAATTCTGGCAAGTTAAATATTGTAAATATGGGAATATTCGCCACTTCATCGTGATAGGGAATATCGTGAGCGGTTTGTATATTGAAGTTTTCATGAAAAATATAATTTCGGTAAAATTTATGTGCTAAATCGGGATCGATTAGAGATTTTGAGCTTCCTGTATCAACTAAAAATTTAGCATTAAGTTCTTTAATTTCAATGTAAGGTAGATTTGCTTTCAAAGCATTAACTAGTATTACGTCGGGTTGGTTGAATTCCGAACCTGCGGAAAATCCTGACGTTTTTCGGTTTCGTTTATCTGAGTCTGCTGGGAAAAAGTCGCGGGGTCGTAATCTGTGTCGTTGTTTGCGACATGAGTAGCTTCATAATTGTCCATGAGGTATTGAGTTTCAGCGAGATAAGGATTGTAAACGTCCGTGTGATATAAATTTTGATTATACTCGTAATCATAAGGATTGTCGACGTGATTATTATATTCGTTAACTTGTTGGTATTGATAGGGGTCATTAATGGTTTGGTTGAAAAGTTCAGTCGCAATGAAATTTGGCATCGATTGAATTTTCGAATTACTGGATGGAAAAATGGGTGCAGACGAGTAGGGAAATTATTGTTAGGGTGCCAGTTGTATGAAGCATTAGGCTGATTAGGTCTAACTTGCTGAAAATTTGGAGAATGGTTACGTAATGTAAAGTTTGGTTGAAATACGGGACGAGGGGTTTGTGTCGTAGGGCGAACATGACTAAAATTCGAAATAAATGCTGGACGGATTCCGTAATTTGAATTAATTGTGGGAGTAATTCTTAGACCAGGCTTAAATGAAACATTAGTATTTGGATTATTTGAATTTCTAGTAGAATATAGAAAATTTTCTTCTTCAATTACCAAGCACATGGCGGTCTCTAAATCTTTGGGTGACCTTAGTCGAACATTAGTTTAAATGGGAAGCGGTAAACCTCTGATAAACGTTTTTAAAGCTAAATCGTCATAATTTTTTTGCCTCAACTTACAGTCTTCTGACATTTGTACTGAATTTAATTTTGAAGTAATAAGACTTCTCGAGTCTTGACATCGCATACCGAAATTGTATGGAGTTTCATTTTTGTTTGGCTTAAGATTGATTAGATCTTGAACTAAACAGTCAATGTTACGTTGATCTCCAAAACTTAGTATTAAAGCTTCTTTAATATCGTTCCAAGTTTTAAGCTCTATACGAGAACCAATCAATATTTGCGCTCTACCGGTCAATTTGCCTATAACTGCTCGCAATAAAAATGAATTCAACACTACGTCGGTTTGACTCGCAAATGCAGTGATGAGACTCTCACAATTAGTTATAAAAATTGTTAAAGTATGGGGGTTTCCATCATAAGAAGGAATAGAGTCTATGTACAACCTAAGTAATTGATAGTTAACTGGAGTAGTAGCCATTTCTATACGTGAATTACTTTGGGTGTTCTCTGATTGGCTTACTTGTAATTTTTTTTCGATTAGCCCTACTACTTCGTCCAAATCTGATTCGCTCATGGAATTTAAGCAATTACTCTATGAACTATGCTACTTATAACTACTAAAACTTTGTGAAAAAGGTTAAAAGACGGGAAAATTTTAGGAAAGAGCACTTACTCTAAGACGATTAACTTCATATTCTTTCTTCTTTCTTCCTATCCTAATTCCTGTGGGTTCGGACGATTTGTGTTCTCCTCCCAGTGTGTGTAGTTTTCGTTCTTCTTTCCCTGGAGTACTCTTCTGTCTCGGAGATAACTGGAACTGTTCTTTCACTACCCGATTTTCACTCGAACAGCGAAACAGTCGTCGATTCGATATTCGCTCGAATTAACAGTTTTCACCGATTTTGATGGTTCTTCCGGTTAGTCGTTGAAACGATTAAATTGTCCGTTCGATACGTGCAATTCCCGAAAAATCCGTTCTGACTGCGCCAATTACGATGTTGAACTCTTAGACAGGGTTTTTAAAAAGCGAAATTCTACACGTGAGACGTTTATTCTGCAAGGCTAACAGCAATAGTCTGCCAATCTTTTCTATTTAACTCGTATTTATAATATAAGAACGGAAATGCAAGATAATCAGTTTAAAGTGCAAACTAGGTAAATATATTGTCGTAACTTGCGTATAATTTCTTCGGGTCGATGAAATCTCACAAATTTTACTATACCGTGTTCTAGATCTCTTTGTGGTAAAACAACAAGTATGTAGTCTAGTATTGTCAAAAATGTTTTCGGTTTTCGTTCTATATTCGGTAATTTCGTGTTATCAAAATTTGATTTTTATATAAATTTAGGGCTTTGTTCGAAATGGGAATTTTAAGGATTGGATTTTCTAATGCGGTATGTACTGTTTCTAAGTCTGTATCGTCACGTGGTGGCTCTACTTGTATGTCCGATAAAATTTTAATTTTTTGATACTAGTTCGCTAGTAAGATCAATGTTTTTTTTAACAAGAATTTCGTTAAGGTCGTGAGTACAGTCTGTGTCATCAATATCTACCTAACATCTACTTAGGATGTCTCAAGTGCGTCTAGATCGGTATTTATTCGGGATAAATAGTCTGCTGCCGTGTTGTCTTTTCCTTTCGGAAATTTGACTGTATAGTCGAATTCTTCAAGTTTTAATCGCCATCTTGCGATGGCGATGGTGAGTAAGGTTCTTTTAAAGAAAATGGCCATCGTAGTGGTCTATGGTCTGTGAAACACAGAAGTTTGCTGCCAAATAAGTAAGGTCGGAAATACTTACATCCCCATACGATTGCTAGTAGTTCCTTTTCAATTGTGGAGTAGTTAATTTCGGCTAAATTTAGGGTACGTGAAGCGTACGAAATAAGATGACCGTCTTGGGAGGATACCGCGCAAATTCCGTAATTAGATGCGTGTGTCGTTAGTTCGAAACTTTTATTAAAATCGGGATGAGCTAAAATTTGTTCTGAGGATAGTAAATTTTTACATAATTGAAAGCATTCTACAAATTCTTTCGTATGTTCTACTTTTTGATTTCTCTTCAAGGAGATTGTCATCGGTTTTGTTATCTGGGCAAAATTTTTAATGAATTTCCTATAGTAACCTAAAAGACCAAGGAATGATTTTATTTCCTTTTGTGTTCGCGGGATGGGAAACCTCTTAATCGTCTCGATTTTCTTTTTATTAGGCTAAATTCCTTCCGGTGTGATAACGTGACCTAGGAATTCCACTTCTTTTCGTAAGAATTCGCATTTGTCTAGCTGGATTTTTAGCTGTGCTCCTCTTAATTTTTGGAATACTAATTTTAAATTTTGAATATGTTCTTGTAAGCTTGTGCTAAATATAATTATATCGTCCATATAAACCTTGCAAATTTTATTTTCGAGATCTTTTAACGCTTCATCCACGACTCTTTGGAAAGTGGAGGGGGAATTACGTAAGCCAAACGGCATCCTTAAAAATTCGTAGTGTCCGTTCTCTACACTAAATGCTGTTTTTTCGATGGAGCATTTGCTCATTTCTGTCTGATGAAATCCGCTAGCGAGGTCAAGAGTACTGAAATATTGTGCTCGTCCTAATTTATCAAGTATGTCAGTGATGCTATTAGGTATTGGGTATTTGTCTGATATGGTTTTTTCGTTATTTTTCCTATGGTCGATTACAAGTTTTCTCCATTTTTGTTTTCCTGATGCATCCACTTTCTTTCCAACTATCCATATTGGAGAACTCCAGGGGGAACTCGAAGCTCTAATGATTCCTTTATCGAGCATTTCATGAATTTTTTCTCTGTACTTCTTCTTTGTGTACGTATGGATACCTATAGGACTTACTTAGTATGAACGGGTATTTCGTCTGTTGTCTTTATTACATGTTTAATTTTTGATGTAAAAGTTAGAGGATCACCTGGTTTTAGAAAAATGTCCGAAAATGGTCGACATAATCGACGTCGATGTTTTCTTTCTCTTCCGAATTCATGTGCTCTGTTCGAATTAAGTTATCTATGTTAATTTTCTTTTCTTTAACTTGATGTTTATTATAGAAATTAAAATTATAGGTTTCATATAATGAAGAATCAAAACGGTACGCGTCGATTGGTTTGGTTAATTTAATTGATAATGTTTTATTACTTTCATTAATAATTTCAACAACAGCGTTGACATTTCGTGCATTGGTTAATGTTTCCGGAATATACGCTTCGCCTAGATTCGTTTTGTTAATTAAAATTTCGCCGTTTAAAATAGTAATGACTGGTAATGATCTTAGTATCTTTTCTGAGGGCCCTAAGGTGAATTCAAATTTTATATCTGACGGTTGTCTAAATTTTATTGGTATAGTTACTTAAGAACTCGTGGAAGTCCTAAATTCCTTTTTGTGACGCTGCTATCTCTGCTTGATACCTGATACGCTTACTGACAACAGATGTTTTAATATCTACATTTGTATGATAAATACAATTTGGATAAAACTTTTCTGCGATTGTGGGTCGAATTAATGATTTTGTACTACCACCTGTGTCAATTTATAGTTTTAATGAAGGGTGTTTTAGGCACTCTATGTAAGGCAGTGGGTTGATTGAAGATATATTCAATATCATTATGTCGAGTCTTACTTTTCCGAGGCACTTATTGGAAAATTTACATTGTCTGAATTGTCGTGTTCTACAGGGTGAGAGTAGTCGTGGGTGTCGTTACTTTCGACACTCGGCAGGTTTGGCTATCTGGGTGGTGGTGTCTGTGTAACGTTCACCTTTTAGGTTACTTGTGAACCTCAGGGTAAGTACAATAATGGGCGCAGGTAAAAACTTTTTTTTGAAACATTACAATTTTTGTAAAACTATAAATGTATATTCTCCCGCAAATATGGCATTAAAAAAGATACTGCCATTAGAAGTAAATATGAGTTATTAAAATCGATTAAAACATAATAAATTAGTGATTGTAGTTATCACTACTGAACACAATAAAGGCTACTTACTCCAAATTGATATTATGATATCCAGATCTCTAGTATATGACCATTAGTTATTCAATTTTATTACCTTTCCTAAGAGGTCAATCACTTTCTATATTTTCAGCGCCCCTGTCTGGAATAAAAAGGTCCTTGAAGTACTTACCTCATCAATAGTAGGTGCAGATATATTAAAGTGGAATCATCCTTCCATCACTGTTATTTTTATCCACCTAGTTAAATTGCCATCACCCTTATGCAGTGGCGTTCATACACACTTTGAGACGGGGGGGGGGGGTGGCTTACAGTAAGCAGTACCTAAACAATGAAAATGAGGCATTAAGGCAAAAATACGAGGAAAAATATATATGTAGTTTGGTTACGAAGTAGGTACCAGCATTTCACATATAAAAATGTATATGCAGGTAGTTTTGATAACTTTATTCATAATAAAAGCCAAAGTTTAAAATTCCTCTATAAGATCGCGAAAAGTATTTTCGACTTATTTTATTTTAAAGTGTTTTTTAATTGTTAATTACACATGAAGATAATTACACGAGAATGTTACTCTTTTTAATTTCCGAACAACTGCGGTTGAGCTAAGCTAAAAATCTCAAACCATTCCTGACACACGTAAACATCACTGCTTTATTCCAATTGATGAAGAAACGATGAAGACAGTGGTGGTCATAGGGGGGGGGGGGGCATGGCCCCCGTGGCCCTCCTCTATGACCGCCATTGACCGGATGTAACATTTGGACTCCAATTGTTCCCCAGAATTGTCCTTGGGACTCCTCTCTCCTTGGGAGAAAAATAATTAATGTTGACTGAGGACAGTCCGCAGTGGAATTTTATAGTATGAATATATTGCAATAAAATAAAATGTCATAGATTTTATAGGAGTGGTTGTCTTCTTTATGCTAATTTGCAACTACAAAATTTTTAATTTAATGTGTCTCTCCGTCGTTTTGTCCTTAATTAGAAATTATATGTAGATTCATCGGGTGTATGTTAAAGCTTGAGCAGTTTTACCTGATTCACTATGTCTGTCATTTGTATATTGAAGGTTTAGCTTTCCACGGTTGACTCCAGACATTTTTGAAAATTGTTTTTTCCGAACTCGAATGCGCGGTTTTCTCCACGATGTTCCATTCGATGATTCGGTTTTATTGGGTTTTTAGTGTTCAGATTATTTTCAATACTATCCTGGTATTGTTTCCAACTTGCTTGTTTAAAATTCTGTTTGGGTTTATTGTTGATTCTTTTATTGGTTGATTACAGTTTCCATTGCTAGGAGTACTTTCCTAGTGTGTTTTGACTGTAAGTTTATCTGAAATTATTATTGGATTAAGTACCGTATTATTGTTGGGAAAAGTTCTAGTGGTTTTAGGTTCCTCTGGAGTGTTTATGGGACTGGTCAGACAAAGGTATGCAACATTACTTACACATATTTAACAGCCAACGTTGCAACAGTTGACGACAATTGGCGATGCCATCGTTGGTTGCGTCCTGTTACGTCACTAATGTGCCGACCACCATCTTGTATTCAGACGAGACTCGAGAATTTACGTGCAGCCGCGTGGTCCGTGGTAGTTTATAAAATTCAAGTTTTCTGATGCTATTTACCTTCAGTGGAATAATACCGAGTGCTTTTCAATTAATACAATATCAATCCACGGTACTGCTGGTCGTTCGTCGGTGTATTCAAGTGAGACGATAATTCGAATGGGAAAGTCAATCGATAATTCGTTCCACAAAAGGGACGCCATGTTACTCGCGGCAATCTGATCCTAATTGAGCGAAAGGTTTCCAATCCATGCAGGGTGAGTCCTCAATATCTTTTCATTTCGTCAAATGCGTTAATTAAATACGTCGTCGGTACCGTGTTAGGCACAAAATGGACCAGTGGCTATCTTTAATGATAATGGAAGAGTGTCTAATTTTATATTTTTCTTGTGCCGTTTTCGATCCTTTTTACGTATGCTAGTGACAATTTCACTTTTTTTAATAACAAAAAAAAAACTCGTCACTCTACATTGCTTTGCTAATTTCCCGGTAAACATTTTTCTTATTGAACATTGATTAAAAAAATGCCACTTTTTATAGTAAAAGAGGATTGTATTAAAGTGCTGGGAAAAATAATTTTAACTTTAGGAAACCAGTAGTTTTTGAGAAAAAAAGAAAAGAAAAACGTGAGAAATTTCGCCATATTTTCCGGTTTTCAAAGAGTGTTTGTAGGATAGCACCTAGCTCTGCTGTGTGTTGAAAACGTTTCGGGTGATTGGTTGCATAATTGTATGATTTTTGGTGTATAGATCCCACATTCTACTAGTTTTGAGGCGTATGTAAAATGATTTATAGTTAGGGAATTTTCCACTTCCCATCAGAATTGTGTTATTGATGATTTTGTTCCCTTTCAGAAATGGGATCACATGACCTGATAGACTTATCTGTTGTTTTTATGCTCTCCGGCATCTTTGAGGCAATTTGAAATATTTTTATAGAGCTGTTTGGGAAGTCCATATTAGGGTCTGTAGTCCGAGTTGTGAACATTTTAAAGATGTTGCATGCTTGTGTTTTATAGTTGATTGCTTTAATGACCTACCTGGTTGATAGAATTTCCCACTGGTGTTGTGGTCAGTTTGGCCAGTCGCTCATAATAGCATTTTGGAAGGAGTAGTTTTCATTGCACCCTGGATTGTGCCTAATGATTCGGTCTCGCATGAATATTAAGTTATTTGCCGCGCCTCCATATTTAGTTGTTCGATTAGGTTTAACATTATTACGGAATAACCTCCCCAATTCAATAAATTGTACACATGGACTCGAGGTTGATTTTGAATGGAAAGTAGTGCCCAGATATTTTGTTTTCTCTTTTCAGGAAATGGGAGCGTTCCCTATTTTCACTTTTCATGTGGAGTTCTTCTCATTCCTTTCTATGAATATGATTGGGATGCATTTGTTTATAGACTAGTACATTCCCTTGGATTTTACGAGTTCTAGATTTCTTGAGCAAAACTCTCAAAACTCAAAACTTAGATTGATAGTTCAGTATTTTTGGTTCTTCACAACATGATTTAAGACATCTGCATATCTATAAATCTTAATGTATGGGATATGTAAATTTTAGTTGTACATTAGATAAAATAAGATAGGGTCTTCAATGGTGATTGTTGTGGAAATCCGTTTTTGACATTAACAGATCCCATTTGTTCATTGCTCGGAGATGTTTTAATGCAAATGCTTCTTTTTCCGATAAATTTCTTAATTAGCTGGTTCAAAATCACTTTGCTAAATGCTTGATTGATTGATTATGATGAAGTGTCCTATGGTTCTTTTTTGTTTAGAAACAAGGCTGTAGGATTTTTTGTTTGCTTGTCCTTGAACGATTTCTGAGCATAGTAGAATGTGGTTAATTGTGATGTGATAAGAAATATCTTCCCTGAGTTTTCCAGTATGCAGTCAGATTTTTTTATCATTTTGTAAATTTGTTGGAATAATTCCTTTTTTATTCTAGGACATCGGAGAATTATAGAAAGTGTTGTTAGGATCGTTTTTCAAGAATGAGACAGTAAGGGCGTCGTAGACAGAGTAGATGACAGTAAGTGACATGTAAATGTAAAATGTAGAGGCTTATAGAGTAGGGGATCCTATTTGTGGATTATTTCACCAGATTTGCATGTTAAAGCTGTGAGGCAAAAGCTCTGCTTTAATTACTTACAGGTGTGTTTGTGATTGAAATACCTTATAAAATACCATGTAATGTGGAAAGAACTTTTACATTGTTCAGCTGCATTTAGGGCGTGTTGTATCGTCATGAGTTAACCTGAGGTTAAGACCGAACTGTGGTTAAACATGAACAATGCATTGTATCGCGTCTAATTCTAAGGTTTACCTACCAATTTTTTGGTAAGTTAACCAAGCGATGAGGCAGGGTGAACCTTCGGTTTAAGCACAAAATAGGTAAAAATTTAGAATCCTGTTAAATACTATCTGTCTTATTCATAAAAATTTAACAGGGGTTTTAAATACACTTTAGGGATTTTTGTAAAAAACGTGATTCATAAACGCACTTTAACCCTAATGTGTAGTTAACATACTGTCAAAAATGAACATGGATTCTACCCTACTTTAAGGACATTTTAACCTAAAAATACTCAGAGACGCTTGTTTACTTTTGTTATTGTTTGTCATATGGTGTGGAGTTTTTGTTTGAGAATTTATTAGCTATGAATGCTTTGTTAGCTCTTAATGCATTGCATCAAATTAATGCAATTAATCATCGCCGCCGCCGTCCTAAAACATTGAAGGAAAGAAGTGATCCCTTCTTATTAGATGATGAGAATTTTAGGTATAAGTATCGTTTTACAAAAAAACACTGTGCATCATATTGTTGAACTTGTGAAAGATGATCTATTGTTGGACAGTAGAGGTGGTGGATGCTCAACCCAATATTACAGTTGATGAAGATGCAGGATGCGGTGAGATTGTTGAAGTAAAAAATGGGCCTAACAGAGCAAGAATAAAAGAAATACTGCAGAACTTTGTCAACCAAAATTTTTGATTTCCATTGCAATATATTTCCGTATTTATTTTGCTGAAGTAAAATTGCTTCAAGAATATTTCTTGTTTTATTAAGAGGACACATGTTGAGAAAAACTCACTTCACTTCTGTATAACAATGTTGTATATCTCGCTGTGTTATTGCTTTATATAAATGAATTAGAGATAAGAACACGGATAACATAATTTAATTTTTTTTTTATAATAGTTCAGTTGAGTACACATGGATTGTTTTATGGTTTTTAAATTTGTTTATTTCGGTTTCTTGCATATTTCAAATTTTCTTTCAAAATTTCCTGTTTCAGGAGCAAATTCTCCTGGCGAATCCTTTTATTGTCTATCTGAATCTTGTGCAAAGATTGACGGCACTCAGTTTCCACTTCTCTTATTCTTTTCATTTGCTTCGTTAGCACATCTGATTCAACTGATCTCTAAAATATATATGTATATCAATTTATCTCCTCATCACTTTAATTAAAGAGTACTTACCTTTCGTTTCCTACCAATATGTGGTGTATTTATAAATTCCGGTGGTGGAGGGGGTATAGCTGTTGCAGTTGGTTCTTCATTTTCTTTGTTCTACAAATAATCCAGATTTTTAATCTAGTATTTAACAATCTCAAATTGTGTATTTGTTATTAGATGTTGCATAGGCAAAAATATGGAAGACTGCTTTTGACAATTTAAGTGTGAACTTACTTAATTGCATTATACTTTGTTTTACATACCTCTGATATATCAACCTTATCTTGCACAAATTTGTTACTATTGTCTGAGGTAGTTACAACATTTGTGGCAATTTCCTGGGAAAAAGTTCATGAATAGAAATATCAACATTGTTATTAACGAACATACTTTATTTTGATTCACAGTATCGGAATCAAATTTGTTGACATCCACTTGGAATTCTGAAGGAAGCCAGGCCAATACATTGGCTGGATGAGGTGGTGTCCGATTAGTAACGGGTGGCCCTCCTCCCGTTACAAAGAGTTTTTTTCTCTCTTCGGACAGTTGTTTCTTTGCATTCACTTTAACTGTACTCCACTGGTTCCTCAGTTGAATTATACTGCGTGATGCACCTCCACAAATGCCATTAAAACTATAAGTATAAATTTACCATGAGCAAAAACAAGGGATAAACAAAATTGGATGTCTTTTCACCACATACCTGTTATAAATATCTTCCCATGCTATCTTCTTTTTCTGGTTAGTGTTGGTATCTGTATTTTTACTTTCCACTATACAGGCTTTTTCTCTTACTAATTCTTGTAGCAACACCTACAACACTTTTATTACAAACATTGTATGGAGGATTATATTACAGTACGAACTTTACCTTATTCTCCTCACACCAATTAGCATTCCTTGATCTTTTTGCTGGCACATCTATAATGTCTTTAGATATATACACACACACTAACAAATAACACAAATCCTGATCGACGCTGTTACACACGAAATATCGACGGCAACAAATACAAACAATAACCTAAGCCAAACAACCTCACAATGTTGTGTCGTTTGACATATTTTTGACGACAAATAGGGAATCAATGCATCCAACAGCAAATTCTTAAAGTTACCAAATATTCCCTAACTATCGACCATCTATTGAACTTTAACAACGTTTTAAGTAACATTCGTTTAAAAGGGGTTTATGAATAGTCCCATTTTAAAATCCATTTTAGTGCTACTAAGGATTTTAACTAATGTGGGTTTAAGTAACACTAATGAATTTTTATGAATAAGACCGTGAATGTCTATGATTGTTCAGAAAAAGTTATGCAACCCTACTTACACAATTTTGTTGACACAGCGAGTTGACGACAGTGGGCGCTGGCAACACTGGGGCCGTCACCATTGCATCGACGACTTCCTCGACCGCCATATTGTCTTCAGACTCGGGCCGCGCGACGCTCGTGTACCGTTTGGTACGTGGCAGTGAAGGAAATTCGAGCCTTCTTCTTATTTTCAACGTTACTTAAACGCTCAGTGCTTTTTAATGTCAATCCGCAGCCATTTTGGTCGTTCGTCGTCGGATTCAAGTAAGACTACTTCGAACAAAGAACGTAGAGCATTAATTCGATCCACAAGGGAGAAGCCATCTTGATTTCCAATTGAACCCAAGCGAGGTGAGTTAATTACTTTTCATTACCGTTTCATTTCCACAAATGCCTTAGCTACCGTGTTAAACTGTCGAAAGTGAAAATGGGATGTTTTGGATCGATCATTGGCAGTGTTCTTAATTTTCACGGCGTTAACCCCTTATGTAAAATCGCATTTTCGAAGGGTCATAACTTAGGAACGGATCATTTCCTAAAATTATGATTGATGTCGTCGAACTAGTTATTTAATGTACCTTCTAGTAATATAGAGCTTTTTTCGAAATTTAATGTTCAATAAGCGAAAGGTTAACCTCGTTTTGTTTTACAAGTAAACGACTTTCTCTACGACTAATTTATTCAAGTTAAGTGGGACAGAGTGCGCACGCATGCAGAACTAATAATTAATTTTTTATCACGTAAACATGTTCTTCTCTTTTATATGGGCAGAGAAGTCGTTTACTAAACTAAGGTAATACAGAAAAATAGTGCAACCATTATTAAATATTACAAATCAATAGCAGTTGAATGCCCTTTTCAATACTAAAGTGATACCTAGTACGTGAAAGGAAAGAAGGGAATAAAGAAAACCGTAATATTTGAAAGTTCCAGGATTACTTGAGATAAATCATTGAATATTTGCCTTGCAGTCGGATGGGTTCATGGAAAGTTAAATATAATAAGAAAAATTCATGAAAAAATATACAGTGTGTTATTTAATGCACTTACTTAAAAATATTAATAAGAAAAGAAATGGTTTATCACAGTTGTTTCAAAGGTCAACGTGTCATATTCGATTTTTTGCTTTGTATTAATTTTTACTTCCCCATATTAACCATATGTTTAACACTCGTTAAGAAATCAATAAATGACAATTATTTGATAAATGATGTTTATCAATATTATTCGCTGTAACCCATCAATCATTATTAGCAGTTATAATAATCATGATATATATAAAGTAATATTTAATTATATATAGATAAAAAGTTAAGAATGAAAATAACTACCAAACTATAATGATTAGGGTCGCGTTGGTATGGCCAACAACACTCGGATTTCCACAAAATTTACACAAAACACTGTATACTGCTCGTAGATAACGTTTTTGTAGGTGCCAGGTGAGGAAAATGCATAAATTGGGAAATATAAATATTTAAACATTTCCAATTTTTGGCGAATGCGCGCATGTAAAATTGCAAATATTTCGATTTATGGTGAATTCGCCACTTAATTTTCACATCTGAAAAGAATAGAAATAGACATACCAACATGAATAATGCAATTAATATTGAAATACTATGGTGTCTTCTTTTCATTCTTCAAATATTTTTATATAAAACAAACAAACTCCATCAATCTAACCTTGACCCTGTACATTCAAACCAAGTCGAAAGTATTTGTCGTAATGTGTTAATTTTGTAGCCCTGAACACCGCGTTCGCCATTTTGCAAGAAAGTGATGAGAATTTTGACATCTCACATGAAGTATTCCAATGGAACAGAAAAAGTAGTGCGAAAGACACAGTTCCGTGGTCGTAATTGTCGTATTCCGTGCGTTCCGTCCCTCTATGACGTGAACAATGGCTGATTTGTAAACATTCGGAAGGCAGAAATTCAAATTGTGACTAAAACAAAAGTACTGATTTTCCTCACCTGGGTTAACCACAAATGATATGAAGACCCCATATATAGTGTTTCCCGGCAACCCCGTGCAAATCCGAGCGTTGCTGGCCGTACCAACGTGGCCGAAAATGGTGTTCTCTCCTGGTACCGTCAGATGTGATTTGAACGTCGCTTTCCCTTGCTTGCTTTGATTACCAACGTCTAAAATTCTTCCTCCAGAATTCTAGGAATATTTTTTAATTTTCCTGTCGCTGGTGTTAAAACCATAGCGTATACTAAATTTGTTTGGAGAACGAGTAATATTTCACAAAATGATAGTTTCCATCGGACTGCTTTTCTTGGCAAAATGGAGAACATCCTTCAGTTCTTTGCTCATTATTCTTAACTGTGTTGATATGTACGGAATGCCATATAGCAAAGGTTCGACATTCATTTGCACAAAAAATCAGTTCATGGCGACAATTCTGTAGGCAAAGTAGTGAATGTGGCATATTCGATACATTGCAAAGCATAGAATTTCTTTTCCTATAGAATAGTTGTTACAATACCTAGGTAGTGAAGTATGACTACTTTCAACAGTTTGAAACTTCAAAATAATACAAACGGTTATGAGACGACCACTTTTATTACGTTATTTTATTTTATCGATCGGCAGTAAGTTTACTTCCGGGAATTCCTTTTTCTGGGACCCATCCAAGGGCTGCGTACCTCTGAGTTTTTGGCCGTCGATGTGGTTCCCGGCTTTGGTATGGTAATTGTGGTCTGAATATTTATTGGAGAGTAGAAAACAAATACTTTCATTAGAGGGAAATCTTTTTTCCAAATTGTAAACATCTTAATTGTTATATATTTGTGGTTTGAAGTTGAAAACTTTGATGACATACCTGGTTGATAGAATTTCTTATCTAATTGGTACTGTATTCAGTCTAATGCCTATTAAGCCAGGTCATTCACTTTACAAGTCACCATTCCTCATAAGCCCATATTTTATTGCTAATTTGTTACCTAAATCAGGGTTTTATTGCTCCACTTCTCATCCAGAAAAAGTAGATAATCTGACTTAAAACTTCGGTGATACCATCTATACCCGTACTTACGGAACATCCAAAGACATACATGTACCGGGTGGCTTGTTGCTAATTTACTGTTGATGATAGGACTAGTCGGGGGTTCCAAAAACCACCCCTTCGACTATTATGTACCACAATACTCACCCCCTTGAAATTTTGGAGACTTCAAAAAATTTCCTTGTTGATCTACAGCCAAAGTTTATTTATAATTTTGAATGTACATTAATGAGTATCTTCTACTTGTTTTGTTTTTTCTGGCCTATAATCAGCCGGGTTCCAGCCTGTGTTGCCTCTTCTGTAGGCGTGAGCTATGTAATGACCATCTTCTGCTTCAGAGGCGTCAGACGATCTCAACCCTCCGCAACCTTTGACTCTCATCGTTCCCATCAATAGCAGCTGTTTTCGACCAGTGTGAAGTTAGCAGCCAAGATTTCAATAATTTTTCAAAGTGAAATTTTTTAGTAGCGTTCAACAGTGAATTGTAAAATTACGGTTCTAAAAATACTTTTTTGGTATCAAAGAATTGATTAATTCGTATGATAGTAAACGGTCAACTGGAAAATGTTGATTGACTTGCAAATGTGGTAAAATTAGTATTGAATATTATTTGTTCACTGTTGAATGTTATGAATATTGAATAATTTTTTTCAAGTCTATAGAAAAAACAGTCAGGTTGCCC
The DNA here is from genome assembly GCA_963576515.1 of Cryptocephalus primarius. Taxonomy (NCBI): domain Eukaryota; kingdom Metazoa; phylum Arthropoda; class Insecta; order Coleoptera; family Chrysomelidae; genus Cryptocephalus; species Cryptocephalus primarius. Next base: position 6,859,756 of record OY754942.1, on the reverse strand, counting down.
TTTAGCACAACCATCAATATGACGTTTGAGAAAAACCTGTCTAAAAGTGATTTACTTGCAGAGGGTCTAAGGGGATGAAATCGGTATTCGAAGTCATTCTCCCACTATTAAACAGTATGCTTATTGAATAATTTTTTCTAGTGGATGAAAAAAAACTAGGTTGCCCTTAGGTATACACATTAATATGATAGTAAAGAATAAATTGTAAAAAGGTGATTTATTTGCAGATTGTCTAAGGGGGGTGAAATTCTTATTTTAACTCATTCGTAGAATGTGACACTATATTTTTATCAAATAACTTTGTAAAGTTGATAGAAAAGTATTGTAGGTTGCCCTTTTGCATACACATTAATATAATGGTAGAATATACCCCGTGGAGACAAGATTCTTTTCTATTGACCTGGTAAAAAAGTTATTCAACATCCATACCATTTAACCCTGGGCGAACCATAAACGAGAAGTAGAACTGGTTTGTTCCATAAATTTAAAAAAGTAATACCAAATTTAGTAGGTAATTAAGGATAAGTAAATGTCATATCTAAGGTCATGAGAGGTGAACAACAACTTAATAAGTAACCTTGAGAAAAATGATGTGGCAAGGTTTAGAATACTTCATACACCAGATTTTGCCTAGCAACTTACATAACAAAATTAATAGATAACATAATCAATTAATGTAATAATAACAGTAACAAATAATAATAACAATAACAACAACATAACAAAATTAATTAATGTAATAGGTACAGTGATCAGGAGAAACGTTAGGATTAAAGTAACGAATCAAAGTTGGTGTCAAAATTTATCGTATTTAAAGTTATAAAAAATGTTTTTGCGTCTCATTGAATTCAGCTTTCATGTTTTAGTACAATTTTCTATTTTTTTTTAGTTATTCTTAATGCTCGGATTTTATGGTGGTAAAAATGTTATAAAATAGCAATCAAAAGTTCAAAACTAGCAGTAATAAGTAAAAATCGTAAAAAAAGGTCGTGAAAGTGTTTCCATCATGTATTAATCTAATATTACATACTTACAATTATTTATTTACAATGTGCACGTACATATGTATATTATTAATTATTAAAATTTGCAACAATGCACATTTATGAATTGTTCCAATGAGGAAACAATAAAAATTAATAATAAATCTTCATAAAATTCAATTATGACTATGTTAAATACACGAATGTGTGAGTTTTGTGGTACTACATGAACCCTCCACATTTACGATCGACCCATCAAATAGTTTAAAGTTTATTCCATTTGTTTATCCCAGAGAACATTTTTTTGCATAAGACAAAGTAATAGGGGTAGGGCAGTTCTACAGATACCATAAAGAGAATAGCTAAACTGTCAATTTGAAAAAAAAAAGTACAAAAACTGTTTTTTCTACTGCGAAATCATCCTACAAAATATTAAGAGTTTTGATTATAATCATTTAAGAATAACTTTTACTCTGTTCGATAATAAAACATTTCTTCATATGAGAGCTGGCATTTTTACATGAATTTAAAAAGAAAAAAGTGTAAGTCAATTTGGGTCGAAGTTAGCATTTTTTAAAAATTCATAAATGATTTGTTTATAACTATTAATAAACCTAACCAGTGCCATTTTAAAGTTCAAAGTTTATGTAGAAAATTTGTTAAATGATTTTCTCTTTAACGAGAACTTCTATGAAGTTCAAAAATGATTCAAAAATCATGACTAGTCGAGGGTGTTAAGGGGGAACTTAATTTAATCGATCAAAAATGAAAAAGCATTTTCAAACTCGAGTAATTTTTGAGTCTATTTGATGGATTTTAATATTTCTTTTATTAATTTGTATTTACTCTGCATACACTGCAAATCTACATTTTTTTTATAATTTTGTTTTTAAACAAAGTGCAATTTGTTTAAATTTTAAATTTTTTTGTTATTTTAGTTTCCTTATCCTAAGAATAGGTTGTTAGCACTTTCATTAATAAATAATTTCCAGAAAAAATGTCAAAACGAATGAAATGAGCCCTTATAAAGGTCCATAGTGTGACAGCAACAACCGCGTGTTTTAAGTTTTAAAAAAAGCACTTTTTAATCAACAATTGCAATAACTTATCAACCAATTAATATTTTTTAACTGCATTTTGAGGGATTCTTAAGGATAGCAAAAAGCAACTTTTCATTAAATTTCGAGATTATTTAATGCGATTCTCCTTTGTTTAATGCAATTTTAATTTTCGACAGATTTTTGCAATTACAGTCGAACCTCTATTTAACGAAGTCCTAAATCCGCTGAAAAAACTTCGTTATATAGAAAATTCGTTATATAGAATAATTCGGTATATATATGGACCGAATTATTATGTATTATACGTATATACATATATAAATGATGTATGTTTAATCGACATAAAAAATGATTTTATAATTGAAGTTGTAGTTTTGAGTGAAATTTAATGAACGTAATACATATATAATAATACATACATGTAATATATGAACTAATATGTATTTACATGAACGTGCATTATGTATGATTAAACATATAAGCTATTATCAGGGCTATTATACATAATGTACAAAGAAACAAAAGCCGTATTAGGTCCTCACGAAAACATCAAATGTGGACTTAACTTAAGAATTCTTAAAGAAGTCTGTAATTTTTGATTGCGCTTCGCATTTAAATAATACTGCGTTTTCAAAAAATACCTCGCACTAATTTAAAGATTTAAACAAACAGTCTGAAAAAATGCAGGCAGCAATACCCCGTAATGACCGCATTAAAAATCTAGGAAAGGAAAAGAGTGAACATTCTTGAAATTCAGACTACCGGGTAACTGCTATGGGTTTATAACCCTATCTGTACTTTGTTAAATAGAGATTGTCTTCGCTAAATAAAGAGAAATTTATTAATAAATAACATGGGACATTCACGGTTCTAACCAAAATTTCGCTAAATAGAGAATTTTGTTAAATAGAGGTTCGTTGAATAGAGGTTCGACTGTACTTAAATAAATTATAAATAAATTTTTTTAGCAGGTCTGAGATGAAGACCTACCAAATTTTTGTTAAATGTTAAAATTGTGACTGATACAAAAGTTCTGTTTTAAAAATTGTGAAAGAGTGTTTGTGATGTTTGAAAGGCCCCATAGAATACGATGCGACATGAAAGGAACCGTTTCATCCTTCAGCTATATTCAATAATTCTTGTAAAAATCGATAAATTCTTTTGTTCATATCACCAATTAGACACAGGGCGTGTATTGAGAGTTAAGTAGGAAGAGCGAATCATACAATACTACACAGACTATCTTATTTCAATTTCAGTACAATTTCTGATACATAGGGCAAAGAGGTTTATTTCTAACATGTACAGGTTGCAAGTCTATGAAACAAATGAAAATTTAATTGATGTTACCAAATTCCAGACGAGGCTGCTAGGAAGCTGGAACAGAGCCATGTGAAACGGGAGGGATTCTTCAATCAGAAAAAGTGTGGTACTGCCTGCACACCATAGGTGATCTTTTGCTGACCAGAGTTTTGGGTTATGCAGCGAGCGGTAGAAGCTATTGTTACCCAGGCTTAGCAGATCAAGTCCTTCCAAGGTAGTAGGGATACTCAGCAATAATCATGGACTGAAGGAGGACGTCCTGGCAACTAGAGCAGGAGTTCCATAGAAAGCTATGGCGAGTTGTAAGTACATAAGCCTTAAATAAACATTTTAGCCTCTTGGCATGAACGTAAGCCCTTTTCTAAACGTATTAAGTGGAAGAGATACAAGGGACATGACTTATGCATGAGTGATCTTTTTACAAGGGCGCTGTATAAAGTAATGAATACGAATTACTATCAGTACCGGATTTATATAGCTGATTGATTCTTATTTATTTTACACACTTTTGAAAATGAATTTGGAAAAATGGCATTCTTAGAAATGTTAGTAGTAGTTTAATGCTATTTATTAATGTATGTGTTTTACAATTCAATTACATAATATGTATATAAGGGCTATCGAAATGACTAAATATGTACCAGGTGGAGACTGAAAAAATATAAAAGTCTGCAAAGAATTCTTGCAATTATTTAATAAAACAAGTCGGATCGATTATCGATTTAATTCACACCAGCTGAAAATATTTCAGAAAATGCAACTCTGCAAGTGTGTTTAAATGGCAGGCACGTGTGCTTCAAGCCCAAAAATTATGGACAAGTGAGTCAAGATTTCAATCTGAGTCAGATTAGATGCTGAAGTTCTGAGCCAGTGTTTCTGCGGCAATTGTTACGGCTCATTCCAGCAAGCGATTGAATAGTGCAACTGTGCTAGCGGCATCGAACTTGTTCAAGTCCGTTAATAACGGCTTCGATTCTCTTAATGTCAAGTTTATGTCACATTCAAATTTTCACAAATGTGGACTTTAGTGCTAATAATAGTGAGATCCTTCGTGTAGTGCATTTCATTGCTTTGAATGAATTAAAGTTTTTGTAAATGGTAGGAAACGTGGAGATGTTAACTGTTTGGAAGGGTTCCTATGGGCGTTAAAAGGCGTTCTGCTATGACGGGATGATCTGCAAGGTGAAGGAGCTCAGGTTTTCGTAATATCCAAAATAAATCAGGATTTTTTAGAAAAAGTATTTTCCATCTGTAACGGTGACGGTTTCGTATAACGCTTCAACATAACGTGCATATGAGGCTTCTGAAATCCATGGAAGATTCAACTTGTGACAATGAAGAATTGGACACTTCATCTTCTAGTAATTTTTTGGACATAAACGTTTGCTATCACTAGAGACTTGTCCCATTTCATGTATCGCTGGATAGTTAGCGAATTTATTGTTCTCAAAATCTTCTAGCAACCTTTAAATTTTTAACATGCAAATATGAAAACGATGCTTCTTCGTCTAACGCTTTTCTCACTTTTAACAGAGATTTTGGAGTGAATATAGTTCATTCATTTTTGGTAACACCATTGGAATCTTTCCTATAGTTTGTAATGGATCATTTACAATCTTTTGATAAGATATTGAGTGACCACATCACAGAATTCCATTTATGCCAGAAAGGCAGATGGATTTTCAGCTCTTTATTTAGAACAGCAATGTTATTCTAAATCAGCCGATCATAACGGAATTATATAAATCTCCATGGAGAGAAAGGTAGAAAGTAGAATGCGTAAAGCCGTAGGATTAACCCACAAACTATGTACTGTTAAACTACTAACATAACATCAACAAATAAATAAATAGTTAGTAGTTAGAACATACATTACAGTCTTAAATTCGCACTACTGTCAGTACCATCATCGCTCTCATTGCCATTTATTTTTTTCTCCATAAGTTCTTTTACGTGATGACTTGTGTGCTGCTTTCTAAATTCCATTATATGATATATAGAATTTATGAAGATATTGAAACCAGTCACTCAGTCTTTCGTCTAAGTTATGTAGCGTTTCTTTATTAAATTTGGAACTAAGTTTTTGCATAGCAAACACGTGATTTTTGTTGTAGTGCTCTGCAAAGTACAAATTTTCAGTAATTTGATGAAATTTGGTGTTTTAAGTACTTATTTCTTTATTTCTTTATTTCTTTATTTATTCACCAATAACGATTTACATTTGTAAAATCCTTGCAGAGATTAATGAAGTTACCTGTTCTCAGGATTGGCAAACTTCGATATTAAAACTTAAAAATGAAGACAAAATAGATTTGTTACTTTACTCCATTGATAAGTAATCATCCGTAACTATAATAAATTGTTTTGATAGAAATGATATACTTTCTTTTTTTATTTTGAATTTTACTATTTGATCCTTTTTACTTTATTCATTTTTCATTTGGTTTCATTTTTAGAGCCCACTTTTTCAATTTTGACTTTCTTATGCTCTCCCTATGTTTAGCCTTTAGTTCATTTAGAAAGGCACTAAATAGGAAAATAGGCTTTATATAGTTACTCTTGTTACATGTTAACTTTAATGAAATTTAAGGGATTGTTTATTGTTATATAATATTTTTTATGAGCATTATTTCTTATCTGAAGTCTTTGTAATACAGACAAACTACTGTTATATGTTCCTCTCCAAGATATGACAGCATAAATAATATTTTATTAGGATGCGTAGTGTAACATCTTCACTGTTTTCATTTAGCACTATTATTGATGAAGGTTTTTTGAAAATAAGAAATTTGGAAAATTCACAAAAGTTACCACATAATGAGTCAAAAAGATCCTAAAATATTTAAAGGTACGGTTATACACTGCTGTTTTCTACCAAACAAGATTTAAATGTACGAATGTACATTGGTGGCAATCGCAGTTTTAGCAGTCTGTGACAATGTCAACTGTGACTGGTTCTGAAGTTGTATGTAAAATAATTTGGATCATTAGATTGATTAAGAATTAATAATTAATTAAGAATTCAAATTGACAAACAACGGTGTGGTGAAGAATAAAATGACGCGACAATGTTCATCGACAATAAGAGTGCTATTAATTTTTACCACAGTTTATCGCTTATAGAAGCAAAATTAAAGGGAGAAACCAGAAAGGTAAACTAAGTCAACTGCTGAGAAACAAAATTGAGTTGCATAGTAAATAGGGTTCAAGTGTGTAAGCAATGAACTGTGGTCTACCACAAAAAACTGGAATAAAATTAAATAACCAGAGTGTTAGAAATGTCGGGATAATTTATGAGGTCGGACCAAATTCATTAAATCCAATGATAATAGTAATAATCACTAGTTTTCTTCTTCCTAAAGTCAGCAAGTATAACAGTAAATGCAGGCATGGTTTCCTGAATTTAATTATCTTTTGTTTATTTTTAGATCCCATTCCAGGACCAGTAAAGAGAGGACCACACCAAAGAGTGGACAGAATCTGTTTAAGCTCATCATGGACGCATCTGCCCGTTGGTTGTAAATAGATTAATAAGGAGGTACAATCAACTTTAGGGGTGTTGGGCGAAGCCTGTTCTAGTGACTCGTCTTTAGGAACGTAGGGATGTATGATTAGAACAGATTTATTTTTCATTATAGGTTGCCTTTCCGTTGGACATCCTGTGAAGGAATGCACAAATGTCGATACATAATCGTTATAACATACCTCAAGTGGATTAAAAATAACCTATCTATTGTTTCACGATCCAAGGATACTTGTTAGAGGAATTGTCAGGAGCTATCTAAAAGGTAGCAGAATCTTATTGTGGTAAAAGATGACGGTTAGATTAGATTAACCGTTGGTAACCGAAGAATATAAAGTTTTATCGGGCTCTACAAATTTTGGAAAAAATCTAGTCAATGTGGTAAGAATTTAACTTAATTTTCTCTGCACATTTACATATGATCATTCTTATATGTTAGTATCATAATAGGGAATGCTCTACGATTTGTGAATTAAAGTAACACTTTTATTTCATATTGGTGACGTTTTTTACATGTTCACATTGTCCTTATCTAACCTTATCACGTTTACTAATGTCAACATAAATGGGGCGAGGTAAAAGACTTTTTAAATGTTCACTATGGTAAGACTTCTATGAGAGATACTATCTTACCCACTTCTCTTTATAATTTAATTTTGTAATACTGTTTCCAGTGGTTTCAAAGTAGGAATATTTTGGTCTGCACTTATGTTTAATTGAAAGGAGGTTCATTAGCTTGGAAAACTTATGTAGGAATATCATTGTGCAGGGTTTGACTGTTGCTAGATTTGACCAGTGCGAGTATGTACTGCGTCTGCTGCCATGTTACTCTTCATCGCGAGCCCCTGTTTGGGTATATATCAGATGTGATATTGCAATCTTACGCCATTTTTGACTATGGTAAATAACCTCTGCAAAATATTCTATATGCCCATTTGGATTAGTTTTTAATTGGGCTTTATGTACCTGAAGTCTGGTGGTTGTCAAGAGGTGTCGTATTAGTTTGGGAATTACTTTTAATTTGATTAATAGTAATTTAGTCGAATATAGACATAATTGGTTTATATTTGAACTGAAAAGGTCCAATGGGTGCGACCTTTTATTGTCTCTAACAGGGATGGTTTTAATTCTCATATGAATTGAAAAATCCAAGGACTACATGTTTCATTATCTAGTCAATAGTCAAGTTCTTCATTTTATTTCTCTCGAATGAAGTTTACAATTCCTACTTCTGTTTTGTGAATTTTTTTAAGTTCGACTGTATAGTTAATTTTGAATTTGATTTGTCGAGAATCTAAGGGTAGCGAGTAGACACTCCCTGTGATCCTGACAGAGACAGGTCTACTTCAGGGATGCGACCCTGCCCACGCGAGCCTTGGGACTCTCTCCTACTCCCAACCCGGAGGGGAACCCATGTCCTAAATTCCCGAGAACCCACTTACTACCTTTCATTTATACCTGCGTCCTCTACCAGGATAATCTCTTCATGAAGTGTATGATTACATATGCCACTTAGGAAGCTAGATAAGGATGAAATTGACTTAAACAGCTTTATCAGGCAAAGCAGTCTTTTGTAACACTTATACACTGAGAAAAGTTGAGCCTCCGAAAGGTCGACTTGGGCGAAACTTTTATCGCAGTGTGGAACAAGGAAGGAGGCGTGAACCGAAAGAATATCTTGAATGAACTTGTGACCACCATAAAAGAAGACCGAGGAAATGAAGTAACTGGTGCAGGAAATCCTGCAGTTAAATAAAATATTAAAAGCAATATTTTGATCGTTACAAGACTTGAAATAGTCTGTGTCTAAGGAAGTGACCCTTGGGAATTAAAATCCGCAAGATGAGAACAGTTATAAAAGAAAATAGAATTGTGAACATGTGCAGAATGTGGTTGCAGCATCTACCTTCCACCCATGGAGCTTCGGATCTTAGTAAAAGGTTGTCTATTTGTGAAACCTGTGCAATTTGACATTTCTTCGCTTCGAGTACTTTGAGTCCTTCCTAAGCAAGCGACACTTTATAGACGTCGTAGACAGTACAAGTGGACGGGTTGTTGCCAGTCGTTGATTTTCTTGAATAAAGTTTGTAGGGCACAGTCAGTGCCCCATGTAGTGGTGGGTAGGAGTTTAGAATTGTAGCGTGCTAACTCCATATGCTCTGTTTAAATCAAGTTTAAGGAGTTTGGGGCCACCGTATATCGCCTTGTTGATATCGGCTTGGATTTCAGCCATTGCATTCACTTTGACGCGTTTGCGCATTTTGTCATGTCAGTGTTGATCTCTTTTCTTTTGTAAAGGAAGTCGACGCGTCTTATTCTTGAATTGATTAGATTTCGCCGAGGTCTTGTCTTCCTCGGTCTTAACCTTATCGATATTCTGTTACATTGGTTTGAAAGCTACTTCGGTACACCAGAAGTAAAATTGGTTCTTTCAAAATACATCTCGTATGATGTATAAAGTTTGAAGTAATAAATCACCAATGGTCGAAAATATTCTTGCTTAATAATCCTTCGTTTCAAATGGGAAAATCTAATGTACCAAAATGCTGAAGAAATAATTTCGCCCTATATCAATCATAACAATTATAATACTGAATAGAAATAACAGCAGACACAAAAGTACTTAACTTACATAGATACTTTTTTACATATCAACAACTGTTCCTTAAACACAATGCCATTCTGAGAATCCTTATTGTTCTCAGTTAAGCTATTAAATTCAATGAGACCCTTCTAGGGTATTGAATTCGTTGTATTTCTGTCACATCAGCCATTTTTTCGTCTTGTGTCATACTCTATCTCTCTACCGTAGGTAATGAATCTGAGAAATCTTGAGGAGCTTTTTGCTTTATAATTTTATAAGTAACTTCATTACCATAGCGACAATGCAGAGTAGGAGCTACCATATTTTTTCGCGATCAGTATCTGCCCATTCGACTATCGTAAAATGTTTGATCGTGTAATGAATGAGTTGAACATCATTTTTGCATCGCCGGAGACCCATACGGCCACCAGGTCACCACCATGTGGTGCAGCCCTATAGTTCTTCAGCCCGTTGATGCCAGCCATGGTTAGGATCCTTATAGTGCCGGCCCAATGCCCGATTGTGTGTGCCATGGTGGCTATGTCCTCCCCTAAGTTCATGCCAAAGTGATCGTGTAGCACTTTTTTGGCATATCCCTGTACCTCGCCCTGCTCAGTGTGGTGGTTGTTGAGCCACCAGTTGATCTTTGTGGCCATGGGTATGGTGCAGGCTCCCCTTACATCCTTGGTGTTGTGCAAAGCACTGATACTTTTTGCTTCATCTATGTGAGTTGCGGTGCAGCTGACAATTGGGCAGTGGCGTTTCAAGGATGGTCTACATTTCGAATTCCCGGCATAATGGCCTTCGTGTTTTAAATTGAATGCAGGAGCTGTTGCATCATAGATACAGAATCGTGATTCTAGAATTTGTGGCTTTATATGGATACTATCCCGGACTATGGAATACGTTTCGTTGCTAGATACACTAAAAATTCGTCTGCAGAATTTGGCTTTGTTATGCCATGAAGAGTACCAGCTATTAATGGTTTTAATTCAGAGGTTTTTCTTACTCAAATTTGTATAGACCCTATATTAATTATGCCATCCTAATCACTCGCAGACAGGTGAAGGGCCATGCTAGCCGACAGAGCCAGTGCCTGCATATTTGTAAAGTTGGCTATTGCAGGTCCCGACTTCATCAGGTAGCCTTGGCTTGATGTTGAGACCAGCCCATTGGTGATTGCCAGTCGCATAAGTGAGGATGTCATGGGCACGATGTATTTAGGTACCTCAAGGGGCAGATTGAAGTTGGTTTTCCCATCCGCGGATGTTCCGCCTCCCTGAGTGGCCCACGTTATTGTCATGTCATAATAGGATTTGTTCTTTACTCCGGAGTTTACGTCAATAGTTGATTTTGGTATATCCAGTCGAAAGAAAGTGCTATGGTGATGCACCAGCAAAGTTAAACGCGTCATCGGTGTTGCAGTATCAAATTTTCAGATATAACAAGGATGTATATGGTTCATGGATTCAACAATTACAGCGTCAATATCAAAATAAATTTATTCTTGTTCAATGCATTAATATATTTTTTAATGATGACAACTTGTAGGCTTGAAGGTTCTGGTAATTTTTAAAAATAGCCAGCATGAGGAAAATACTGGTGGTTCGTTACACCTGCGTTTAGCACGTTGAAATCTGTCTCAACCTCTAGCGGCGCTGGTCTCTGTTGCCACCTTGAAAAAGTGGGTGTTTCTGGTATATAATACTGATATGTTGGGATATTTCACAGTGAAGCAGATTGGCCATTGTCAGACTTTCACCGCCAGGGGCATCTAATGTGATCATGTTGTTCATCACAGCATAAGTATTTAAAATATTGACGCACAGCTTTTGAGTGCTTTGTGATAATGCGACATAATGATAATTCATTCATCTCATTGTACCGTCTTGCCTACAGTAGCTGTCATGTTAGTAAATTATGTGCTTCTAATCCCTGATGGTATAGTATTATTATTCTAGTATTATAGCTTAAGATTAGACTTTTGTTTGACATCAACGTTATTCTTCATAGTGATTATAGTCCATAATTAACTCATTGGATCGAACTTTGGTGACATAACATGACGTACTTGATAATACCTTGTGTAGAAAGATGTGATGTCGGAGTTTCTCGTCTGATCTCTACTTTGGGAATCGGAATATGGTTTACTGTTTTTCTCTAGATTCACGCTTAATTGAGGCTCTCTTTGCACAAGTGACACTTTCCACATTCAACATCACCAGTTTGATTTGTTGTCCTCCTGAGGACTCGCATCTGACAAAATATTTCAAGTGATGTCCAACAAGAAGCTAGAAGTCTATATGACCAACCGTAAATGTCATGTAAGGTCACTCCATGGATAATTGAATCTATCGTTCATTTAATTATTTTAATGATCATCATAATTCCAATCATGTAAGAACCAAATGTCATTGTTCCTCAGAATTTTCCCCATACCTTTGGCCATGCACTCTCGATTTCTTCTGAAATCATCCCCATGGTAGATCCTTCTTGAAGGTTAGTTATTTTCCCCTCAAATCCTCTGGTTATCACTGTTACAAACATCAGGTGATCACGTAGAATATCTATCTAAGATCGTCTTGTGTATAAATACCAGCTATTGCCAAATTTTTCCTAGGTTTGAAAACCCATGAGGGGAGGAATGGAGCTACGTAACTGTTTTTCAGATATCCATCATTATCCCTCTAAGAAATACATTGGAGAGACCATACCAGTACATTCAATCTGATTTCCGTGTTTTTGAAGGAGATGAGTTCTTGGAGTTATTGAGTTTATTTGAGGTTATGTTGCAAGTAAACTGCTAAAAGTCCCGCGCTCGTTCACGGACCGACCCGAGCGCCGCCGAAAAGAACCGAGTATTCCGTGAGTTTTAATGGCGTCTCACACAGGTGAAAAATCGATAAAAGTCGGACAAAACCTAGAAGTTATTAATTGTTAACCAAAACACGCTTAATATTGAATTTAGTTTACAGTTTGATAAATAAAAGCAATTGTTGTCTAATTAAATTGAAACAGCTCTCTTGATAATGGCGTTCGGTGTATGAAGCAAGTACTTGATGCAGTGCAAATATTGACGCCAAGAGAAAAAGTTTTAGCAAAGTTAAAGTTATTCTGGTGAATAATAATGTATGGGAAAAAGTTAACTGATGGTGTTGTCGATTAAATCCCTATAACGTAATAATTTTTGTGGCACTGAAAATAGTCATTGTAATAAAAATGCAATAATGGTTTAAAAATTTTATTCAATAATAATATCAGGTTCATCTAGTAAATTTAAAACTGCTTGAGACAAGGATCCTTTTTTTTTCGGAAGTAATTGCCTTAATCCTGTGATATATGGATCTGAAGAAACCATAAGCCTCTGAAATACATCTTGCATGGTCTGAATTCTTGAAAATTTTCTGGAAAATTGCTGTCTGTATTTTCGAACATCTTTGTTTCGGCTTTCTTGAGCATCTTCGCTTAATAGACCTATAGCTATGTCTGAACTATCTACAATTCTGTGTCCATGGATTAACACTTTATGTAACGTTGTTGGCATACAATACCATGGATAGTTCTTGACAAATATTGCTGCAGTTTTGTGACAAAAGCTCTTAAACTTTTCTGTATTGATAGTGTGGCCACAAGACAAGGTTGATAATATTGTATGTAGCCGCTTAATTAAGTTTAAGTTGACTCCTGTTATGTCAGCGACCACATCTTCATTTTGGAAGAAAGTGCGAGCCGTATTACCATCTGTCGATGTTCCTCCACCTTGTTTTGGTTTATCAACGTGTAATCCAAGTCGTTCCCAAAATTCATTTTGAATACGTTGCTTTTCGGCAGCTACAGTTCCTTTATCCTTCGGAATTCTAACCTGCCATTTACTTACTTTAAGCTTGTATGATAAATGTAAGATGCATTCCGTGAAGCGAATCCAGGCATGCAATGATGAGATTCCGTACTTCAAAAAGTCCTCAGTGATAGGCTTGTCCATACAAAATTTCAACCTATTGAAATCTTTTGATGTTGTTCCACATAGGTAGCAACGCTGAGCAGATGTCGTTTCCGTTATTGCATTAACCATCTTCCCATCTACCATTGTCATAACCAAATGGTGCTTCACGAAATAATACTCTTTCTCCACTTGCACTCTACTCAATGTAAGAGAGTTGAGCTGTGCTTGAAAATTCCGGTATTCATTTTTTGATAAATCAGTTGTTTCATGAGCCATTTGTAATTTCAGCGGACGACAATATCTTGGCGATGATGGACGGGGATTTTGCCAAATTATGCGAACATTTGTCGAACCTAATTCACCGGATATGAGTTGAATAGGCACTATAGATGTTATAAACATAAAAGTATCAGAATGTTCTTCATTTTCGAAGTTCTGTTTATACATTGAATGACTGCCTGATCCATCACAGCCCCACTTCGATATGAGGCACATGTTTTCTAGCTGGTTCTTAGGAATTGATTTAATTACGTCGAACAGCGATAACAATAACTTGTCAATGGTATGGTCCATCAAATTTTGGAGAGGAACTTCTGCACTAATTTCCTTGCAAACTATACCTTCAGGATAGCACTGCTTTTTCACTGCTATCAGAGTTTCGTAATTGGGATACATATTGCAGTTAATTTCTTTAGCAGTCATTCGTATAGCATTATACTGAAATTTAGTTAACTGAGCTTCAATGACTAATGATAAAGCTTTTTCAGCAGCAAGTGTTTCATGCGAATGCTTCTTGGATAAATGGTCTGCACCATGAAGGGCAACATCCTTAATGATGTTTGAAATTTTCACTTCCCCACGTGCTCTATACTCAACTTGAGCAGCAAATGCTAATTGTGAGGGCTCTAATTGTTTTCGAACATTTTCCGTTTTTCTACGTTTTGTGCGATCCGTACATTCGTCGAAGGGCTTTTGAGGTCGTCCATCTCCATCGCTGATTTTTCTAGCGGGTTTTGCAACAGGAAAACTGATGTTGTGCTCAAACCAGGCTTTGTTTCTACTATAGCATCGTGAAAAGTTCCTGTGAGCTGCAAGTAATCTTGACCTGTATTCCGAGATTAATCGGATTAGCAAACCCTTGATTTCAACAGAGAGATTATCTACCTGTAGGGCAATTTGGACTCTAGATTGTAGGTACGCCATTTTACTTTCATGGTTCTTGGAATCACAATCCCTATAATAGTCTATTAGAACCTTTCTGCTCAAACAGACGTCTTCTGAATTGGAGCCTGTAAACAAATATTAATATTAGAGCAAACATAACTAAATAAATCGGTCATTTTACTAAACAGTCGCACAAGGTCGCATAAAAGCACTGTTTTATCCGCTAAACAAAGCTATATAGTTTCTTAAAAACAAAACTTCAAATCCCGATCTGACAGGATTGCTTACTAAAATCTCATATAACTATGAACAATATGAGAAAAATAAAATCAGTTGGGATACTTGACTTGTAACCATAACCATTACTGTAATATTAAACTAAAAGACAAAAAGTAAACATTTCTTACCTCCAGGAACACAATCCATTGTAAGTATACAAATTGTCACAATTTTTTTAATCAAAAAGTCCCAGAAAATCACCATATATGAATGAACACAATAGCACCGCTTAACGAACCGTTCTCTAACTAACAACGTAGCAATAATGGTAGGTCACGCGACGGGTTTATTCGGCACAGCTGATGAGAGATGGGTCGCAGGTAGTAAAGATGGGTCATTAGGGTGGAGGAAAAACCCAAATTTATTGTATTTAAACGACTTTCAAAATTTAGGGTTTTGTCCGACTTTTATCGATTTTCCACCTGTGTGCGTCTGGGTGGTACAGCAGTGCGCTTGTACTACTACTAGCGTTTCAAGAAGTCTACTAATGGCTTGGCTAAGACTGATTCGATTTTACGGGGCACGTAGTATAGAAAACATTATTTGAGTTTTGATTGTTAAAAATAAATATGGAATAGGTTTTCGAGACAAAAAAGTAAGTGAGCCGCTGTAGTATGCGATATACCCATTTGTTTTCTTTGAAGCCTGGAGCTTATTTTTTACCTGTAGAACGATTGATTTCGTTAGGCGACGTGGAGGAGATGCTCGTTCAAATGGCTTAGCATCCTCTAGGAACGTATACTCAGCACACGTGCATCAAAAGTTCTCTCAAATTTTAGGATACCTCGTTTCCTTTCTTGGTTTCGAAGCCAAGCCATACTAGGCTCATTTCCATACAATTACCCTTGTGGATATTCCTCATTCATGTTCATTTTCATAATATCCACCGGGTCTAGCTCGGCCTTCTCTGCGTTCTCAGTCGTCATAGCCACTATCCATTTTAGATTCGTGAACCTCTATAGTTCATCCTCATAATCCGTGTCAACGTCAACATCCTCCTCCTCCTCCTCCAAGTTTTGGCATCGATTGGCTTAAAGATTTCGCCGATCAAACGTGTCATTACTAATTGGGCAATTAAATAAGGGTAGGACAATGACATATAACTTTTAATCGCTAAGGTTATAATCAAAGAGCGGAGAAAATAATCGTTGATATATAACGTCCAGCGGGCCAAATGAATAAAGGCGATAACGTTGCGACGTGCCGCCCAATACTGCCTTGATCGATTTCTCCCCGTTCAGTGGCGTACTGATAACATAATAACCTCAGCACAATAATGGTTTGAAAAAATTATTTATTTTTTGTTGAAGTATACGCATAAATTATTAAATATTTTTCAATATTTTCTTCCGTAAAATTTGTCCTTTTTGGCGTTAAAATGTCTTTAAAGGCTGAAAAGGACCTTTCAACATCACAGCTTGTTACAGGAGTATATAAAAAATATGGAACAAGAGTAGAATATTTTTTATGTACCTCCTCATCTCTAAATCCACCCATACCTATTTGCCTTAAAATAAAATAATCGGTATTGCGTGCAATTATGGCATCAATTTTATTTACAAATTTGTGTTGCAACGGCCAAGATGTGTTTTTCAAATGAGTTAACACAGAATCAAATGTTTCTAGGGCAACCGATAGTTTTATGTTTCGCTTTTCCAACAACGTAATTGTTTCGGGGATTTCAGAAAAATTATGTTCGATAAATTTTAAGTTATTCTGTAAATCGGCTTTGGTAACAAGCTGTTTACATTTTTCAATGGCGCTAGCATCATCTTTTAACTTGGAAACAAACAATTTAAGTATGTCAAAATTTTTTGAAAAGAATATAGCAGCTTCTAACCATGTGCCCCAACGTGTGATAACTGGATGAGGAGGAAGGGGAAGATTTGGACATGTTTCTCGATATAATGAAGTCCGTGATGGAGCTTTTAACAAGATTTTTTTAAATTGATTAATTAAAGAATTGACGTCGGGAAAACTTTCTCGAATAAATTCAGATACCCTATGTAATCCATGAGCAAAGCAAGTAATATGCAGCATATTAGGAAAATATTTTTTTAACAATGTTCCTACTTTCAACATAATGCTGGCCGCATCTGAAACAAATAATAATAATTTTGATGGATCCCCTTGCCAAACCTTCTTTAAAACATTTATTGTAAGTTCGCATATTTTTTCAGCGTTTACTCTTTCATGGAAAGTTGTACTAATTAAATGCTGATCTGAGGGTTGTCCTTAATATTCCGCCAACAACATTTACGACACATCTACCTTTTATATCTGTAGTCTCATCCACACTAATCCACATGTGTTGGTCTAAAAATTCAGATTTAATTGCTTCTACTGTTTTGTTGTACACTTTCAGTAAATATTCCTTTCTCAAAGTAGATTCATCTGGAATCGCCCTTTTAGTATACTTTTTTAAAAAATTTTTGAAGGAAGGGTTGTTTAATTTTTTTAAAGGAATATTTGCGGCTGTAAAAGCTTGGCATAAGTCCTGGAAAAATTCTCTGTCAGACGGTCCCGTTATATTCTTTATGTGTTTCTGGGTCTTAATGTGTTGCTCCAGACTTTGTTTACCTTTAAACACTAAAGACTGGGCGCAAATATTGCAATAGATTTGTCTTTCGTTAACATAGCTAAAGCAATCATATTCTAATAAGTGCTGTTCCATTGTAACAAATAGTAAGATAAACCAAGTTGTACGTAAGGACCTAGAACCACTGTTAAACTGTTTTCAAAAATATAATTAAAAACGGAAAGCAAATGACCCCAAATATGATACGGTATAAATGAAAAACCCAAATTTTTCAACCACTAAAGCTGATACGAGGAATTGCAACAAAACAAAATTAATCGAAATGGAGATACCCAAAAGAAATAAAAATTTATGTATCTGGGCTCTGGGAATAGTAAAAAATACGAGAATGGTGACACCTGCACGAGACGCTTGCGTCTTCTGCGGCCTGCCGGTAAGACCTTGAATGTGATTAAAAATTCCGCTCTTTGGTTATAATACAGGGATGATGGAAACTCCAAATTAATTGAGATGAATCAGTGCCTCAAAGATTAATTCGAGGTGGATCGGATTTGCAAACGAATTACATCTCGAACTCTATTGGCCGCACACTTTAACAAGTAAAATTCATATTGTTACACTTATTACAGCATGAAATACTAGTAGTACGTGCATTTTTCAGATGGGGTCTTGAGCACATTTCGGCATCCATTTTTATGGTGGATTTAAAGCATTGAGTGAATTGTAATGGTCTTTTACATAGCACTTGGTCCAACCAGTATATATACATACTTACTTTTTAAAAAATTACATTTACTAGTAGGACCTTGAATAAGTTCTCGCTGTTTTTGATTTGATACTCGACTGTCATCATCCCTAAGTCCCTGCTCATCGCCCGTTTCTGTACCCTCTCTAGTTTCTCGATGTTGGCGTGCGCTGCTTGTCCCCATACCGCTGCTCCATATAATGTTATTGGTTTGTTGCTTGTTTCGTATATTCTCTTCCTTACACTCATTTACAGCTTACTTCCTCTTTATATCATTAGTCCTGGTTGGTATAGTCTCCGCTTGGGCTTCTTTGCTTGCTCGTTCCCAAAAAATGTAGAGCCTTAAGTAGTGCTATCACCATTGGAATAGGTTTGTTATCGATAATTGGGTTTACAAGTGGTAAGTCACATACGCAATTGGTAGGTACCAGTACGTGACAGGTACGTCATTCCTCCCATCTTTTCGAAGTAACGTGTCCATTTGAATTAAAATTTACAGGTTTTTCTTTCGTAGAAAAATGTTTAGAATCCTTTTTCTGAATACAAGTATGATTACAATTAATGAACAAACAGTATTTAAAGACTAGTGGTAGTCATATGAAATACATGTACCAGCGGGTCGATATCAGTTTTCTTATTTAATATACCGAAATTATTCAACTGCTTTATTTCTAAGTTAAGATTTAGTCGTTTTAAAGTCATTTGGTTTTACATTAGGTATTTCTAGGTTAAAATTGGTATGAGCATTTTCATGTCACATCATTAATTATTTTATAATTATCTTCTTGAGATGCAATTATGGCATTTCCTGATACAAGTTTGCTAGACGATCTCTCTTTACGCTGTTCAGGAACTTTTGCATCATTTTTATGATGAGTTACATCGTTTTACTGATTAACTTTTACACGATAACTTTGATAATGATGATAACTTCTACATCATTTTATGATCAGTTAGTTCTGTCAAATAATGGTCTTGATATGGCTTCGTACTTCTCCTCCTCTCTATTGAACTCGATCAACCCGAGATTATCACAAATCTCTCATCATCGTTTGTTGAGTGATATTGTCTGATAAGACTTTATCGCTGAATATGCCGACCGATCCTCCTCATAATTAATCTCTTGATCGCTTGATCTCGAGGAATTATACAGGGGATCTGCATCACTGCTGGGTCAAACTTAGGTGGATTCCCGGCATCTGCAGCCCTCTTCAGAGCAACGGTATGAATTAACAAATTCTTGCTGGAATGACAGTGGTGCGAGTGAGACCTTTAGTTCTATTCACGATTTTGTAGGTGTCTAATAAGTTCTTCAATCTTGCTGCAGGGTCCTCGTCGATCTTGTCAGAGATCTTCTTTATGTTGGTACCTCTTATTGAAAAGAGGGAGATCAGTGATTAATCATCACTAATCACTAAATTAGTGATCTAATTGAAGGCTAAGGAGATAGTCCTGTCCATGTTTTCAAGGATGTTTAATAAATTTGGAGACAAATGAATGTTATAATTACTCGAGAATGTGAACGTCTTTATTTGCCGGGTCATTCGGGTGGTTCGGATTATTCTTCCGGCATCTCCACAGATGCATCGGCATTCTCGACCTCAATACTATATGGTGACGATCTAACGGGCATGTAATGAAGTCTTGTTTTGCGGACATTTTGATTGCTCTGTGGAGGGGAAAAAATGTAGAGAAAGTATTGGTCATCACAACGAGACATTCTTTAATCAAAAGTAATGCAAATGACTAATATTTCAAATATAAGGTTTTGTGAACAATTAGAATAAAGATTTACTAAAGATCAGAAATAAGTGTATACTTACCAAGGTTTAACGTTTAAATGTTAACTGTACTCTATACGCGCATTTTCCTTTTATTTATAGTAATATAATTTTTTTAAAATACCTACGGAGGCAATAGCGAATGCCCAACGTGTTTCCCCCATTCCTTTTTCATAAAAATTGTAAAGTGCAGAAATAATTTTCCGGCCTGGAAAAAAATCAATCATTAATTTTGTAATGGCCTCAAGTAAGTGTCACAAGTATTGGGTAGCAAATAACGTTTATCGTCATGAGGACTTAGCCCGATTTTTGTTTGTTCCACACTAAACACCTGGTGAGCAAAGGACCGAATGCCGCGTTGGGTAATCATAACCTCTTTGAAATTTTTTAAGCATTTCTCGTAGTCGTTATAAGTTAGTTTATTTCTAACGACGTTATACCTTACCCCTTTGGTTTTTTTGGTCACTTTTCCCCCCAAAAGTTTGAATGTGTACATTTTCGATCTTAGGCCAATGAAATGGGTAATAAGCTTGCCATTTGCTTCGTCCTTCATCAAGCCAGGAACTTTTTTATTAACCAATGGAATATTGTATGGGTGGTCTTTCTCATAGTCTGAAGTATCAAATCTCGATAAATCCGATTTAATAACTTCCTCATAAACATCTTCACACCACAACTCGTAAATAAAGCTGTCCGTGTCCGTATAGAGGAGCTTACATTTTTCTCTCATTTTCGGCAGCATGTACTCATAATGAAAATCATACATGTACAATTTGGAAACATCCAAAATTGACATACCTACATACAAAGGTCTATTAAATATCAATTCTGCTTTCTTTAATTCAATTATGGTTAAATTTTCATCTAAAATCAATCTACTATGGAATAGTGGGGAAGCAACAAAATTTTTAGCTCCGTGTCGCCTTCCCCAGAAAGTGGCAATTTTAAGTACACGATGTTTGCGTATTTTTTCCATCGTTTTCCCAAAAACAGCATTGTTAAAAAGTTTATAGAGATTTTTTTAGAAACGATGTGGTCGCTGCAGCCCTAAGTTTACTATTCAATTCAATGTAGGGTTTTAGCCGTGCGCTTTGTTTGAATTTTAAAATTTTATGGATTTTCTTGAGGATTAAACCGTTGGCCAAAGGCTGTTTTAAATTTCGATAATGTAAAATGTACTCCTTATCGTGCAAAGTGGCTATTAATTTGGAAAATTTAGAATTTGGAGGTGTGCGGTGTTCGGCCGCAAATGGAAAGTTTTTGTGAGTGTCATGTAGTTCTCTGGGATATTGCAAGTCCACCTGAATTATATATCCTTCGGGATTTTCGTCTGGAATGGATGTTACATCAAAATTGTGGAGACCATTGACCCATTCGAAGCCACCGTATGGCAAAGGCTCCATCATGGCTTTCCCATACAAGTTATTAACGTCTAAATAAAGGATATATTTGGACGGGATAGTGGAATCATATTGTGTGGATATAAACTTGTTGTTTGCTTACAGTATTAAACCAAATAAATATACCCTCTTCCGTCACACAGTCCACACAACGTTTTTATTTAAGTTTGAATTTCTCTGCAATCATCAATCATGAAATTAAATGCATAGTTAATGATGAGAAGCGCGAAAAGCTCATTATCGCTCATAAATAAGTTAAAATATGGATACAGATAAACGTAACAATTAGTAAAACGCTAATTATTGCAGTATACGCACAATGAGGATTTAAAGTGGTTTTAATTTTAATTTACTTGAATTTAAGTAGATATCTTTTATTTAAATAAATCAAACGGTTTTAAGCGTTTAATAATTAACTATGCAAATTATTATTTTAATGGAAGTGGTGGTGGACAGTGTGACGGAAGTGACACATTCTTCCAAGAAGGCAGGGAAAGTTAAAAATTAAAAATTAATTTTCTAGCTTAATAATTCAGCCCACCCAGACAATTAGGTATCCCCCTCTATTTTATAGGCAACGCGCCTTCCAAGGAAGGGCGGCAGAAGCGCCATTCCTGGAGGCGCATTTTGTTGTGTCGTCGCCGCGATTGGCGGCGCCATAAATACGGCCGTAGGTATATTCTATAAAAAGCGAATTCAATTAACGGACATCAAATACAAAATCAGGGGTGGGAGGTGGTATAAATATGACTGTAAGGGAGTGCTATAAAAAGCGAATTGACTTAACGAAAATCAAAATACACTTACTTTTAAGTGGGGTGGCAACACCCTGCGTAAATGGTGCCTCACCGCATAGTCTGAAACACAAACTCACACACAAAAAATTTTTACACAAAATAATTGCGTAGTAATTTACCTTCTGCAGTCGGAGCTTGCATTTTGAGAATGAAGAAATAAACCGTTCATTATTCGGGGAAGTGGAACGGCTAATCAGCGCGATCACTTGATAGCGCTCATTAACTTACTATCAAAACACTCGATGGGAGGCAATTTAGTTTCCAGCAATTTCTCATAACTATCGATGTAATCATAGGGGAAAATGCCTTTTCGAGATAATAATTTCAATTGTGTTTCTCCTCCCACGTCCCACAAACAGAAATTTTGACCGTGCACTTGCGGTGTGTGTGCATGTGAGTCCGTTGGAGTTTGCAACCTTTTTCGATCCATAGATCCTTCCCCCATCCCCCCACAAGTGTATATATTGAAAAACCGCTTCGCATATATTATTATTATTATTATTATATGGAGACCCGTTAAATTCCCAAGTCTTTCCCAAAGGAGCAAGGTCCGTTTAATACACATACATTTTTTCGTTCAGGGCAACATCCTATTATGTGAATTGAATTTGTGGTCAAAAAATTCGTATTACGTCAAATTATTCCTTGATTTATGGTTTACCACAATGATCCATAATGGAGACATCACAAAAAAAGTAAAATAAAAGTTACACTCTTTGATGAGTGCCTGTAAGTTACTCGCACCAAACTTGATACTCCTTTTCCAGTCCTTACTCGCGGCCCTGCCGCTTAACGCCTCGAACTCGCTAGGGGTGTACCACCGGTCCCCTCGTTTGATACATTTCCCCTTGCTTCCGGACACGAACTTCCCTTTGTGGAGTTCTCCCCATGTCTCCTTGCATTTCACAGTAAGGATAGCACCGTCGGCCGCGTGCTCTGAGGTTATCGCGGCAGCAGGGGGCGTCGGGGGCGTCGGGGGCGTCGGGTCCGCCGTCGCCCCTAACACCTCCACTCGCTGCAAGACCAACTGAATCCTTCTCCTGGCTTCTGGAAGAGGCTGGCGGGGCGAGTTGCTAGCCATTGTGCACGAGAAGACCGAGAGAGAAAACGATAACGAGCCCGCGCGAATCACCCACATGGAATCAGAGAAAACCACTTTCTTTATACACTTTCACTTTCCTTACACCTCACTATTTTTTTTTTTTTATTTACATCTACTACATTTGGACCTGTTACCTTGGCTACTACAACAGGTCATTACACATGCACTACGTTATACAATACAAAAACTAAGACTACTACTCTACTTTCCTACTACTATTACAGTAATTCAATCATGCAAACTTTCTACTCCCCGTTACGGTGGGTGCCTTTTAGCCGCCTTGGGTTTTTGAACGCACCAACTATGTTGGCCGTCCCAAGGTCGTTGCCCGTCCCTAACCACGAGGAGGTGGCACTTGTCCCATTTTTCTATCATATAACTACTCTTGTCTAAATACCCTCTATGTGTACCATACCTTGCCCGATTTCCCCTTTTTATTTGTATTAAACTAATCTACCATTCTACGATTTAAGTCTTACTCTACTAGTGTTAGTTTCATCCTACTCTAATATGGTAATTTTGGTAAGTTATCATGCTGTTGCATGCTTAAAGTTTACTTACATTGTCTCGTGTGCCTTCCTGGTCTTCAGAGAAATAGATTTCTCTGGAATTTTCCAGGAGGTGCGGATATTTGATGTTGGTTTCATTTCTGTGAATCTTACCAGTCATGTCATTGTTATTCAATTCCTTCTATATACTGTCTTTTCAATTCCTTGGTTATACTTTGCGCTATTATATTCAGTGTTTGGTAGCTATTTTCATCCCTCATTATATCCCATATGCTCTTATTCTTTATATTTCCAATTTCAGCTGTTCTAAAGTCCTTTAATTCCGGACATTCCAGTACTATATGTTCTGGTGTGCCTCTTTCTCCACACGTACACAGATCATTGTCTGTTATCTTCCTTTCTTCCTTGTATGATTGATACGGTCCGTGCCCCGTCAGGAAGTGAATCATGCCCTCAGTGGGGTTGATATACTTGAGTCTTAGACGCTCCCTGATGTTAGGGAGAACCGAGTATGTTCTTCTACCTTTGGTTGAGGAATCCCACCTTGCTTGCCATTCATTGTGTATGTTGTTAATTATTTCCCTTTTATTCTTCGCTCTTTCCCTCAGTAGTGTGTTTACTTTATCTAGGTCGTTCTTTCTCAACCAGTATATGGCTGCTCTTTGCTTGATCTGTAGATCAAGCGGCATAATCCCAAGGACCACTAATAGTGCGTCTTGGGAGGTTGTTCTGTATGCCTTTGTAAGTCTAATCAGCACATTTCTCTGGGCAGAGTTTATTTTTTGTCTGGGTTTAACCAGATTTAGCCTATGGGCCCATGCACTAGCACCATAGGAAACAATTGTTGTCATAACCATGCTCATATAAGTCCTGACACACTCCAGCGGTATCCTGTACTCCCGTTGTGCTAGTCTTGCGATGTTTTGCATAATCGTGTTCCCTTTGGAACTAGCATTCAGTATGTGTTCCCAAAAATTGCGTTTTTCATCAATTCTTACCCCTAAGTATTTGTTCACTTCTTGGCGCCTTATAGGACAACCATCAATTTTAATTGTCGGATTTCTGTTTAGAGTTCCTTTAATTAGGGCATATGTAGTCTTTCCTGTGGAAACTGTCATCTTGTAGGTTTTACACCACGTATTGATGCAATCTACTGCGTTCTTTGCTCTGCGTTTCAAGTCTAGTCTCGCATTCGATTCAATTATTACCAAGATGTCGTCGGCATATGCAATCACCTCACGTACATCCTCTGAGTTGTCGATAGCCTTTAGCAGGTCTTCTACCACTAGATCCCAAAATATCGGGCCACATACGGAGCCCTGAGGGCATCCTTTTGTAATACGTTTTACAACCCTCTTCTGGGCACTTTGTATGCCGACATACCTGTCTTGGCAATAGTTCCTTAGACACTTATAGACATTTCGGTAGCACCCAACTTCCCTCAGTCTTCTGAACAACGCAGGCCACCACAGGTTGTCGAATGCTCCCTTTATGTCCACAAATAGCGCTATTACATATTTGTTATCACGTATCCACTATCCTCATCGCATGATTAACCGCATCCTCAGTTGATTTTCCTTCCCTGAAGCCATATTGATTGGGATGCTTTCCCACTATTTCCCTCCTCTCTTTGATCCTTTTGCATAACAGTCTCTCAAAAACTTTGCCTAAGGTATTGAGTAGGCATATAGGCCTGTAGGAGTCTGCTTTCATTGGGTCTTTGCCAGGATCCTTAGTTAGAATTATTAGTTCAGCCTGCTTCCAGGTGTTTGGAAACTTCCCTTGGGCCAAGCATTCGTTGAAGAGTCTCGTTAGGATAGGTATTAATTGGGGTGCTAGATTTTGAATAATTTCTATTTGGATTCTATCCTGCCCGGGGGCCTTCTTTTTCTTGCACTTACCTATTGCTTCCAATACCTCCTTTTCCTCGAAATCGGGGGCATCTTCAGCAATACGGTAAGGTGCTATCATGCGCTGCCTCATTTCGGTTTGTTCTTGGCTCTCACCTGTCTCATTATCGTCTGGTAGGAGCACTCGCATTAATGCGAGAGTTGTCTCTTCCCATGTCCCTGTGTATGTGTTATTCCCCAGGTTTAAGGTGGAGATCACCGTTTGTACAGGCAGTTTTTGCCTCACAATCTTATATGGAATACCCCATATGTCCGTTTCGAGGTTCTCCTCAACGAATCTTTCCCATGTTACTATTTTTAACTCCTTGAGTTTAAGTTTGTAAATCGCCTTTTTGTTGCGATATTCCTCTAATCGGTTTTGCCGGTCCTCATCCAGTACGGATTTTTGGTACCTTCTTCTGAGGAGCCGTACATCCTTTCTTAGATCCCTTAATTCGTTGGTCCATGGGAGTTTCGAATGCTTCCCTTTCTTGGCTTCAGGGACCGAGCGGTCCATTATATTCCTAATGGATTTAGTGAGACACTTCACATAGTCGTTTACGTTTTCGCCTTTCTTTATTACTTGAGGTGGGTTGAAGCCGAGCCTCATGCCCTCCCAGTCCGCGAACTTTATATTATAAGCCTTTTGGCATCTAGTATCATCTTGTATGTTATCCCTATTTCTTTCGTTGGTTATTATGAAGCTTATCATATTATGATCGCTCATCGTAGTGTGAGATTCCACTTTCCAGTTAGTGATTCTTCCATCGCCTTTACCATTTACTAAGGTGATGTCAATGTTACTACTGGCGCCTGCGCGATTCTGGTAAGTAGGTGAGTTATCTGGTCTGTTAATAACCTCTAGTTGGATTTCATGGATGAGAGCCTCAAGCTCTTCTCCTCGCTCATCTGTCTTATCGCTATGCCAGAGCGCCGATTTCGCATTAACATCTGCGGTGACTAATAACGGCGTATTTTCATACTTAAAGGCTATATCCCTTAGTCTCTCTAGATATGGGTCTATATTGTCCGCGAACTGAAAGTACATGTTGGCCATGATCCAATTCCCAACCTCTTTCGAATGAATTTCCAGACAATTGCACTTTTCATCACTGTATTGGGATATTTGTGTCACTGTAATACTATTTCTAAATATTACAGTGGCAGCCATCGGGTGGTTTCCCGTTGTTATCGTTCTCGCTGTGACAGGCATACCAGTGATTTTGCCCATTACGGGTGTACGGCTCCTGCACAAAGAGGATGTCGACGTCTCTGTCAACTGAGATCTCCCTTAATTCAATGTTAACTTCAGCGCATCTCATAGAGTTTATTTGCGCTATTTTAAGCTCTTTGTTCAGCATTATGCCCTTCTTAAAATTGTTGTTGACATTAGCCAGTTTTTGGAGTAGTCTATAACTATCCTGCCATGCGCTTTTACGAAGTCTCCATATACCTCTTCTAGATCAAGGGGTTCCCCCCTTTTTGCAAATGCCTCCTTCACAAGTTCGAATAGATCATTGTGATTAGTAGGGAGTCCATTCCTCCTCAGTTGCATTCTATCGACAGCCTCCGGTACAGGAAACGTAATTCTCCCTCCGTTCGGGTGTTTATACCTTATTATGTGCCTCAAAGCCGTGATTAAAATAGTGGGTTCCTCGACCCTAACCAGGCTCATTTTTAATTCACACTCCTTATATATTTCATTCGGGTTACCAAAGTCTATGTCTTTACTAGTTGTTGCCTTCTCATCCTCCACTCTCTTCCTCCTTATCGAGAATATTCTCGAGAGTCTTTGTGACACCTGCCTTTTTAGCTCAACTTTTATTGGTTCTTGTGTTTGATTACCTATGTCTTTTCCTGAAGTGTTACCACTGCTTAGTTTAGACTTGAAGTTAAGGGCTCTCCTTAGGTTTCGTAACCTAGTAGAGGGGGCCTTATGTGATTTATGCTCGCCTTTATCGCTATCAGTTTTATAGTCCATAGTCGGTACGTTGAATCAATCTATCCAGCATCATTTTGTAGGTTGGACAGTCTTTTGAGTTGCTCGCACATTTCTTTCCCCTCCTTGTGCATGGCACACAGACTGGTGCCTCTTTCTTATTAGGACACACGTCCTTTTTGTGCTTTTCTTTGCCACAATGCCCACACGTTTCGTGTTCTTTCGTACAGTACTTGGCCACATGGCCCAGGTCCTGACACTTTGCACACTTAGCTACCACAGTGTAGTCTTTGACCGTAACTGCAGTGAACTCAATGTACAGCTTTGTTTTGCCAATTAGAATCTGTCTTACTTTGGGGCTCACTTCTGCCACGCAGTGTGAGGTTTCTTTGTTCCTTGGACCTGTTTTAAATTTAATTTTAAAACCGGTCTCGAAATCCTGCTTATCCATTAAGCCTTCCATGTTCTGCAAAAATATAGAGGATTCAACCTCTTCGGTCTTCAGTTTGGTTGGCACATCGTAAATAATTACGAGTGGCCTTCTCTTCTTTGGGAGCTCACAACGAACCTTTTCATTTAGGCTCTTGTGTGCTACAATTTTCTTTGCCTCTGATTCATTTTCCGTCTCCACTATTAGAGCACGGTTAGTTGTTCTGACACGTTTTATTTTAATTTTGTCCCTAGCCGGACGTACCGTGCTGAGGAACGTTTGGTGAATGGTTTTGACGTCCTCTCCTTTTCTCGCCGTTATGAATACTGCGGAGGGAGCGGACGCCATTGCTTTCGCGACTATAGTTTGCCTTTTATTTTTGGCCTTTACTACGCTTGCATACGGAATGGATGCATGTACAATTTCAGGATTCTGTTGTAATGCCTGCATATTTTTACCTTCCAGTTCCTTTCTGAGTCTTTGGTTCTCCTGCTTTGTTGCTTTTAGTTGGCCGGATAATTCGGCTTGAAGCAAAGCCCATTTGGAGAATCGGTCTTTAATTGCCTGCCTATCGGCCTTGTTGACACGTTTGCTGGGATCAAAGTCATAGTCTATGAAGCTGTGAAGTTCAGCCATATATTCATTGATCTGCCTAAGGCAGTCATCTTCTACAAATTGGTTGGGTGTTCCCGCAATGGGTGCCGGCACGTTCGTAACCGAACTTCGTCGAGACGAAGGTGGTGAACGCACCGTGCTCGCCATCACGTCGACTCGCACTTAGTCGCACAAGTTCTCACACCGGAGGCCGGTGGTGACTTGACGCGTTGCCCGCCCTTGACCACGAGGAGGTGGCGAGTCTTGGCTTTAGAAAGCTCTCACTGCACGCAGTAGCTTATCGATTCGCAACTATCGCTTACGCGTTTTTCGCCATGACAGCTTTCTACCTAGAAACGTACACACGAATTACACTAGGGCCCGAGGGCATATATATACACTTTCCTTTTTTCCCCGACACGAACCTCGACTTGTGGAGCTCTCCACATGTCTCCTTACATTTTACGTTAAGGACGTCGGCCGCGTGCTCCGAGGTTATCGCGGCATCAGGGGGCGTCGGGTCCGCCGTCGCCCCTAACACGTCCACTCGCTGCAAGACCAACTGAATCCTTCTCCTGGCTTCTGGAAGAGGCTGGCGGGGCGAGTTGCTAGCCATTGTGCACGAGAAGACCGAGAGAGAAAACGATAACAAGCCCGCGCGAATCACCCACATGGAATCAGAGAAAACCACAAATCATATACCTTAGAGAAACGTAACTACCGTGTTATTTCAAGGCGACACCGATGACGTTTGCCGCCATATTTATTCCTTGCTTTTCACACCACTGACTATTAAAATTGGCGGTAAATTCGAAAAATGCGGGATTTTGAAATTCCATTATTATTGCATCTCTTGGTCCATTTACATCAAACAAAATATAAGAGGTGGAAACTCTCAAGCCACCCTCACTGTTATTGTTATCCTTGGAATTGGCTCGCCATTGTTGTCGTCGCCGTCGTGCTCGCTCGCTAGTTGTGTAATGGACTCGATGACAGATCGACTAGGAGGGTTTTTAAATCGTTTATTAAAACTAGATGCGTAAGAGTTTGTAGGAGTGGTGAAGAAGGAATCTTCCTGCAATATCTACCTGCCGTTAGCGGCCAAGGGGCTTCCACATCTTTCCACAACGACTGATATTCTATAGGTCGGTTATATCCACAGACGATTAATATAATCATCGTCAATATATTCATGGTCTGTGGCAACGACGAATGTTACGGACGACCGGTCCATATTTTTATCGTTCTGTGGTCGAGTGTTCGTTTCGACGAAGGGTTCTGAGATTGACCTTTGATAAGACTCACGTGGTCCCAAATTCGTGAATAAAATTCAAAGAAAACCAAACCCAGAACCGGCAAAGAGGTGCAGAAACCGACCTAGAGCCTACACAGACCACTGTGAGTAAATTTCTTTTTTTTAACTCGCTCATACATACTTCGCGCTTTATTCAATAGCTTTCACTCCCGATTTCCATAACCTATAAAAATCAGAGAACAACACTATGACGGACTCATCGGGGGATGCAGGCCCCCCGTTGCTTCCCTCCAGGTACAGCTATCGGGACTCGGGTCCCTACCTAATCATTCTTGAGAAAGAAGATCAAAACGAAGGGTTACACCCCATGGTAGTGGGGAGGACCTTGAGGAAAAACAACATCTCAGGGATTAAAAAATGTATGTGTATTAAACGGACCTTGCTCCTTTGGGAAAGACTTGGGAATTTTAATGGGTCTCCATATATGAAGCGGTTTTTTAATATATACACTTGAGGGGGGATGGGGGAAGGATCTATGGATCGAAAAAGGTTGCAAACTCCAGCAGACTCACATGCACACACACTGCAAGCGCACGGTCAAAAATTCTGTTTGTGGGACGTGGGAGAAGATTGCACATAATTCTAAGAATCGTTTCTATGAAGTAAGGGGCTGATATGATTTGCATATATCTTTAAACATTGACACGTGAATACTTGAACAAGTGAAAAGTACTGATAGTACTTCCCTATTAAGAAAAAAGATGCAAAACTGTATTCAACAAGGTGGTAGCAGAAATAAGATACTAATAGCAATTTAATACTACCTAAAAATAATAAATCCATAAACTCATTAACATGCAGTTATAAATACGAACTCCCTAATAGCTATTCCTATGGCTAGTCCCATTCAAGGCATTGAATTACACAGAATGGTTTATTTTTAAGGTTCTCGCCTATATGATCTAAAGTGTAACAATAATGACAATTTGTTAGATTTCTGTTGTTGTTATTGTGGACATCGGTAAAGGATGAAGTAATACTATGGTAGTTTAATTGGAAAAATACTTGTGATGATACCGACAGGTATCTGATTCCTGGTCGTAGTCGTAACAAAAATGTTTCCTTAAAAATCAATTTTCATTGCCTTAAACTCTCATTTCATTGATTTTAAACCACTCAAATTGTATAACCTCTTACCAAAGAATGTCAAATCCATTGCCAAAACCAAACTAATCAACGAAAAAGCAACAGAATATATCTGTTGAAACCTTAAGTGCTCTGTTCTAATTCCCCTTATTTCTGGGATAGTTCTCTTTAATGGGGCACTTAGTGTAGAAGGTCAGAAAATTCTATACGATTTGATTTTTATTGCTTTAAAATTTTCCAAATGCGTTGTAGAATATTAGGAAAGTTTTAGAATGGTATTTGTGTAAAGTTTCAAGTATTACCACTTCTCGGAGTGGCCCCGCCTCTTCGAGCGCAACTGGATCTCCAAAAGCGCACCTGCACCAATGATGACCAATCCCACACAACCCACACTACAACAACCAACACACAACCAACATACACACACACACACACACACACACACACACACACACACACACACACACACACACACACACACACACACACACACACACACACACACACATCCCCCCACACACAACAGCAAAAAGACTTCACCCACAAGACTCCTCAACATCAACAACTACACACCACATCCCATACAAAAGGCACAACCGTCAAGCGTCTCAGCAACAAATAAAAATCATACAGCAAAATATCGGCAGAGGTAGAGAGGCACACGATCTATTTATCGCCATGATGGCAAACCTCCAGACGGAGATAGCTGTGATTCCAGAATGCAATATCTCCCGAGCCGCAACACCGGCATCACAATGGATGACAGAGAAGACGTAGGGATGATATACATAAAATCCATCCCCCAAATCGGTGAACCTATCATAGGAAGAGGTTTCGTTGGAGTAAGAGCTGACTGGCTCACCATCTTCGCCATATATGCATCCCCCAACGAACCAACAGAACATCTCACAACTCTCCTACATGAACTTACACCACACATTAAACACCAAACAACACCGATAATCGTCGCAGGAGGCTTTAACGCCAAGTCACCAGCATGGGGCTGCCCAATAAAAAACGAAAGAGGAGAAATAGTCGAAGAATGGACAACATCACTGCAACTACAACTCCTCAATAACGAACCCACCCCAACATTCGAAAGAGGATCACAAAAATCTTGGCTAGATCTCACGTGGGGAAACACCTCACTCAATAAACACAAAATCAAATGGCATATCAGCGAAGATGAGACCCTCAGCCTACACAAAAGAATAGAAATAACAATATACAACACACCACACACAGAAAGCGCACGTTCCACGCGCATCGGGAAATGGATATGGAATGAAAATAGCACCGATCTCCTAGAGGGCTTCATATCAACAATATACACCCCACCCACAACCGCACAGGTACTCACCAAATTAATACAAGAAACAGCACAAGCCACATGCAGATGGTCACCACCAAGCACCACCCAAAAACAAAAACAAGCATACTGGTGGACACCCGAGATAGCCAAACTCCAAAACAAATGCACAGCCAGCCGCAAAAAATTCAAACAATCAATAAATACACCCACAGCAACCCAGTTACGTGACACATATAAATCAGAACAAAAACAATTAAGAACATCAATCAGAACAGAAAAAAGAAAATGCTGGAAAACCCTCCTCCAGGAACTAGTCGACGACATCTGGGGTAAGGGATATAAAATCGCTACAAACAAACTCAAACGACAACCAATCGCTCAACTCACAACCGAGCAAACAGTCACCATATACAACCAACTCTTTCCACCAGCTACAGGACCCACTCCCCCACGCATACCAACCAACCACACCATACACATAACAAACGAAGACATAATCACCGCGGCGCACAAAATACGCACAAAAAGCGCCCCAGGACCCGACGGAATCCCATCCATATTAATAAAACAAATGGCGCCAAAAAAACCCTGAAATGTTCACGCAAACAATTACACACTTACTCACGGAATATTCCCGAATGAATAGAAACTCGCACGCCTCGTACTCCTCCCCAAACCAAACAAAACAACATATCGACCACTCTGCATTCTGAATGCAATAAGCAAACTCCTGGAGAACGTCATTGCGACTAAACTCAACGAAACCCTCAATCTCTCCCCCAACCAGTACGGCTTTCGAAGTGGAAGATCCACAATGGACGCAATAAAACAAATCGTGGACCTAGCAAAAAACGCTAGATCCGGCGGACGAAGAAACCAGGAATTATGCCTCATAATAAGCCTCGACGTAAAAAACGCTTTTAACTCAATACTACACCAGACGATACTACACGAACTCAACAAACATAACATACCTTCCTACCTATACAACATAATACGATCATTCCTCATTCACCGACACATACAAACGGACGGACAAACCCATTCACGGGCGGCACCACGAGGAGTTCCACAGGGATCAATCCTGGGTCCTACACTTTGGAACGTAGCATACGGCGGACTCCTCCGTATCCCACAGCCCAACGGTACATTCCTAGTTGCATACGCAGACGATACGGCCGTGGTAATTATCAACAAAACAACACAGGGACTACAACATACCGCTAACGAATCACTACGACTCATCAACAACTGGATGAAAAACAGCGGACTTACAATTGCCCCTGAAAAAACGGAAGCAACATTAATAAGAGGGAAACGGCCTGCACACCTTCCACACATAGACATCCTCAACCGACAGATCACAGTTAGACTTCGAACAAACAAATACGAAAGCAGAGAAAGCTGCACGCGCACTAAGCCGCATAATGCCCAACATCCAAGGACCAATGTGCAGCAAACGACGCATGCTAGCAGGCGTAGTCGACTCCATAACACTATATGCAGCCCCAATATGGCACAACATCACAAACAAGTCGACACTCTCCATACTCCAACGAACACAACGCAGAATGGCACTACGCGTATGCAGCGCATACCGCACAGTATCCAGAGAATCAGCAATAGCAATATCCGGTATTCTCCCTATAGAAGACCTCATACTCCTACGGACCCTCACATACGGAACACCGACAGAACTCCGACGTACGCAAAAAAAGAAGCACTCACCAGATGGAACAGACTGACCCCACAACGATACTGGACACGTAAAATGATCCCCGACCTAACAACATGAAACAGCAGAAAACACGGCGAAATCTCACATACTCTTACTCAAGCATACACCGGCCATGGGTCATTTGGAACATATCTACACAAGATCGGAAAACGAAACAGCGACAACTGCCAAATCTGCGGACAAACAGGAGATAGTCCAGAGCACGCTCTATTCGACTGCCCGCGCTGGGACCGACAACGTATCATGCTAGCCATCGACATCGACACACCTAAAATCACCTCTGCAAACTTCACACAACTCATGCTAACCAGCAATCACAATTGGACATTACTATCTAGACACATAAATCAAATCATCAGAGAGAGACTGAAAATAGAACACACACACCAAAACACCACACCACCCTAAAGTTACAAACACAACATACCCCATAAACAAAAAGAAAAAAAATCTAAAGTAGCCACACATCAAAAACAATACCTAAAAACATAAAGAACACTATATATCCACAAACAACGCCGGAAGAATAAGTGTTAGCCTTCAATGATAATGTGAATTATTTAGATTATATCATGGGCATTGCCCGCAATATTTCTTTGTAGACTTTTCCTATCAAGTTTATACTAAACGATTTTTTTATATACTTGCTAGTCCTTCTGTTCTAACGTTACAATATCATTTTTTACTAATAACAAAACTACGAACAATTATGTTTACGGTGAACAGAAAATACGATGACTTTTCCATACGGAGAACTGTCTAAGAAACAATTGCATACGAAGAATTCTCCACAACTCTTTCTTCTTCCCAACACCGAATTACAAGCGACACTATCGGAGAGGTTGTTGACAGGTGGACTAATGAAATTCCAACAATTGCATAACGCTCGACACTTATAATTGCTCAAATGCCAGGATCTGGTTTAACAACGTTATACACCATTAACGAGGCTATTACTACCTACGACACTTTTGATTGGGCTCGTATCAGTCGTATCTCATTAATGTTTCCAGAGGAGTGGGGGAGATATGAAGCTGCTGTAAAGGCGGTCGGAGGCGATCCTTACTATGGGTATAACAAGGATCTTGCATTGGTAAGATCCACCTTGTTCAAATCACTTGGCTATGTTGCAAAGGAACTATTAGTTGAAGTCGGTGGAAAGGTATCTTTAAATAGATATGCTGGATGGCCGAAAAGGATTCCTCATCGGATACTATGGTAGTAGGGTATATATGCGGGTGGATAGCTTATCGCCCCTATGTATTTCTTATGGGACTTCCGGTCACCAAACCAACGAACCATTTCGGTTCGAACCAATTTTGGTGGGCGTGGCTTACGGGGGATGGGGTGCGCGCCCCGGGGTGTTGGTGGAGCCCTGGGGGTGGTCCGGGGCTCCGGGCCAGCCCCCCCGGCGTGACAGCGGCATGGAACGTTAAATTTTGACAGCGGCATGGACGACAGGCGCTGGCCCCCGCGCCGGGCTCCGGCTGTGCGCGCGGGGCTCCGGGGGTCTGGATGCGCGCCCCTGCGAGTAAGTGCCCCGCCGGGTAGCGGCGCGCCGCTAGTTTGAAATAAAGTCGTCGCTATCGTTCGATAGATGGCGTTGTTGAAACGCTATCGCTCGACAGATGGCGCTGATGCGCATCGTTGTCTGAAATAAAGATGAAATTTGAAAAAAAATTTATTTTCTTTTAAACCACATGTTTTTTATCCATCTTGTCGTCGTCGTCGTGAACTTACCCACATATGCCTCGATTTCGTCGGTCTAGCGAGCGCCAAAAAAGAAGAAGAAAATTTAGTATAGAAAAAAATCGAATTTAAATGAATTTTTTTACCTTTATCCTATCCATACCACGAGGACGTCCCCCTCGATCCTCCATCGCACCGGCATCCCCCTGAAGCAGGGGAGGTGAACCATCCCCGGATCACCTAGCGGGGGACGATAGTAGAGGAGCAAAGCGGGTATCAGACCAAAAAAATGGTGAATGCGCCAGAATCCTAGACGTAGAAGATCTCCAGGTACTCCGGGTAACTCCTTAGTCGAGGTGGGGTGGTGGTCATGTCGTAGCCGCTCTTCTGGGCGCCCCCCAGGTGATTCCCGCGTACCCCCGAGGGGCGGGTACCAGAGGAGCGTGTGGGGGGGAGGGTGTCCAGGTACTCGGTGCACCGGAGAGGGTGTCCGGGTACTCGGTGCACCGGAGAGGGTGTCCAGGTACTCGGTGCACGGAAGAGGGTGTCCAGGTACTCGGTGCACCGGAGAGGTACTCCGGCCCCTAGAGCCTCAGCTGGGGGGCCGAGGTGCGCCATCTACCTTCGCGTTCGTGAGCGTCAGGCGACCGAGGTATAGAAATCTGCGCGATCTGAGCGTACCGTCGCGCCATCTACAGGTCCTGAGAGGGAGAGACCCAAAGAGTCACCATTTACGTATATGTGAAAGTCTCCCTTTTGGTGAAGGTACCATCGATTTTGGTGAATGCAGTCCGTTTACCACCATCGAGTCGTTTTACTATCATTAATCTCTGTCACGCCCAACGCGAATACAATGTACCATAATGGGCGTTTCGCGAATGTGCATAACGTTGTTCCGTACCAAGTAAAATTGTAGATCTTAAATATTTACAATTAAAAAACATCAAAATTATGTATTACATGAAACATTTTTGCGATATTTCATGTAATACATCTACCGAAACTAGGATTCGAACCTAGGCCCTTTAGATCTTCAGTCTACTGCTCCGCCCACTGAGCTATTTCGGTACACACTCTACGTCATAACTTCTATTTCGAAATAATAAGAATTGAATAACATTTCAATAACAATTTTTATTCTCAGCTTTTGAAATAATGTACAAATACATATCAATAATCGACCTCACGTGTTTCTCGATTCTCTCACGTTCCCATCTCCAACAAATGCACGAGCAGCTATCTGGACCCTCTATGGTGGTGTCTCTGGACCAGGGGCAGCTCACAAAATGTTCACCATGCGTCGATTTTCGTTTTTCTTCTGCTTCTCTGGTTTCCACTTTAGTGTGTAGCTCTAGGAGTTCTTTCTTATGTGCAGGTGTTACATAGTAACCAAATTCAAACAAAAAACTTTTCACTTCCATATTTTACTGGTAGTAGATGTGAATAGTAGGAGCACTTTTAAGAGAATGAAGAAGGTTCATGTGGTGATGATGGTGGCGGCGGTGGTGGTGGTATTAGAAGTCAGTGAACTGACTTGACCGGTCGTCATTCACGTTTCAACAGGTTTGTGGGATAGGAATATTCGACTCAGCCGTTGAAACTTGTCAGAACTTGCAGTTTACACCGTCTAGCTCAACGCTTTTACATTAAAATAGAAAACAAAGTCAACATTTAATTGCGTGTATTTCCATATAGGTCAATATACAATTTCATAATTTTTTGCATAGCAGTTTTAATATCATTGCGGTGAAATAGTCGATCTACACACAAACACGTATCTGGACATTCGATGCTACAGTTGAGTGACCAAGGGCAGCTCACGTAATGGCGTCAGTGGATCGATGTGTTCATCCTTTCCAATTCGACATTTAGGGAACGTTGTAAATAGAAAAGCTGAGCTCTATGTCGATGTAGAAGAACGTCTTCATATTCAATTAAAAACTCTTTAAGCTCCATATGTACCAGGATGCTGTTACAGCTATGATGAGCAGCACCGACACACTGAAGGTGATGTACCAAATCAAAAAATATATATTGTTCGAAACTCGGTCAGGGAGTGTGATACTAGTTAGGTTCCGCCATGTTGAATCTTCAAACGTGCGATCTTGGTGGACGACACGTATTTTGTAGCCTGTAGCGTTGTTAGGTAATTTCGACATCAAAGTTGGTGTGTGTCGGTTGTACGCGAAGAATTCCATCTTCACCCATTTTTCAGGCCAAGTGGCATTTATATCGAAACATATAAACACCTCCTTTGCACTATGTGGCGGCGAAATGTATATGATGTCATTGAGAATTGCAGACAGTATCAAAACTTGTAACCCTAACGCTACCATGTCTGAATGAATACTGAGAAATTAAATGACAGATTTTCAATACATATTTATTTATTGTGGAACATATGTTAAAAACCAACAGTATAATTTATAACAATTTCGTACACTACACATAAAAAAACAATTTGATTGATGATTCATACATAATGGAATATCACGTTGAAATTTGGATGTATCTGAATTTTCTGGAAGACGTTCGATGTTGACGATATTCGGCATCTTCTCGAGATTTTGCAGGTGGGCGTCGAGTAAATATTTTTTTTGGTGGCCTCTTACGTAAACAATATCAGCATCTTGAATGTCAGCTCGGATTATGTCGCTAACTTTTGCGTATGGCACATAACCTGAAGTATACCGAAGTCCGTGTATGTGCCTGGTACAATATTGCACTTGCTTCTTATCATAGTTAGATAAGTCGTCGTAAGGTATAGGTCCCTCGAACAAGTAATGATTCATGCGAGTTCCATCATAAATTGCAATTTCTTTAGCAACAAATTCCGGTGAAAAATTCTTTGTGAGCGTAAAACCTTGAATGTCCACTAGGAGTACCTTCATGTTTGATGGCCTGATAAAGACTAGTAGATGCTTCGAACCATCTCGCTAAGGGGTGTAGCTTCGTAGACACTTTCGTAAATAATGATGCAATAAGCTCGGGTGTTCGCAGGAAATGCCACCCTCGATTGAAAATCGATGGAGACGTCGACGATCGAAGATTTAATTTGCTCATCTTGGCGCGAACAATCGACGACGAACAGTGTCATATTTTTAAAATTTTTCATATCGAGCAATGGTTTCTTTAAGCCGAAATAGTCTCCATTGTAGGTATTGTTAAAATCCACATAAGTGTCATGGATTTCACCATAGTCATTGGTTTCAAAATTCAAATTTAGCGGTTCGTATGGGTATCGCTCAGCCAAATTCAAGCATATATCAGATATGTTAAGGTGATCGAATTGTGTAACGTCAGCCGTTTTCTTATCACGTCTATCCGTTTGAAAAGCGACGATTGCGAATCGAGGTGGATGTTGATTGTTCATGGTTTGGATCGACCAAACGGCATTAGTCGAACCTGCATTGAGAGCTGGTAATTCGTGTAGTTGCCAAGTGCGGAATGCTATGATGAACGGTGTGTCATTTTTTATGGATTTCAACATTTCCAGTTTTTTCTCATCGTTGGGGACGACGTGCGGGATCTTTAACAACATCTCAGTTATAGTTATTTCAAATTAGTATTTGCTGCCGTAACCGTGACGCAATTATCGTCGTTACGAGCTCTTACTACTCGAATAGTGTGCCTTCCAAACATAACCTTTTTATGATCATTGAATATGCTGAAGAAATGTGATAGTGGAACGAGCCAAACGAACGTTCCATCTTCGTTAATGGTAGGCTTTTCGGGAAAAACCCAACTACCTTTATCCAAATGTTTACTATCCTCTTCATTGTAGCATAGATAACCACGAATCAAACTCACTAGACCTGGTTGTTTCACATGTTCCACTTCAATTCCATTCAATAGGTACGACATGGAATCGAATAAAAACCCGACTGCGTTATTCACAAACTTCACTTCACCATCACCAGATTTTTTCTCTAATTTCCCATAGATTTTTAGTTTGGAATCGTAGAGGTTGAGGAATGCATCGTTTCTAGTCACCGTAATTTCCAGAATATCATTCTTCAGATATGACTTTACGAATGGATGGTATGTGTGACTTTTGATACTCTTAATCGTATCATCGTTTCGAAGTTTTGGGTAGAGGTCGAAAATGCGGTCGGACAGCATATCCTATAGCGTTGAGAAAAGTAGCGTTCAATCGGGATAATCGCTGCTGCTGCTGCTGCTTCGAA
This sequence comes from Cryptocephalus primarius, assembly GCA_963576515.1. Classification (NCBI taxonomy): domain Eukaryota; kingdom Metazoa; phylum Arthropoda; class Insecta; order Coleoptera; family Chrysomelidae; genus Cryptocephalus; species Cryptocephalus primarius. The sequence goes on along the minus strand of OY754942.1, from coordinate 6,819,844 downwards.
AGTCGTTTTGTCACTGCAGTAGTCTTCCTCACACTATTTCTTTTATAGTAATCAGCGCTCAAGATTGGGACCATTTTTTTAATTACAACCTAATGAGCGTCTCTTCACCACGAAAATTAATAGATTCAAAATTCTGATCGAGAACCGTTAATGCAATGTTACTTATTTCCCTACGGATAACGGGTAAATATACTAAATTTCGAGGTACTTCGTCGATAGCGTATCCAGGATCCGAGTTGATCGGAAACTCGTACAAGGTATGTGTCGGTCGATCGTTGTAATACGAACCTCCGGTAATATTACAATCGACGTGTATGGTTCGCACTTTCACAATATTCACTGGTAAATCAGACTCGTGCACTTTTCCTGCTTCTAAAAGTCTCGGGGTGAATCCTAGGAGTTTGGCGATTCTCGTATACCCTGCTCGAAAATCGATGTCGAAATCTCGCAGAAATATTTCACACTTTAAGGTGTTATTATTAGGTCTTAAAAAGAATATTTCCTCTTCGTCGACTACACTATTTTCCGGTATCAGGAACCGTTTGAGGTAATTCTCGAGATCGGTGATTTCGTAATTACCTGTCGGGATGCTGATAAACTGCGGTGTAACGACGTTTCCCTTCGAATAATACTTGAATTTGGTGCCCTCCTCTATGTTCGGAATGGTGTTGTATGAATAGAATCCAATTAATGCTAATCCGTACTCAAAATTTGGATCTAATCTGATCGGTGGAGTGAAATCGATCGAGAACGATGATGTGCGACTCTTTAACGTGAAAGTCTCAGACATGTTTAACCCCCAAACCGAACCACACTCATGTTTTATAGAGAAATTCGAGACATAGACGACCACAATTACTCGAAGTAAATTTTTGATAGCGGTTTCGATTATAAAAAAGCTCAACTTTTTCCCCTCCAAAATATCGAATGAGTTCTTGTGGCGGTTTCAGATTTCCGAAACTATCGAAATACTCGACGATATTCCCCCGTTTCTTGTACGCTACCCAATGCGTCCCAGGATGATCTTTTGTATCCAAATTGATGATGGCACTCTCGTTACGTCTAGGTGTGTTTGGTAGAGAGTCACGCATGAAAACCCCCCTAAAATATGGAATTCTCAATTTATTTGCATATGTAATGATTTCTCGATCGTATAGAGCTCTATTGGGTAGCTTTACAAGTTTTTTGGTTGCTTCTTCAAGTACAGGCCACGTCCCTGCCGCTGCTTTTTGAGATATAAACCGAACCCTTTGGAGGACTTGCGTACGAACAAGCCCGATCCAGTCTTGCCGATTTCCTCCATGGCTTTATTGTGACGTTGTTGTTCTTCCAATTTTTTCTGGGCATTTCTAGCATCGATGGTCGTCTTTGCCACTGCCGCTGTGCCGCCTGCCAGACTTCCTAGCGCTCCTAGTGCCGCAAATATGGGTAGCAGAGGTAATATTCCTCCAGATTTACTTTCATATGGTATAATGCGTGGAATACGTATCCTTTTACGACCTCCTACCTTTCTAACGGCAGCTCGAGCTGCTCGTAAAGCTATCGTAGCAGGCTGTTTCAAACCAGATGCACTTATACGTGGATTTGTTTTCATGGCCGCTTTTAAAATGTTTGTAACAGGTTTCAGAACGTTTCTTCTGAACGAGACGGGGCGGCGTCCCATGCCGAGCTTCCTTTTCGCCTTCATCCCAGTTGTAACGAACCACGCTGCAGTCTTCTCACCCAACGATGCGTCCTTGCTTTTCACACGTTCCCAAGCACGATGTTCCAATTCACGATCAGCCTTATGTCGATCCTCCAAAGAAGAATTTTTCGAATAACTAATGTCGTGCGATTTGCAGGCAGCGTCGAGTGCGTTTACCCCGTTATCACCCCTAGCCAATCGCTTGTTTAACTTAGTTCCGGGCCCGCAAAATTGATATCCAGGAATATGTAACTCGAACGGCAACCGATTGATGATCGTATTCAAAACACCATCACCTTTGTATACTATCATCACAAAAATGATAAAAGTCGAGGGAGTGTCTCTCTATTTATATAGGTGGTGGACCACATACCTCGATGTCAATCGTAAAAATGAAGGCGGTTCAGCAAGTACGCATGTTACCTATAGACAACTTAGATTTTATGGAAGTAGGAAAGTCACCGATAAAACATAGTGAGCTGCTACCGAATTGTTTTCGAGCCATTTTTTCCGGTCCGTCTGTTTGCGGTAAAACGAACGCCATTTTGACGTTACTTTTCAATGAGAATGGACTAAAGTTTCGTAACGTGTACGTGTATTCGAAGTCATTGTATCAGCCAAAATATCGCTTGTTGGAAGAAGTGTTAAAGAAAGTGAAAGGTATGGGCTATTTCGTCTACGACGACAATGAAATTATCATGGATCCCGAGAAGGCACGTCGAAATTCAATCTTTTTATTCGATGATGTCGCCTGTGAAAAACAAGATAAGATCCGAGCATATTTTTCCATGGGTCGACATAAAGACATAGACGTCGCATACCTCTGTCAAACATATTCTAAAATTCCTAAACAACTCATACGCGATAATTGTAACGTTATAGTATTATTTAAACAGGATGACACTAATTTGAGACATGCTTTCGATGAGCACGTGTCTCCGGATATGAGCTATGAGGAATTTAAACGATTGTGTTCAGAATGTTGGAGCTGCAGATTCACACCCATTGTTATCGCAAAAGATTTCGATTTGAACGCAGGTCGATATCGTAGAGGGTTCGATCAATACATAAAGTTGGATGCCCATTAGTCGATAGTAGTTATAGCATCTTAACCCGTTATTGCAGATCAATTATAAATATAGGTTCAGTTAAAGATAGGACTTAGTGCAACAAGATAAGTGAAGCCATCATGTTGTTGTTGGTCTTGCTAGTGGAATTCTTTAGTTCGATCAGGAAAGTTCACATTAAATATATTCAATATTAGCTGTCCTAATTTAAGTTTATATGAACAACTTAAATTATTGCTTAGACAAATTCTATCACACACACACACACCTCCCCCAGTAATTAGTTTGAGATGAGTCTCGATTTATCGATATCGTACAGGGTTCGATCAATATATAAAGTTTGATGCTCATTAGTTCACGACTAGTAGTAGTCATGAGACCACCTTTTAGTGATGTGGAGGCTACGCGTGCTAAAAAAATTTTAGAATTGTCTCGCTCAGTACGAAAAAAATTTATGGCTATGAAGCTAGGACGATCCGAAACTGATAAAACGTTAAACAAATTGTTCACTCCGATAACGAAACCATTGACTGAACTTGTGGAAGCTACAAAAAAATCTGCTGCTGAACGTATCCCAGTCGAGAGAAAACTTGAGAAGTTGTCACCGCCGCCGCCGCCGCCGCCGCCCATTAAAACTGAATTGATAAGTACGATAAAAACCTCAACTCCACATGGTGTGAGGAAACGTTTAAAATTTTCTCCTGATCCTGTTGGTGAAGAGGATGAGGAGGAGGAGGAGGAGGAGTCAGATGAAACGGGTGATTTTACGGACGCTGAAGCGGAAGAGACTACCGTCGCCCCCAAGAAAGTTCGTGAATATCCGAAACTGATTCAAGAATATGCAGATGAATATTTTAGACAGCCAGATGATTTAGATACGAAACTGGGTCCTATATACGATCATAAAATTTCTATGTGGAAGATCGGTAATAAAAAACTTGAGTTTGATAAAAAAACTGGTGATATAGTTGTGGGAGGCGTAGAGCGATTTCCAGGATCACGAGGTCTATTGGAATTACTATTCCACAAAGATCCGAAGCACTCCTACAGTGAAAAAGATCAACGAAACTATGTGAAAATTTTACTGAAAACGATCGCCAATAAGAAGGACTTATTCGACTCTTCGAGAAGAGATGCTAAATATATGAATGTAATTAGGCCGATACTTGAAGAAACACCATCAAAATATAATTTACGTAAGCGTGGAGGTATTTTACCCAAAATGCACTATAATACTAAATCTACTGAGTACGTATACTTTGATGATTTTAACGAGTTGGTGGATAGGTTAAGACTTTTGTTCGCATCTAAACAAGCAGGCAACACGATATCGCATGATAATGAAATTCTTTCTATTATTGAAGAGCTTCGAGAAGCGAACGTTATATATTGAGCGTTCATACTCCACTTCCTACCACTTTTAAGATGAGTTTGGATAAATTCGGACGTCGCGCTGGTAGTGCTCACGCCGCTCAAAGTAAAACATCAGCGTTCACCGATCGTTCAACTTTAGCTCGTACATCAGAGGGGGATATTAACATGGAAAACGTTAAGATTAGTAACCTGAAATCTCCTACGGAAGATACGGATGCTAGTACGAAAGGGTACGTGGATCGTATCATTATAAAACAAAGTGCTGATATAAATAAACAAATCGATGAAATTGAAGCTGCCATCGCGAGAATGATTGTCTTAATCTCAAGGTGTAAAAAGTATGTAGATGACTCTATAGAAAAATCCATCGAGCTACTTCGAAGTGAAATTAAACTTGCCGCCGATTCATTCACTGAGAAATTGGAATCAGTACAAAGTAAATTTCTCGCCACTTTCGATACAACACCTTACGCCATCGAGATACATACACTCAGCAAGAGAGTCGATTTATTACAAGAGTCGCTCAAGAGAAGCTCGAAAGCTCCAACAGCGACACCACCACCACCACCAACTGATAGTGATATAGTTCCGAATCGACCTGCAATTTCTACTTCTCCACCTCCCCACAGCAGCAGCAGTATTCAACCCACCGAACAGCCAGATTCAAAAAAAGCAAAATCGACAAAGAAAAAAGGAGATCCGTTAAAAACTAGGTAAAATGTCAGCAGAAAAAATTCAATTAGTTAACGAATTACACAAGCCGATAAGGAAACTCTACCCTCGACGTCACACGATAATTAAAGGTTTACATGACTTGTGGCAAGCGGATCTCGGCCAGCTAGACCTGTATGCGAAAGTCAATAAAAATTTCAAGTATTTTTTACTCGTCATAGATTGCTTCTCGAAATACATATGGGTTAGAGCTCTAAAATCGAAATCTGGTGAGGAGGTGACTAAAGCTTTTCAGGATATTCTACACGAAGCGAAAATATCACCACGTAATTTGCAAACCGATCAAGGAACTGAATTCTACAATGTGCAATTTAGACGGTTGATGAAACGCCACGGAATCAATCATTACAATTCCTATACTCATATCAAGGCTGCGATAGCTGAACGATCCATACGTACGATTAAAGAAAAACTGTTTAAATACTTTAGTTTGAATGGCACCTACAAATGGATAGATGCTTTACCGACCATCGTACAAACTTATAATCGACAAAAACATTCCGTTACTAAGATGAGACCTAGTGGTGTTAGGGAAAGCAACGAGAAATATCTACTTAATAAGGTGTATAAACGCATCAAGGTTGCGACGGGTGCACGCAAGTTTAGGGTCGGTGATCTCGTACGTATTAGCAAGGCGAAGCACGTCTTCGAGAAAGGATACACACCTAATTGGACTACTGAATTATTTAAGATAAAAAAATTCAAATAACCGACCCTATAACATATTCGTTAGAGGACCTCGAAGGACGACCAATCGAAGGCGGTTTCTATACCGAGGAGTTGCAAAAAACTAAAACTCCAGACGTATATTTAGTTGAAAAAGTTTTAAGGCGAAAAGGTAACAAAGTACTCGTGCATTGGCTCGGTTTCGATAATACACACGACTCTTGGATCGATGCTTCAAATCGCTTGTAGAATCTGTTCGTATTTTACATTGAAACCGATGACAAACAGGTGATCGAGCGTCGATTAACATTGTTCCTTATGGAAAACACGAACACATTCCTCAATTCAGGGGGGCCCCCCCCTCCCCTCGAGTCGGTTAACATCACACTCCCCAAATTTCAGAGCTATGTTGTCTTCATTCTATGAGTGGTGGTGATTGTGAAAGCATCAAGTGCAAAATATGGAGCAAACAGCTGATTTAAATGCATTAGTTACTCTATATGAAAATCTTTCACAAAATGTACAAGAAGATGATGACAAATCGGCGATAGCGACGGCGGCGGCGGCAATAGAACCAGTTGAGACAAGTCTCTTACTCAACACCTGTTTCTCATGTGTGAAAAGTGGATTCAACGTGAACGTCGGTCTAAGTATTTCCCAAGATTTCAATCCCACCATCAACATACAAATTAACGATAGGACCACTCTGCAATTTAACGTTAATGAGTGGAAAATGTTTATTAATCAACTAGCTTGGCTTCTCGATGGATATTTCAGGAGCTCTGATGAAATTTCACATCTGAGATACATTTGCGGTGACAATATTGTAATTATGAATCAACAATATAACGAAGTGCGTATGATTGTAGTCTCTAAACATTCGATATCGTTGTATTTAACGGAAAACAATGTACGTGAATTGTGTGTTTTAAATAAAAAATTTATCAATAATCAAGTGGATAGCTTAAGAAAAATTAATTTTTTGCAATATTATAAAAATGTTTTAAATTTAATTAGTAAGTTGAGAAATATTTAGAATAGTGAAGATGCAATTATAGCATATTGTGATATCACTAGTAGTATAGAAAGCTTGTGTATGAAGGAAACATTGTATTATAATAAGGATAAAGTATTGAACGACTTAAATAAATTGTAAAAAATTTGTGTATTATTTTATTTACTAAGCTCTTGAAAGAGATTTCATAATGAGTCAGGTTTTGCTAATATGAATTGAGGTAAATCAAAAACAGATATTCCAATATTTTATTTTTTCATTAATTGTTACAGCATTTCTCCATCTCCTTCTCCTCCTTCTCCTCCTCCTCCTCCTCTTCCTGCAGCTGTTGCTCCATGTAAAGATTCCCCATGATATCGCCACCACCACTTCTCGGTGGTTGTGTTGTGTCCAGGTTAATTGGTTTTATCCTTCTACTACTACTACTACAAGTTACATTGCACAAATTTTGAAATCTTTTACAATTAGTGAACACATGTTCAAATCTATTGCGAACCATCTTGATTTATAAAATACAGCAAAATGAATTCGCTATGGAACGTGTGTGAATGTGAACTTGAGGTGAAACTTGTTTGAACTTGCAAAAACACGCATTCACTGCTTCGTCTACTAATACGTCACTGTGGATCATATTCCTGTTGAAACTTGATTAATACTTATCGATTTGCATAAAATGGTATGTGATTGAAACCTCCTTGAAACATACAGTTACCCTGTAGGAAAAAAACACGTTTTCTGCAAGTTCCACCAATCACAGTATTTTCCTTGCACCACCACCACCACTCTTACTGATCGAATGTTGTCAGTTGAGTTCTAGAGAGATTAATTTTATTTTGGGTTTTACTTCGACATTGGTCGACAGCACACTTTAATCTACACCCATAATAGAGTAATGTCCCCAAGGTAGAGTGTCGTGAGAGTTTGGTAGAATGTACCTTTTATCATCGAAGGCACTCAGTACAATTTTAGTTTGTTGTATTGAAAATATATCGTGAGCATACGATCTAATACATTGTTGTGTTTCAATTTTTGTAGTAAAGTTCTCCAAACAATCAATATAATCTTGGAAAGTAAGTTTCTGTTTAACGATATTTGGTCGGACACCTTTTGATTTTTTTATACATGCCTCACCTCCATCTACCTGATAGGAATACATTTTGGAACGAAGTCCTATAAAGTGTGTTAAAATTCTTCCATTTAGCTCATCCGTCCATAGACCTGCCACCTTCTTATTAACAAGTGGTATATTATACCTATTGTTCGGACTATAATCGCTAGTATCAAATTTACTTAGATTGGCCTTAATCATTTCCTCATAGATGTCATAACTACGTATTTCATATATTAAGCTGTCAGTGTCTGTATAAAGTAATTTGCAACGGTTTTCATTAAATTTTTTCAACATGTACCCATAGTGAAAATCATAAACACAAGTTTTTGATATATCTAAGATCACCATACCAACGTATAAAGGTTTATCGAATATAAGATGTGTTTTATTCAATTCGATTGCAACTAGATTATCATCAAAAATAGTTCTGTTTTTGAAATTTGGTGAAGCTAGTAAATTTTTAGCACCGTACCTCCCTCCCCATTTATTTGTAAGTTTTACTATACGATATTTTCGAATGTTTTCCATGGTCTTACCGTATACGGCATTGATCATGAATTTGTAAATTTGTTTGCCAAAATCTGTTTTACTTTCCTTTCGCAATTTGGTGTTTAAATCAATATAGGGTTTAAGCCATGAAGATTGTTGAAATGCCAATATTCGATGAATCTTTTTCAGTTTCATTCCATGCGTTAAACACTGTTTCAAATTTTTATAATATAGGACATATTTTTCTTTGTTTTCCAATGTAGTCAATAATTTCGGTAATTTGGAATTTGGAGGGGTTTGATGTACCGGACACATTGGGAGATCACGGTGTGAATCATGAATGTTTGTAGGGTATTCTAAATCTACTTCCAGACAATACCCAATGGGTGTCATCAGGCACATTAGTAACATCAAAAGTATCTACGTCATCAATCCATGTAAAATCTTTGTATGGCAAATGCTGGGACATTCCCCAACCGTATAGATTACAGACATCTAAATATATTATAAATTTTGAGTCTTTTGATGGATCGAAATTTGGCATATATTTATTATTAGCAATCGATTGTCTATTGCAACATTGACTTATACCACCTCTTATACCCTTCTCAACAAACATTAAAATATCAATATCTTGTATAGTTTCCAATTGACATCCTGTATATTTCAACATCGCATCCCAAGTGTATCCAGGTAGTGTTATGTAATGACTCGGATCTAAACCATAGGTCTTGTGCGAAAGTTCACGAAAGTTTTCCATCACATCACATAGAAGCATAACATCAACTTTCATGTACAGATCTGAATATGAAAGCAAATTTTGACAATCAAATTCTTTCCAAACTTTTTCAGCATGTTCATAATCGACATCATTCATAATTTCACAATTCAATTTACTGTAAAAACACTCAATAGGAGGTAATTTAGTTTCCGACAATTTCTCATAACTATCGATGTAGTCGTATGGGAAAATGCCTTTTCTAGTCAATAATTTGAACTGTGTTTCGTTTACATTTTTAAATTCCTCCTTTAAATGAATCAAATCGGCGACATTTAGAAAGGAAACTAACTTCTCTAAAGAAAAACTTAAAAATCTTAGTGAATCTGTAAATCGAAATTTTATTTTTGTTTTCTCATCGCATTTAGTAAAACTAATGTACTTTTCATGATTGATCGGTAAAAGTGAAACCTGACTATTTTTAGCTATGTCTTTAATTATGTGATGTGCATCGTACCCACTTAAATTGTGAAAATAAATCAGTACAATGAATGAGTTTTTGTATTGGAGGTTGCAGCTATTGTGGGCGTACCCCCGGAAGTTGCCATCCAGATGCGAATGCTCCCTTATAATCTTATCAGTTTTAAGAAACTTTTTTTCACAAATATGACAATGATCTGTTGCATCTTTCAAAAGTACTACAGTGTTTAACGGTTCCACATTTTTTAATTTCGAGTGTACAAATGTTGCAATTTCATCTAACTGAGTGGTAAACCATGATATGCAATCGAGACCTTGGTAACTTTTGTAAAAGGATAATGAATTATCAAAAGCACATTTAAAATAGTACCCGACACTAAACGCTTCATGTTTTTGATATTTTTTTGTTGCAGTTTTAGATTGTGAATCTACATATGGTTTTAATATAGATTCAAAATCTGCATATAGAACAAAAGGAACTTTTTCTTTGTATGCATGATGTTTAAATTCTATAAATTTTTCCAGTGAAAATGAAATTTTGCAATGATTTTTGTTTTGACAATTAGTGGTATGAAATGTTAATTTTTCTTCTGTGCTGAAATAATTTAGACACCTGTCACATACAAACATTTTACCCTTATGCTTCCCTATTTGAGATGATATTAAGCGTGATAGATCTTTAATCCAACAATAATGATATGTAAGTGTATCACTTTCATCATCATCATCATCATCATCACCATCACAATAATTTTGAGCTTTAGGGAAATATTTATTTTGAATAATTAGCAAATTTACATGTCTATCTCGTTTTTCTTTCGTTAATCGTACAGGTACTACTTGAAAACTTTCCTTTGCATCCAATTCCAAACCAAATATATTTACCGACAAGTTATTATTTAATTTTTCGAATTTTGAAACATCAGTAATTTTGATTGGAAACGAGATATCTTGTAAATTTAATATTTGACTAAAATGAGGATATGATTTAGTTCGATCGGAATGCTTATCGACTGGATATAGGGCTGATACCAGACTCCAAGCAAAACAAAAGCTATCATAATTTTTCACATTTACACAAGCTCGCTTTCTCGCAATTTTTTCAGGTAATTCGATGTATGATGATCCATTTCCTGGCTCAAACCTATTAATATTTATTTCTAGAGAAACTAATCGCAATAGTGCCCAACCGGAATGCATTTCAGCAAAGTCCTCTAACTTCCTCAACAATTTTTCAACCACATTATCTTGAAACCATTCACTTATGTCAGTTCCCATATCGACAACAACGTTAGGTGTATTGAAATATTTTAAATCAATGAGTTGATCATCAATGGAATTTTTAATGAATTCACCACAAAAACAGACATTAATTTTAATAGTTGGGTGAATTCTTAAAATTTTTTTTATTCTAGTTCTCAACAAAAACAATGAATCTCCTAAAAACTGCAATATATCTTTATGTTTTAAATTTATAATCAGACCTGAACGAATCCTGCTTGAAAACGCAGATTGTAAATCAACCCATCGAATTCTATCACTACGTTTATTTTTAACAATACCTGCGCCTACATACCGTTTTCGTATGATTTCATTATTTAAAATAATTAAAAATCTTCTAAGGTGACCAATACTCGTAAACATTTTCCGTTTGATGCCAACTGAATCAACATTTTTCATATATTTAGTGAACAGACGTAAATTTAATTTCACCTTTTTAACCCATTTTTCAATATCTTGTAAATTTAAAACATTAACTTGACTGCACACTTTTTCAAAAATTTTTATAATATTTTCACTTGTACTATCGAGTTCATTCATTTTGAATACTTTCTACCTTGGAGACTTTACGAAATTGAGCTACCTATTTGTACACTAGACACAACTTAATGTTAATAAAATATTGGAAAACTGTAAAAGAAACATTTGCTATGAAATCAACATACATGTTTGAAATGCACTAACCTTTATTTATTGAGTTCCAGTAGGAACGATGTCGAAGTTCATCGTCTCGTTCTTCCCAAACGTCTCTTTCGATTTGCACAAAATCGCATATTTATGCGGTTGAAACTTGTCCAAGTTTTCCTTGAAACGTTCAGTTACCCTTGCTGGTAGGAAAACGACGTTTTCTTCCAGTTCCGCCAATATGGTTTCCCCGAATTTTGCTTGTATCAGTCGCACTGATAGAATTGGATACGGTCGGTGGAGTTCTAGAGAGATTAATTTTATTTTCGGTTTTACTTCTACATTGGCGACTTGGTTCAAACTCTGAAGATCCATTTCTATAAAATACATTAACGATTTCAGAACATTTTCAGATTCTTAAATAGCTACTTATAGAAATGAATCAAATATTTAAAACAATCAAGCTTCCTTAATTAAAAGTAAAAATTCATTAGATGAAAAATAAATCTTTAAAAAACTAGTTCCATCCAAATACGCAATGAAACCTTTTGAAATATGTGGGACAATACTTTAACACGATCAACTTTCAGCTTCCATTAAAAATAAATGTTCAAACTATGCATCTAAATAGTACACTTTCTCAACCCTTGAAACAATATTCCCTTCAAAATGTATGAAATTATTAAACAAAAAACAAATTAAAATGTACTTACATGCACGCAAGTAGCTCTTACTGGTCTAGATAAACGTTTAGAACTGAAATCATAAAAATGAATCAAATGGTGTCAACTATAAAAGTAAAAAAAAAAATATTATTTGTTTGCCATGTATGTACGATAATCAAGTATCCTTAATTAAAAGGAACAAATTCACCAGATGAAAAATAAATCTTTAAGTGGGACAATACTTTAACACGATCAAGTAGTACAGTTTCTCAACCTCTGAAACAATATTCCCTTCAAAATGTATGAAATTATTAAACAAAACCAAATTATTAACAAATTAAAATTTACGTACCTGCAAACACGAACTTGCTTGTAGATTGGGAAAAACGCTTGGAACTGAAGTCTATTCAGTTGTAGTCACTTATATATACATAACCCCCCCCCACACATTCAGTCACACGCACGCCCCCCCTACCACTTACCTCGGAAAGACCTGCTTCGACAATAAAACACATCAAGAATATGCGCATCCTGTGAATTTACTTAAGAGGTACTTTTATTATATTGCAGCGTTTTGTAGTTTGAGGTGTATTGAAATATTTGAAATCAATAAGTTGATCCTCAACGGAATTTTTAATGAATTTACCACAAAAAACAGACATTAATTTTAATAGTTGAGCGAATTCTTAAAATTTTCTTTAATTTACTCCTTAACAAAAATAATGAATCTCCTAAAAAGCTGCAATGCACTTTGTTTTAATCCCAAGGTGACGAAAATGTTTTCCGTTCGTGATGTCAATTGAATCAGTATTTTTCACATGTTTAGTGAACAGACGTTACTTTAATTCCACTATTTTAATCCATTTTTCAATGTCTTGTGAATTTAAAACGTTAACTTGACTGCACACCTTTCAAAAAATTGTTATAATATTTCCACTTGCAATATCGAGTTTATTCATTTTTGAATATTTTCTACCTTGGAGATCGAGATACGAGTAAAGTACCTTTCAGCCTATATTTCAGCAAATAACTTTGAAGTTTCTTTAAAAATATTAATTTTAATAGTTGAGCGAATTCTTAAAATTTTCTTTAATTTACTCCTTAACAAAAATAATGAATCTCCTAAAAAGCTGCAATGCACTTTGTTTTAATCCCAAGGTGACGAAAATGTTTTCCGTTCGTGATGCCAATTGAATCAGTATTTTTCACATGTTTAGTGAACAGACGTTACTTAAATTCCACTATTTTAATCCATTTTTCAATGTCTTGTGAATTTAAAACGTTAACTTGACTGCACATCTTTCAAAAAATTGTTATAATATTTCCACTTGCAATATCGAGTTTATTCATTTTTGAATATTTTCTACCTTGGAGATCGAGATACGAGTAAAGTACCTTTCAACCTATATTTCAGCAAATAATTTTGAAGTTTCTTTAAAAATTAATACTTTAGAATCTTTAGAATACTTTGGAGAGAGAAAGAGAGCAAAGATTGTGACTTTTTATAATATTTATTCAGTTTTCTTTTCCAATGCAGTCCCTGCGAAATTAACTGAATTAGTTGAAATTTATTTAAACAAAATCACTTACTAGTTTGACACCCAAACGGCGACAAACGGACCGTAGTCCTCATACAGGAACTGTCTCCCCCCTAACGAGGGGAGTTCCTGCATTCCTTGGGGTAGTGGAGACACTACCCCAGATCCGAAAAAATAACATATTGTTTTCAACTGAAACCGCGGAGGAATTACAAATTTGGGGATATTAATATGTAATAATTACTTACACGTAAGTTCTCCGGAAGCGCTCCCCGGACATGTTCATACAATTGCTCCATGTCTAAAACACACACACACATATTAACAACACCAACAATTATTTTTTAGCACGTACCAGTACCGATGGGGGCTTCCGCACCGCTCGACATTTTTTTCGATGAATGAACGTGCCCAAATTTGGGGGGGCCATTTATACAGCCGAATTTCTTTGTTCCCAAACTGCATTGTCAGTAGTATAACTAACGTGGTCCCATCGCAAATTGACCTTTGGACCCTCACGAGTGGATATGGAGGATGGCGGTGGTCCTCCAGAGCGACCATCGTGAACGTGTGCGAGGGGGTATTTTGTGCTGAGTCATGCTTCTTGTAATTAGTTTGCAAGAAGTGACCGTCAATGCTAATTAGTTTTGAGATTTTAATTAAGATAAGCGATATGCAGTGTCGTGAACGTGTGCGAGGGGGTATTTTGTGCTGAGTCATGCTTCTTGTAATTAGTTTGCAAGAAGTGACCGTCAATGCTAATTAGTTTTGAGATTTTAATTAAGATAAGCGATACGCAGTGTTTTCGCTGAGTCACGCGAAGCGCCAGGGTGCTCAGTTGTGCCAGCACCTGGTTACCTGGCCTCCAACCTATTCCTTTTACCTGGGCTTACCTGAGCGGTTACCTGGGCTGACGACTTTTACCTGAGCTTCTACCTGATACACCTGAGCGGTGTCTCGGCACCACCCCCGGGGGTGCAACCCCTATCGCTAAGGGTTGATCGATAGTGCCCTTTTGGCACTTTGCCAGATGGGCCTAAAAAAGGCAAAATTGAATTTTGTGAATTTTTGTTAGTGCCCTTTTGGCACTTTGTAACTGAAAAAATTTCCGGGGTGTGTGTGCCTCGAACCCCCGTCCATCGGTTCGGGGGTCCTAAACGTTAGCACCGTAGCTAATCCGACACGTTTAAATGACTTTATTGATGTGTATATGAACAAGAGATAAGAAACGGAAAACACATTGGAGATAACGCTATTGATGTTTTCGTCGTCGGATGAGATAAGAAATAAAACGCGAAATAAATTGGAGATAACGTGTTTATTTACATAATGAATATACAAAATTCGATTTATACAAGGCGGATAACAATAATATTTTGTACAAAATTATTCATCTAAACCATAAACGAAACATAATTCATTTGATAAAGCATACATTTGAATAATGGACGATTTCTCAATGTCAGCGTAGAAATCTTCAATAGTTTTCCACCAATATTGATTGTAGATTATGGTTTCATTCTTCGTCGCCAGTTGTCGTATGTTATGGTGGCCACACATTAGTTCACTTTTAAATGGAACAATAGGATAATAATTTTTATGTGATCCAATAACATATCCACAAAGGTACTGTCGGTCCTCCTCCTCTCCATGTTGACACATGATTTCGGCGTACTTGGGAAGTGGTTGTTCTGAATACAACGCTGGATATTCATTTATGATAAGAGCATCTCTACGTTTTTCCAATAAGACAAATTTTCCATTTCCGATCGGATAAGGTGTACTGATGAAGACGTAATCAGCTGATCCCCACGCAGTATCGATGGTTGTAATTGCAACACAGAGCAGTAGAATGAGATTAAACATTTTTGTTGATGTGATCGCTTGGAATATTCCGTACAGAATGATAAAATTTGAAGGTGCGGACGGATTTATACTCAGTTTCCCTCGATTACATTGGGGGGTGTTTGTTACCTGATAATTCCTTCATTGCTTTTTTATATATACAAATGTCGCAAATGCGGTAACGTACCCTGGTCTCACCCTTACACAAAGGACACACATATAGTACTTTTATAGGCATCGTGAAATGAAATGAAGCTAGAGCCAAAAATATAAATGTTTTATACCGTTCGACAACTTTCTTGTCTAAACTTGTCTATAGATAAGGAAATAAAAAAAATAAATGATAAAATGTTTATTTGGATGTAATTCTTCTATATAAATTCATAAGTTTATAGATTCGCTTCCGCCAGCCGTCGTCGTCGCCTACCATTTTGAGATCCTGTTTTATATATCGTCGAAATTTCGTTCTATGCTCGTGTAACAGAATGTCCTCGTATCGTTCCAAGAAGTTTTCGAGATCCATTTTAATTATCCTACCACGTCTTCTCCAACTTTTTCGTGACCTTTACAATTGCCGATTGTGTAAAGAAAGTGTCGAGGTATCTCCAGCTCAATTAACAATCTGGTGAAACGATCGTGACATAACCTCCGTTGGCATTCCTTTAAAAACTTCCTGAGCGACAAAGTGCCCCTCTTCTTATCGAAATCTCGCCAAAAACAATAGTCCAAAGTTTTTAACCATTGGCAGGGAACTTGCACGTCGCGAAGTTTCCGAAAGTAGCACCACTAACATGGAGCTTCGTAGCTTAAATCGTGATTTAATAAATGGAGTTTTTCTCTGTTCTCGCTAAAGATGTTGGTGAATTGAGAAGACATATTCTGGATGGAGACAAGATCGTTTTCGACTTTATATATATGGAGGTGGTGGGGAGGGGAATGAAAAAACATAGTGTAGTTTTACTATCTATTTGCGATAAAAAAAAATTTAACCAATTTTTTAGGAACCAAGCATTTTCAACACTACAATTTACATTGTTGTTTTCGTGTAACGTACAATGATAAGATTTAAAAAGTTTTTTCATTTCTTCAAACGTCGGGCATTGGTCGCTGTCGGCTGCGAGGTCGACTATGTCATTCGATATCAGTTTCCTCAGCCATTCCTTCTTCTGTGAACCCCTAACGTAAACGGTAGCGTTATGTGGAACGGAAGCTCTCAGGAACGAAGAGATTTGTTCGTATTCCAGCACATCATGCGGTTCTATCCAATAATGTGTGTCCCGCTGGAGCCCATGTAAATATTTCGTTAGCCATTCTACCTGTTTACGAACAGTCGCACTGCACAAATTCAACGGCATTGGCATCGTAAAAAATTTATGAATGCATCCTTCTCTAGTCACATTCACTATTGCTATCTCCTTACATAGGAAAGCGCTATCACCATACTGGAAACCTTGCATGTCGATTACAATTCTGTCAACGTCGCCGACAACCATTTTTCAAGTGGAGGAGGAGGAGGAGGTGTTGATTACTCGGTTGTGTAAATGACACTAGAAGATGAAACTAAACGAGATCCTTTTTATCGATCCAACTGTTGTGTTTATCGTCAAAGCCCAACCATTTCACAAGAATTTTGTTACCTTTTTGTTTGATAACCTTTTGAACTAGAAATACGTCAGGATATTTTACTTTTTGTAATTGTTCGTTGTAGAACGATCCTAATATCTTTATTTTTCTCGTCCGCTAGTAAATACGTAATGGGGTTGGTTAATTGCACTTTTCGTATGGTAAAAATTTCAGTGGACCAATTAGGTTGGTAGTGTTTATCGAACACACCCCGAACTTTGGAAATTCTAACGTGATCTCCGAGTTGGAATTTTTTCTCGTTCAAATTGACGGTTTTGATGTGACTATAGACGGTGTTCAGTAACTTTTTTTCATCTTTTATGGTTACATCTGCTGGTTTCATTTTAATGGTACGGTGATAGCTGTGATTGTATTTTTCCACGAGCTTCGGTAACAATTCCAACCACTTGTAATTACCCTGTAAACTAAATTCTTTCCACATCAAAGTTTTCAAAGTTCTGTTCACTCGTTCGACTATCGAAGCCTTTTTCCACTATAAACGTTATAGTGGTTAACCTTATATTTCTTCATCAGTTTTTTAAATTCTGAATTAAAAAATTCCTTACCAGCATCAGTTTGTAGATTTATAGGCTTTTGTTCTTTTAGTATTTTTTCCATCGCTCTAGATACTTCTTCACCAGATTTGTTTTTCAAAGGTAGGGCCCAAAGGTACTTTGAGAAACAATTGATTACCACCAATATATGTTTATAACCTCCATTTTCTCGAGAGTATTGTATCATATCGACGAGATCTGCTTGAAATAAATCTTTAAAAGATTTAAGGATTACTCTACGTCTCTTGAAATTAATTCTAGCTGGTTTGTGGATTTCTTCGACTACCTGTCTTTTCGTGTCAGTGGCCATTCCTAAGCGATTACGTTGGCTTCTCGCAATTCCTCAATAATGGAATTTATTTCGTTCGTGTGACCGGTGTGACCTGCAGATTGTGACGCTAATAATAGACGTAATCTTGATACTAATTCATTAGGATCGTCCCAATACTCATAATCGATCTTACCGCTTTGGTTAACCTCATTGAATATACCTTTACCGCTGAATACAGGAGCAATTATAGTTTTATATGTTTTCAATTTACTCCCTTCGATTTGTCTGTTCGGTTGGTAATAACGGCGAGCTGCGTTCGTACTGATCACTATTTTTTGATAATTGCGCTTATCTTCAGCGGAAAAGTTGGTCGGTGATTTTCTAAATAACAATTCATACAACCCCGGTGTCCCCTTATAGCGTCTATTTTTAACGATGATATCACTATCATTTATATGTACCGTCGAATCACCAATTTTCAACTTTTCCGTTAAGGTGTCCAATCTAATGCCATATTTACTATCGTGCTCTCTATTACCTCCATCCTCATATAATTCACGTATGTATTTCCTTGGTAAGGGATCGTATTGTTCTAAATAGTCTGTATAGGATTTCTCAGCTATATCCTCGAATCTCGGGGCGATAGAAAACCCCTCCTCTCCTCCTTCGGGTTCAACATCTTCAGATTTAATGTTTTGTAAAATGGATTGTTTCTCCTCACTTAAACCATCATCCTCATCATCATCATCATCATCAGCATTATCACCCCCATAATCTAAAAGTTGCGGTGACGCTGATGTCGATAGTTCTCGAGAGAGTCTTCGAGGAATTTTTGGAGTTTCACCCTCGTAAGTAACATCTCTAGTGGTCTCTAAGAGTCGTGTGAGTTCTCGAGGTTTCGGTTTAACAATCTGTTCCACTTTAGCTGCACTAGAGTCGTCGCTCACTCCGCCTGCATTTGTTTTTGTAGTTTGAAAAATATTTTCAATATTCTTCAAATGTTTCGTTATGGGATTGAACATATTTTCATGGACATATTCCCCATGTCTCAATTGTTCCAATTTTCTCTTGACGATTCTCCTCTTTTGAATGAGTCGTCGTTTTAGTTTCCTTTCCCGAGAGTTCATTTTTTCAACTCGATAGTAGGGGGTAAGAGAGGAACGGGTATGGCAACCGCTCCGTTAACCGCTTCTGAACCGCTTTTAACCGCTTCTGAACCGCTTTTAACCGCTCCTGAACCGCTTTTAACCGTTTTCACACAGACACTGTTGTGAAATGAGGGGTGCCATAAAGCTATATATGATTTAAAATGAAACTATCAAATCCCTGTCTGTATCGACCACCGTCCGGGCGTTCATCTTTGGAAATCATCAAGAAACCGAAAGGTTCGCGCCAGCAGAAAGCACACATACTTTTGAAATTCTCAAAACTCATATCGGCTCCCACGTGATCCATGTACACATGTTTCAAATTCAAATCGTCCTGTTTGAATAGGATTAAACAGTTGGCGTTGTCTCTTATCAAGTGTTTCGGAATTTTGGCATACGTCTGAGACAGGTAGAAGCTATCGATGCTATTATGCCTCCCCATACAAAAGTACTCCCGTATCACTTGTTGATTTGCACAAGAGACGTCATCGAAAATGAATAGGGAATTTGGTTTAGCTTCGGAGGGGTCCATTATACTTTCGCTTTCTCTGAATGCGTAATAGCCTATACCTTTTATGGGTTTCAACAAACTCTCCAAATAAACATATTTCGGTTGAAATAACGATTTCGAATAAACGTAGACGTTCTCAAATTTTAACCCATGTTCGTGTTCGATTAGGTTAAGCATAACATTTGTTTTTCCACAATTCGACGGCCCCACTATTATGCAACGTATGGTGGGAGGAAAGAGGATCCCATGTTTTCTAACTCGAGCATGCTCCTCCTCCTCCAATATGTTATTTTCGATGGGAAACGATACACTTTGTTTAACAATTTTCATCTTTGCGCGTGCGCTATATTTCTACTAAAGAGGGTGAAAGGCGACTGTTTAAATTTTTAGAGTTTCGCTGTCTTTATTTTATTTCTAAAGTGAACGTCATGCCGACAACTCGACATGAAATATTATGGTGGAGGTGGTCTTCTAAATAAAGCCATAAATAATCTACCTTGGGAGTTACATTTACCCTCGTATAACTATTGCGGCCCTGGTACTAAGTTGGAGAAAAGGTTGGCTAGGGGTGATCGAGGGATAAACGCACTGGATGAGGCTTGTCGAGAACACGATATCGAATACAATCGAGAGAGGGATTTGGATCGAAGACACGAAGCAGACAAGGTTTTAGCTCGAAAAGCTATGGAACGTTTCCGATCGCGAGACTCCACTTGGGCCGAAAAGATGGCAGCCTTGGGGGTTGCAGGTGCGATGAAAGCAAAAGTTAAAGTCGGAATGGGTATCGACGGTGGTAGCAGTAAAAAGACGCTTAAGAATGGCATCAAAGTGTTGAAAAGAATTAAATTATTAAATGAAAAGTCTGGTATGTGCATTCAAGATTGTTTAAATATTCTCGAAGGGTTCCCTCTTACCACGACGAAGAAAAGAACGTCTACGATGAGAAAGGAGATTAGGAAAAAATTAGGAAATCATAAAAGAGTAAGGAGACGTCAACGTGCTAAAAAAGAAATCGACGACAATTTAACAGATGATGATGATGACGATGAGGTGACCTCTTCTTCTAACAAACAAAAAGATGAAAATACCAAGTTGAGAGAAGAGATTGAAAGAAAATTAAAAAATCATGAAAGAGCGAGATTAATGAAAAGGAACAGTGACACACACGCCATTCAAATACCACGAAAACGAAAATGGATGGATGAGGAAGAGAACGATTCGACTATCGTGAGTAAGAGGCGAATCATTTCAGATGATGATGTAGATATGAACGAACCATTACATATTCCTCATCCGAACAAAAGGAAATCGGAAAACGGAGATGAGGACGAGGAGGATGGATCTTACAAGAAAATTAGGGTGATATAATGTACAAAGCACATAGGCGTTAATTAGTTGATAGAAAACATTGAAGGAGTAAAGATGGTCTCACATAAACGCAGAAAAGGAAGAAGGAAACGTGGTAATGGAGTTGACAAACGTCGACCGAAAAGCCGAAAACCAAGTAAGAAAATAAAGTCCTTATGTTTGATGAAAGCTATTAGAGAAATCATGAAGGAAATCATGCAAAAGCAACCGAAAACGGTGGGTGACGCCATTAAGGTAGCACTGCGAAAAGCGAAAAGTATTAGCAAGCGAATAAAACCTAACCGCAAACGTATAATTAGGATTCCAAAAGTTGGTGGAATTCTACCACTAATTCCAATATTCAGCGCATTGGGGGCGCTCGGGGCACTGGGGGGAGGGGCGGCAGGGATCGTGAAGGCTGTAAACGAAGCGAAGGCTGCTAGAAAGGAACTGGATGAGACACGACGACACAATGAAAAAATGGAGGCTATAGCTATGGGAAAAGGCATGTATTTAAGACCATACAAACAAGGACTGGGGCTCTTTCTACGACCATACCACAGAACATGAAGTACTTCACACGAAAACGAATAAAAATACCCGAAAAAAGACCACTTACGAATTTAGATATAAAGCGATTTGCGAAAATGTTACGAATTAAAAAGTTCAGGGGAGTATTTATGCGAGACAAACTTCCTAAAAGGATTTATCGCTACGAGAGGGGCATTGTTAATTTGGATGACGAGCGAGGACCTGGAACTCACTGGATCGCTTATAAAAAGCTCGGCACACATATAGTCTATTTCGACAGTTATGGAAACCTACGTCCTCCGCTGGAACTATTAATCTATTTCAATTCTAACGGTCCCTGCACAATTAGATATAATCGTGAGGTGTTTCAGACTTACAATAGCGTAAATTGCGGAAAATTATGTTTATTATTTTTAAACGAATAAAATTTACTCGCCAATATGCTTATTACTTATTTGTAAACTAACCGCTCACCCATAAACATGTGTTCATACATATTCACGTTATCTGGCAAAGAGTCAGTATTAGTAAACAAAATCCACCCTCCGATTGTGTTAAGTGACGATAAAACGTACGTAATAGCACTCATTGATTTTGTCGCTTTCAATTCAATACCGAACGTCGACAGGAATAACAATAAATTCCACATCGATAAATATGAAATTGAAATTCCCGAGGGCGCTTACGAATTATCGGATGTGGAGCAGTATATTTTAAAAGAAGTGGAAGACCTCTCGACTAAAAGTGGGAAAGAGCCAATTTCGAAACCATCTCCGAGTTCGAATCGTATAGCAAAAGTCGGAGATTCTACGCAAATTGTTAAAGAGCCACCCAAAACCAAAGAGAGTAGACTTGTTCTGTTCACAAACGTTAATAGAAATACGTTACGTTATGAATTGAAGAGTAATCGGCCGATTCACTTTGACAAACCGAATTCCATAGCGCCATTGTTGGGATTCGACAAGAGAAAATTGGCGGCTAATACCAAACACATTTCCGATCATCCCATAAATATCTCGAAAATAAATGCCATTTGCGTGGAATGTAATATAGTAACGAATTCGTACGCTAACGATGCAAAAGTACATCTCCTACACATGTTCTATCCGACGGTGCCGAGCGGATATCGAATAGTAGAAAAAGTCACGAACGTCATTTATCTACCCATCAACACGAGATACATCGATGAGATTATGCTTAAAATAGTCGATCAAGATGGAAATTTGATTAATTTCACGGGAGAAACGATCACGGTCAGGTTGCACTTGAAAGAATTCTAGAGCGATGGTGTTTCGTTACAATATAGAAGGTAGCTCGATGGTGTCCCTCGATAACGGTATAAGGTACGCTGCAGATGCGGAAAAGCACACTCCGAGGGGAAATCTCAAACGGTTAACAGCTGAGAATAAAGCGTTTCTCTCCAGTTTGGGTTTTAAGGTGCTGTCGAAGTAATCATATTCAGAACGGGACGCTTCAGAACATTTTGGTGTGAGTTAAAAGTACGAATCACTTTACGATTGCAGCAATCGATTTGGAAGTGCTTTTGTAGAGTTTTCGCCAAAAAAGCTAAAGGATGAGTTTCAACACCTTAAATGTGGGCGAGCGTGTGTACAGCGACGATTCCATCGTAGAATGTGAATATCATAGTCATCCGCCCTATGCAAATACGACTTTGAATAAATCGGATGAAATCAGAATTCCCATACAATACCAAGATATTTACACGTTACCGCACCAAAGTTACTTGTACATCGAAGGAACCTTAACGGACGTCAATGATAAGAAGACCGACACCCTAGACTTCATCAGTAACGGCTTGGCTCACCTGTTCGATGAAATTCGTTATGAACTGGGCGGTATCGTAATCGATCGGGTGCGAAATCCTGGCATAACTACGACCATTAAAGGATACGTGTCGCTTACACCCAATGAACGTATGCGTTATCAAATGGCAGGATGGAGTACGGATACGACGGTTTCGAAAATCACCGACAACAAGGGAAATTTCAGTGCATGCCTTCCCCTTAAACTGCTCTTGGGGTTCTGCGAGGACTTTAAAAAAATCCTCATCAACATGCGACAAGAATTGGTGTTGATTCGCAGTTCGAGCGATCTCAATGCGATCCATTCATCGAAGGAGGACGAGAAGACCTCCAAGGTGGAAGTGAAAAAGGTGCTATGGAAAATGCCACATATTAAAGTATCAGACACGGAAAAATTACGATTGTTGAAACGTTTAGATTCCGGTAGGGATTTGGAGTTGGCTTATCGGAGCTGGGATTACCACGAGCTGCCCGTAGTACCACAAGCCCAACGCCACACGTGGAACGTTAAAGCGACCAGTCAGCTTGAGAAACCGAGATTTGTAATTGTAGGATTTCAGACGGGACGAAAGAATGCTATAACGAGATACATGTCACAGTTCGATCATTGCAAGCTAGTTAATATCAAATTATTTTTAAACTCACTCATGATTCCATACGACAATTTAAATTTGAACTTTGAGAAGGCCCAATATGTCGTCGCATACGAAATGTACGCGAAATTTCAAGAGTCCTACTATTACAAATCTATCGCCGAACCATCTCAGAATCTTAAGGAATTTGCCGAGAAGACACCTCTCTTCGTAATCGATTGCAGCCAACAAAACGAATCTATAAAGTCTGGCTCCGTCGACATTCGACTGGAGTTCGAGACCGCCGACAATGTTCCAGCGAACACTACGGCCTTTTGTATCATCATACACGATCGCTTAGTGAAATACAATCCGCAAACTAATATTGTAAAAATGTTCTAATTTTTTTCCACACAAAATAAACCTCAGTTTTACAAATAATTTGTTTATTTACACACAATTTTTTACAAAAAATTTGTTTCATTTTTTTTTTTTCTTAAAATAATAGTAGCCAATCTGCTTCCTCTGCTAGAGCTATCAGGCGATGGTAGGGATACCAGTCCCGTATACTACGGTTGTTCCGGAATGTGCGGTATTTTCCATCACCCGTGCGTTCTAACAAGAGGAAGCACATTGGACTTTCGCAACACATACGCTCTTCTTGTGGGGACCCATATCGCTGGCGTGCCCTAATCAATTGAGCCCCGTGAAGCGAATCTTCTCATAGCTCTGGTGGGGGATGATCATAGAGAAACCGCAGTGGCGACAAAGATATCCCACCTCGACTACCACCGTAGCACTGCTTACACCGTTCTCGTCCTCTGAACTGTAAGCTGCTACAGTTGAATCGCTGTCAGCCCCTCCATCGTTGTCCTCCTCCTCCTCCTCCTCGCCCGCCCTTCGAATCTCCTCGCCCACCCTTCGAATCCTCCACAACTCGGCCATCCTTTAAAATAAAATAATATTTTAGAAACCTATTACAACAAAAAAAGATTAATAATAATTGTAATAATACGTACTCTACTCGGAATCCTCCAACTCCACTAAGCGTGCTTTAATTCGTTTCCTGAGCGGCCCCTCAAGCTGTCTCACCTCCTTCACCTCCTCCTCCTCCTCCTCTTCACCCAAATTGAACGAATATTGTCCGAGAACTTGCTCAAACACCAGCAATTCCTCCTCGGTTTCCAATCTACTTCGGTGGTATTTTACTGGTAGATTTCCAAATTTTTTATCTAACGTCGACTGTTTGGGTGAATAGTGAAGGTGGATAAGGATTTTATCCCCTCGGATGATTATCTCCTTTACACCAAATCTTAAAAGCGATTTAAAATAATTGTATACATAATAATAAAACAATAACAATAGTGAAGAAGTAATGTTGAAACAAAATTTTGTTTGAAAATATAATAAAACTTACATGAAAATCTCCTTAATGACGATGTATGCAGCCTGAAGGGGTAATCGAACAGGATCCGTTAACGCAACGATGATGGTACAGGGGACGTTAGCCATTTCTATACTATTTTCATTAGGAAATGTATCGACTATATATGTATATACGCACATTAAAAATGCATACGTTATCTGTCGATAAGGATGACGCTTCTCGAAATGTTTCTGCACGATGGTATTTTCATTAAAAGTTTTCCGGTTACAGTTCCAATTAAAACAAGGTTTATCAGTAAAAATGCATTTTTGTTCACCTAATGTCAAATTCGGTTTATGTACCCTTTCACCTTTTCAGTGATAAACGTTTATCGGACGAAAACAAGTTTTATCAGTAAAAATGCATTTTTGCTAACCTAGTATCAAATTCGGTATACGTGACCTCTCACCTTCATTGTGATAAACGTTTATTTGTTTCGGTATTTCCATTTAGTATAAATTAACAGATCTCTACATCTTCGGCTCATAGTCTGCACGTGCTGCTACACCTCCCTATTCCATTTCATTGTTCTTGTCAAACCGAATACGATAGAATGTCGACCTGCTCCGACCTCGTAACCGTCAGCGACGACATAGTGGCGAAGGTGCGTCAAGTAGGTGAGTTGATTAAAAGTAGAACTGATTTTTCTAAATGGATTAAGTTTTTAAACACTACCATTTCCCTATTGAAAAAATATATTCGACGTAACGATTGTGTCAGTAAAAAGGGCTTTTCAAAATTAGAATCAAATTTGGGGCTATTGGAATATTTTCGAGCAAAATTTAAATTCAACAAAAAACACATGCGATAAGAACGACAACGTAACAATCAAAATTTAGTTTGGCGAGATTTAGAGTCATGTTTTAATAGTCGTGTAAGGACCGGAGCTATCATTAATTTCACTATTAGGGACCCCGAAGAGTTCTTTTCGAAAGCCTTCCGATCTTTCTCTTGCAAAGTGAAAAGTGCACGCGAAAGGTCGTTGCTTAAGATAAATGTAATTTTTCTAGCTGATTTCATTAAACCGCAAACAGGTGATGTGGAAATTAAACATTTTCAAACAAAAAACCGAATCGTAGATCGTACAACCAATTTAAAGAAATTTTATAATCAACATGTTAAACATAATATTCTGACTAAACTGGAAGAGTTTCAAGAGAGAGATTCAGGTTGGAGCCTCCATAAAATTTTACAACTAAAAGTCAATATCAATAATTATACTCCAATAAATGTAGGTATTTCAACTTTTACTCCATTACCTAAATTTATTCAAAATAAGAAGGCGGTTCTAAATATTCAAAATAATGATAGTTATTGTTTTCTTTGGTCGATCGTCGCAGCTCTCTATCCATGCTCATCTCCATGTATGCCATATAGAACTTCTTCATATCCCCATTTCAGCACCGTTTTGAAATATGACGGAATCAAATTCCCTATTAAATTGAAGGACATTTCAAAATTTGAATTGTTGAATGATATACGTGTCAACGTTTTCGGTTTGGAAACCATACCGAGAAAAAAAACACCTGAAATTGTCCCAATTCGTTTAAGCTCGCTGAAAGTTTTACGAACGGTAAATTTGTTAATTCTCGAAAGTAATCGCGATGTTACCTCCCGTGAAGATTTGCCTACAGGTTTAGATGAAAACGTTCACAACTTTAACCCACTTTATCATTTCACATTAATAACAGATCTCTCACGTTTATTAAATTTTCAATCGGGTGACTACAATCACAAAAAGTTTTATTGCGATAGGTGCTTGAACCATTTTTATTCTGTCGAGTCCCTGTCTAAACATTCTCCGCTGTGTTGGGAAATGAATAAAACTAAATTAGTGTTACCGACTGGCACAGAAAAATTTGTTTCCTTCACTAGTTTTAAAAACAAATTAAAAGAACCTTTCGTCATTTATGCAGACCTTGAAAGCATTTTGAAGAAACATGACACTGATGCTTCTACTAGCAGAGACAGTGTGAATAGGGTTCAAAAACATATCCCATGTAGTATCGCCTTTTACCTATTGTGCAGCTTTGACGACTCGCTGTCCACATTCGACATGTACACCGGTACGGATTGTATCGAATGGTTTGTCAAACGTTTGTATGCGATAGCTACAATGTTAAATAAACGATTCAACAATCCCGTTCAAATGAAACCTTTGACGATGCAACAACGACTCGATTTCGAATCGTCCACACTTTGCCACATTTGTGAACAACCCTTCAAAGAAGGTGACATTAAAGTTAAAGACCATTGTCACCTGAGTGGAAATTACAGGGGAAGCGCGCATGCATCCCCCTGCAACTTGAACCTGCAAGATGAGCATCATATCCCTGTAATCTTTCATAATTTATCAGGTTACGATGGTCACTTTATCATAAAGGCTTTAGCCACGCAAATACCCAGGCATATCGATTTATTACCGATAAATAAAGAGAAATATATTTCTTTTACGAAACACATTCTCAACACCTCCATACGATTTCGCTTTTTAGATTCGTTTCGCTTCATGGCAAGCAGTCTAGATAACTTAAGTTCCTATCTCGACGATCGGGACAAAATTGTAACGAAAAAGTTTTGTGAAAATGATATACAATTCGAGCTTTTATCACGAAAAGGTGTATTCCCTTATGAATATCTAGACGACTGGCATAAATTAAATGAAGAGAGCTTGCCACCCATCGAATGTTTTTATAGCACATTGAAAAAGTGTGGTATAAAACAATCGGAGTATGAACACGCAAAACACGTTTGGAATACCTTCAATATTCGAAATTTACGTGATTATATGGAGTTATATTTGAAAACTGACGTTCTGCTATTAACGGATGTATTTGAAAATTTCAGAAAAGTATGTTTAAAAACGTACAATTTGGAATGTTTAAAATATTACACGGCTCCCGGTTTAGCTTATGCCAGTTGTTTGAAGATATCTGGAATCACTTTGGAACTGCTCGACGATGTCGATCAAGTCATGTTCATCGAGAAAGGTATTCGAAGTGGAGTGTCACAGTGTAGTAATCGATATGGGAAAGCGAACAATATCTACATGGGAGATGAGTATG
The DNA here is from genome assembly GCA_963576515.1 of Cryptocephalus primarius. Taxonomy (NCBI): domain Eukaryota; kingdom Metazoa; phylum Arthropoda; class Insecta; order Coleoptera; family Chrysomelidae; genus Cryptocephalus; species Cryptocephalus primarius. The sequence continues at coordinate 6,791,684 of OY754942.1, read as the reverse complement.
ATCCCAACCTACCTTCGTCATATCTCATGTACTATGACGTTAATAACCTCTATGGTACCGCGATGCGTTACCATCTACCTGTAGGCAACTTTCACTGGATCGATAGTGTAGATTTCTATTCGGAAAATATTTTGAATACGCCAAATGATTCTGACTTCGGTTATATTCTCGAAGTCGATTTGGATTATCCCATAGATCTTCACGATACTCACAAAGATTTACCCTTATGTCCCGAACGTATGCGTCCGCCTATAGCATCATCGAAACATGAAAAACTGTTGACGACTCTATTCGATAAAAAAAATTACGTTATTCACTATATAAATTTAAAACAAGCCGTCAGTTTAGGTCTCAAAATTACTAAAATTCATAAGATTTTAAAATTTAAACAATCACCATGGTTAAAAAATTACATCGATTTGAATACGAACTTACGGCAAAAAAGTAAAAATAATTTTGAAAAAAATTTCTATAAATTAATGAACAACGCAGTATTTGGAAAAACAATGGAAAACGTGCGGAAGTATAAAGACGTTAAACTAGTTACACAGTGGGAGGGACGGTATGGGGCCAGAAACTACATTAGTAAACCCAATTTTCATAGTTTAACAGTTTTCGATGATGATATGGTGATCATAGAGTTGAAGAGAACTAGGATTCATTTTAATAAGCCGATCTATGTGGGTTTTTGCATTCTAGACATTTCGAAAACGATCCTATATGACTTCCATTATAATTACATTAAACCGAAGTTTCACGATACCGCCAAACTTTTGTGTACAGACACAGATTCTCTCATTTACCACTTTTTCACTGCCGACATTTTCAAACATATCAAAGAAGACATACACAAATTTGATACATCTGACTATCCTCCAGATAATCCCTATCACATCCCTTTGCAAAACGCTAAGGTACTTGGGCTCATGAAGGACGAGTGTCAGGGTGATATAATGGTAGAGTTTGTAGGACTAAAATCGAAAATGTATGCCATAAGAAGACTTAAGACCTCACATCGTGCAGATCTACGGGTGGAAGATGTAATTACAAAAGATAAGGGAATCACACGTGCATCACTCAAAACCATTACTTTCGAGCATTACTATGACTGTTTGTTTAACAATGTCACCAAATCCGTCAATGAAACCATCATTCGTAGCACCAAACATGAGGTGTTCACGATCGAACAGAGAAAACTCGCTCTATCCTCACACGATGACAAACGAAACGTCAATTATATATTTACTGACACGTTACCGTGGGGGTTTAAAGTAACTTAATCTCTCTCTCGTTCTACTTTTAATCTCCTCACCCTCCAGACCCATCTAGACCACCTAGAACCTCGAAGACTCGTTACCACTCCGAGGAGGATGCCATTAAAGGTACTTTTCTTTTTTGTTTTAAACAATTGTAAATAATTAACATCTTCGTGCAGGTATACCTCCGAAGAAGAAGAAGAGGCAGGAAATCTCACTAGTCAATCCTGTGGAAGCTGTGGATCCCAGCGGATGGTTGCTGGAAAACACCGTCGAACTGAAACAACTAATTGAGGACACCGCACGACATCTCCTACAATTAGACAATTGGGATCACCTTTGTGAGCTGGACATGTTGTTGTACACCGATGAATCAGTGGAAGATCTTCGGTTCTGTGAAGCGTGCCACAACATCATCAATACACCAAAAAATGCAAACAAAAAACGTGCAGTTTACAAATGTTTTTGTATAAATTGTTGTAGCATTAAACGTTTTGTACTATAATTTGGGTGGTAAATTATCTACGCTGCTAACGTCAAAACACTACAAAAAATATTATCATCCACTTTGTACAACTCGAATTTGATAACTGTATTAATTCATTATTTAAATAAACACGTTATCTCCAATTATTTCACCTTTAATTTCTTATCTTTTCCGACGACGAAAATAACTATGCATCGTCAAAGATTTTATTGTTTATTCATTATGTACTTTCACGTTTCTTGTCGAATTTCGTATATTCGTTATCTAAATAAACACGTTATCTCCAATTTATTTCGCGTTTTATTTCTTATCTCATCCGACGACGAAAACATCAATAGCGTTATCTCCAATGTGTTTTCCGTTTCTTATCTCTTGTTCATATACACATGAATAAAGTCATTTAAACGTGTCGGATTAGCTACGGTGCTAACGTTTAGGACCCCCGAACCGATGGATGGGGGTTCGAGGCACACACACCCCGGAAATTTTTTCAGTTACAAAGTGCCAAAAGGGCACTAACAAAAATTCACAAAATTCAATTTTGCCTTTTTTAGACCCATCTGGCAAAGTGCCAAAAGGGCACTATCGATCAACCCTTAGCGATAGGGGTTGCACCCCCAGGGGTGGTGCCGAGACACCGCTCAGGGGTACCAGGTAGAAGCTCAGGTAAAAGTCGTCAGCCCAGGTAACCGCTCAGGTAAGTCCAGGTAAAAGGAATAGGTTGGAGGCCAGGTAACCAGGTGCTGGCACAACTGAGCACCCTGGCGCTTCGCGTGACTCAGCGAAAACACTGCGTATCGCTTATCTTAATTAAAATCTCAAAACTAATTAGCATTGACCGTCACTTCTTGCAAACTAATCACAAGAAGCATGACTCAGCACAAAATACCCCCTCGCACACGTTCACGACACTGCGTATCGCTTATCTTAATTAAAATCTCAAAACTAATTAGCATTGACCGTCACTTCTTGCAAACTAATCACAAGAAGCATGACTCAGCACAAAATACCCCCTCGCACACGTTCACGACACTGCATATCGCTTATCTTAATTAAAAACTCAAAACTAATTAGCATTGACGGTCACTTCTTGCAAACTAATTACAAGAAGCATGACTCAGCACAAAATACCCCCTCGCACACGTTCACGATGGTCGCTCTGGATGACCATCGCCATCCTCCATATCCACTCGTGAGGGTCCAAAGGTCAATTTGCGATGGGACCACGTTAGTTATACTACTATTGTCCTTAATTTGCATTCAAGGCCCCCCCATTTGCAAAATGTGAGCGAGCTGACAGCTAATTTATATGACTTTATGGTAACACGCATTCGCGAAACGCCCATTAATTATGGTAAATTGCATTCGCGTTGGGCGTGACACACCCATTCCGTGCATTCAAAATGCGAGTTATTCTGGTACGGAGCATCGCGAAACGCCCATTATGGTAAATTGCATTCGCGTTGGGCGTGACACACCCATTCCATGCATTCAAAATTACATGCGAGGTACTATTTACGACTTTCTGGTACGGAGCAACCGAGAGATAATATGCACATTCGCGAAACGCCCATTAATTATGGTACATTGTATTCGCGTTGGGCGTGACAGAAACCCATTCCGGGCGTTCAAAATTACATGCGAGGTACTATTTACGACTTTCTGGTACGGAGCAACGTTATGCACATTCGCGAAACGCCCATTATGGTACATTGTATTCGCGTTGGGCGTGACAGAGATTAATGATAGTAAAACGACTCGATGGTGGTAAACGGACTGCATTCACCAAAATCGATGGTACCTTCACCAAAAGGGAGACTTTCACATATACGTAAATGGTGACTCTTTGGGTCTCTCCCTCTCAGGACCTGTAGATGGCGCGACGGTACGCTCAGATCGCGCAGATTTCTATACCTCGGTCGCCTGACGCTCACGAACGCGAAGGTAGATGGCGCACCTCGGCCCCCTAGCTGAGGCTCTAGGGGCCGGAGTACCTCTCCGGTGCACCGAGTACCTGGACACCCTCTCCCGTGCATCGAGTACTTGGACACCCTCTCCGGTGCATCGAGTACCCGGACACCCTCTCCGGTGCACCGAGTACCTGGACACCCTCCCCCCCACACGCTCCTCTGGTACCCGCCCCTCGGGGGTACGCGGGAATCACCTGGGGGGCGCCCAGAAGAGCGGCTACGACATGACCACCACCCCACCTCGACTAAGGAGTTACCCGGAGTACCTGGAGATCTTCTACGTCTAGGATTCTGTCGCATTCACCATTTTTTTGGTCTGATACCCGCTTTGCTCCTCTACTGACGATTCGGATCTCGATAGTCCCCCCTCAAAATAATGGTAGGTCTGTGCTGTAAAAAAAATGTTTGAAATAAATTAACTTTCCTCATTATCGAAATCAAACATATAATTTTTTTCAAAAAACTTTTAGCGATTTTATATAAAATAATAATTAACTTTTCATGTAATAGTATTTATTAATAACGTTTACTTACTTTGAGCGAATCCGGTAAGTACATCCTGATATGGTTTAACACCGCTTTTTCTGAAACACACCACACATGTAAAAAAATACAAATAAAAATCGAAAAACACGAACTTATTACCTTCTTCTAGTGCTTGTTCCATCGACATCGCCATTTTTAAAATGAGCCAAAACTAAATTATGTCAATGTTCGATACGAGAGAGAGAGAGAGGGAAACCCCTTCTCTCTATATTTTACAAAATAAGTGCGCAATGAACCTTTTATCACATCCATATTTTTAAAAAGAAACACGAGAAACGGAAATTCATCCTCCTACGTATTGGAAAAGATTGTCTATGCGTTTATCACGAGAGAGAGAGAGAGAGAGAGAGAGAGAGAGAGAGAGAGAGAGAGAGAGAGAGAGAGAGAGAGAGAGAGAGAGAGAGAGACAGAGAGAGAGAGAGAATCATCATTATGAAATTATATTATAGACTATGAGAAAAAAAATAATGGTGGAGGAGGAGAGAGAGAAAAAGGGTTACAGAAAAACATTATCTTTTAAAAAATTTAATGTACAGTATCAGTCCCTTTTACAATACCGGAGCAAGAGATGCGATATTTCATTTCCCACTGGCTAGGAATTTCTAATTCACACAATAAGCGAGCATAACAGGAATGACATCGTAATTTACTTTTAATTTTGCGCATGTATTTTGGAAATTTAATAGGCACTCGTCGTTTATGTTCGCATCGGTCGAACTGCTGTAGGTCCACCCCAATTTCCAAATTATGTAGCATTTCAATGTAGCACACGTAACAATGCGAGCGTTCACTAATGTCTCGATTTAGTAGGGTAATTTTCTTCATCGTCTCTTTAAACAACTCGTTCTCCATTAACGATGACATACCTTCTTGTGTAAATATACCAACGATAAATAATACTGATATTACTAACGTAATGTACGCCAGTAACCAAATTAACAATGAATTATTGTTAATAAACTTGGTTATGGTGGTGGTGGTGTTGGTGGTGTTAGCGCTGTTGTCGAATGTTCTCCAAGCACTATCCCCATGCATTCTATCCCGATATATGATTCTAATTTTATAATGGGTGGTATTTTTCGGAATGCGTGTTTTAAATGCCGGTAAATAATGAACCACACACTTTTCCATTTGTTTCCATCCGTTAGGCCAATTGTCGCTATCGGATCTATTCAAACAAATATACACATTTTCGGCACTGGCAGGATGGTTAATATAGAATGTGCCATTAACAAGAGCGCTTAATAGAATGAAAGAGGATGCTAATTCACCCATGATGAATTTTCAACTGAACGATTATGGAAAAAAATGGAAATTTATATATAAAAAACGAGATTTTTTTTTACATAGGAATTTTATTAAAAATATCATAAATCCATAGTAGAGGAGCAAAGCGGGTATCAGACCAAAAAAATGGTGAATGCGCCAGAATCCTAGACGTAGAAGAGCTCCAGGTACTCCGGGTAACTCCTTAGTCGAGGTGGGGGAGGGTGGTCATGTAGCCGCTCTTCTGGGCGACCCCCCAGGTCTCAGGTGATTCTCGCGTACCCCCGAGGGGCGGGTATCGGACCAAAACTTAGAGGAGCGTGTGGGGGGGAGGGTGTCCAGGTACTCGGTGCACCGGAGAGGGTGTCCGGGTACTCGGTGCACCGGAGAGGGTGTCCAGGTACTCGGTGCACGGGAGAGGGTGTCCAGGTACTCGGTGCACCGGAGAGGTACTCCGGCTCCTAGAGCCTCAGCTGGGGGGCCGAGGTGCGCCATCTACCTTCGCGTTCGTGAGCGTCAGGCGACCGAGGTATAGAAATCTGCGCGATCTGAGCGTACCGTCGCGCCATCTACAGGTCCTGAGAGGGAGAGACCCAAAGAGTCACCATTTACGTATATGTGAAAGTCTCCCTTTTGGTGAAGGTACCATCGATTTTGGTGAATGCAGTCCGTTTACCACCATCGAGTCGTTTTACTATCATTAATATCTGTCACGCCCAACGCGAATACAATGTACCATAGTGGGCGTTTCGCGAATGTGCATAACGTTGCTCCGTACCAAGTAAAATTGTAGATCTTAAATATTTACAATTAAAAAACATCAAAATTATGTATTACATGAAACATTTTTGTGATATTTCATGTAATACATCTACCGAAACTAGGATTCGAACCTAGGCCCTTTAGATCTTCAGTCTACTGCTCCGCCCACTGAGCTATTTCGGTACACACTCTACGTCATAACTTCTATTTCGAAATAATAAGAAATGAATAACATTTCAATAACAATTTTTATTCTCAGCTTTTGAAATAATGTACAAATACATATCAATAATCGACCTCACGTGTTTCTCGATTCTCTCACGTTCCCATCTCCAAGAAATGCACGAGCAGCTATCTGGACCCTCTATGGTGGTGTCTCTGGACCAGGGGCAGCTCACAAAATGTTCACCATGCGTCGATTTTCGTTTTTCTTCTGCTTCTCTGGTTTCCACTTTAGTGTGTAGCTCTAGGAGTTCTTTCTTATGTGCAGGTGTTACATAGTAACCAAATTCAAACAAAAAACTTTTCACTTCCATATTTTACTGGTAGTAGATGTGAATAGTAGGAGCACTTTTAAGAGAATGAAGAAGGTTCATGTGGTGATGATGGTGGCGGCGGTGGTGGTGGTATTAGAAGTCAGTGAACTGACTTGACCGGTCGTCATTCACGTTTCAACAGGTTTGTGGGATAGGAATATTCGACTCAGCCGTTGAAACTTGTCAGAACTTGCAGTTTACACCGTCTAGCTCAACGCTTTTACATTAAAATAGAAAACAAAGTCAACATTTAATTGCGTGTATTTCCATATAGGTCAATATACAATTTCATAATTTTTTGCATAGCAGTTTTAATATCATTGCGGTGAAATAGTCGATCTACACACAAACACGTATCTGGACATTCGATGCTACAGTTGAGTGACCAAGGGCAGCTCACGTAATGGCGTCCGTGGATCGATGTGTTCATCCTTTCCAATTCGACATTTAGGGAACGTTGTAAATAGAAAAGCTGAGCTCTATGTCGATGTAGAAGAACGTCTTCATATTCAGTTAAAAACTCTTTAAGCTCCATATGTACCAGGATGCTGTTACAGCTATGGTAGTAGTAAAGCTAACGCCGAACTGGATCACTCAGTCGCTCCATTTAACATGTATGGATATGGAGGATGGCCATGGTCCTCCGGAGCGACCATCGTGAACGTGTGCGAGGGGGTATTTTGTGCTGAGTCATGCTTCTTGTAATTAGTTTGCAAGAAGTGACCGTCAATGCTAATTAGTTTTGAGATTTTAATTAAGATAAGCGATACGCAGTGTTTTCGCTGAGTCACGCACAGCGCCAGGGTGCTCAGTTGTGCCAGCACCTGGTTACCTGGCCTCCAACCTATGCCTTTTACCTGGACTTACCTGAGCGGTTACCTGAGCTGATGACTTTTACCTGAGCTTCTACCTGGTACACCTGAGCGGTGCACCACTCACCCCTGGGGGTGCAACCCCTATCGCTAAGGGTTGATCGATAGTGCCCTTTTGGCACTTTGCCAGATGGGCCTAAAAAAGGCAAAATTGAATTTTGTGAATTTTTGTTAGTGCCCTTTTGGCACTTTTTAACTGAAAAAATTTCCGGGGTGTGTGTGCCTCGAACCCCCGTCCATCGGTTCGGGGGGTCCTAAACGTTAGCACCGTAGCTAATCCGACACGTTTAAATGACTTTATTCATGTGTATATGAACAAGAGATAAGAAACGGAAAACACATTGGAGATAACGCTATTGATGTTTTCGTCGTCGTCGGCGATAAGAAATAAAACGCGAAATAAATTGGAGATAACGTGTTTATTTAGATAATGAATATACGAAATTCGATTTATACAAGGTGGATAACAATAATATTTTGTACAAAATTATTCATCTAAACCATAAACGAAACATATTTCATTTGATAAAGCATACATTTGAATAATGGACGATTTCTCAATGTCAGCGTAGAAATCTTCAATAGTTTTCCACCAATATTGATTGTAGATTATGGTTTCATTCTTCGTCGCCAGTTGTCGTATGTTATGGTGGCCACACATTAGTTCACTTTTAAATGGAACAATGGGATAATAATTTTTATGTGATCCTATAACATATCCACAAAGGTACTGTCGGTCCTCCTCCTCTCCATGTTGACACATGATTTCGGCGTACTTGGGAAGTGGTTGTTCTGAATACAACGCTGGATATTCATTTATGATAAGAGCATCTCTACGTTTTTCCAATAAGACAAATTTTCCATTTCCGATCGGATAAGGTGTACTTATGAAGACGTAATCAGCTGATCCCCACGCAGTATCGATGGTTGTAATTGCAACACAGAGCAGTAGAAAGAGATTAAACATTTTTGTTGATGTGATCGCTTGGAATATTCCGTACAGATTGATAAAATTTGAAGGTGCGGACGGATTTATACTCAGTTTCCCTCGATCACATTGGGGGATGTTTGTTACCTGATAATTCCTTCATTGCTTTTTTATATATACAAATGTCGCAAATGCGGTAACGTACCCTGGTCTCACCCTTACACAAAGGACAAACATATAGTACTTTTATAGGCATCGTGAAATGGAATGAAGCTAGAACCAAAAATATAAATGTTTTATACCATTCGACAACTTTCTTGTCTAAACTTGTCTATAGATAAGGAAATAAAAAAAAATAAATGATAAAATGTTTATTTGGATGTAATTCTTCTATATAAATTCATAAGTTTATAGATTCGCTTCCGCCAGCCGTCGTCACCTACCATTTTGAGATCGTATTTTATGTATCGTCGAAATTCCGTTCTATGCTCGTCTAACAGAATGTCCTCGTATTGTTCCAAAAAGTTTTCGAGATCCATTTTAATTATCCTACCACGTCTTCTCCAACTTTTTCGTGACCTTTACAATTGCCGATTGTGTAAAGAAAGTGTCGAGGTATCTCCAGCTCAATTAACAATCTGGTGAAACGATCGTGACATAACCTCCGTTGACATTCCTTTAAAAACTTCCTGAGCGACAAAGTGCCCCTCTTCTTATCGAAATCTCGCCAAAAACAATAGTCCAAAGTTTTTAACCATTGGCAGGGAACTTGCACGTCGCGAAGTTTACGAAAGTAGCACCACTCACACGGAGCTTCGTAGCTTAAATCGTGATTTAATAAATGGAGTTTTTCTCTGTTCTCGCTAAAGATGTTGGTGAATTGAGAAGACATATTCTGGATGGAGACAAGATCGTTTTCGACTTTATATATATGGAGGTGGTGGGGAGGGGAATGAAAAAACATAGTGTAGTTTTACCATCTATTTGCGATAAAAAAATTTTAACCAATTTTTTAGGAACCAAGCATTTTCAGCACTACAATTTACATTGTTGTTTTCGTGTAACGTACAATGATAAGATTTAAAAAGTTTTTTCATTTCTTCAAACGTCGGGCATTGGTCGCTGTCGGCTGCGAGGTCGACTATGTCATTCGATATCAGTTTCCTCAGCCATTCCTTCTTCTGTGAACCCCTAACGTAAACGGTAGCGTTATGTGGAACGGAAGCTCTCAGGAACGAAGAGATTTGTTCGTATTCCAGCACATCATGCGGTTCTATCCAATAATGTGTGTCCCACTGGAGCCCATGTAAATATTTCTTTATTTTTCTCGTCCGCTAGTAAATACGTAATGGGGTTGGTTAATTGCACTTTTCGTATGGTAAAAATTTCAGTGGACCAATTAGGTTGGTAGTGTTTATCGAACACTCCTCGAACTTTGGAAATTCTAACGTGATCTCCGAGTTGGAATTTTTTCTCGTTCAAATTGACGGTTTTGATGTGACTGTAGACGGTGTTCAGTAACTTTTTTTCATCTTTTATGGTTACATCTGCAGGTTTCATTTTAATGGTACGGTGATAGCTGTGATTGTATTTTTCCACGAGCTTCGGTAACAATTCCAACCACTTGTAATTACCCTGTAAACTAAATTCTTTCCACATCAAAGTTTTCAAAGTTCTGTTCACTCGTTCGACTATCGAAGCCTTTTTCTCACTATAAACGTTATAGTGGTTAACCTTATATTTCTTCATCAGTTTTTTAAATTCTGAATTAAAAAATTCCTTACCAGCATCAGTTTGTAGATTTATAGGCTTTTGTTCTTTTAGTATTTTTTCCATCGCTCTAGATACTTCTTCACCAGATTTGTTTTTCAAAGGTAGGGCCCAAAGGTACTTTGAGAAACAATTGATTACCACCAATATATGTTTATAACCTCCATTTTCTCGAGAGTATTGTATCATATCGACGAGATCTGCTTGAAATAAATCTTTAAAAGATTTAAGGATTACTCTACGTCTCTTGAAATTAATTCTAGCTGGTTTGTGGATTTCTTCGACTACCTGTCTTTTCGTGTCAGTGGCCATTCCTAAGCGATTACGTTGGCTTCTCGCAATTCCTCAATAATGGAATTTATTTCGTTCGTGTGACCGGTGTGACCTGCAGATTGTGACGCTAATAATAGACGTAATCTTGATACTAATTCATTAGGATCGTCCCAATACTCATAATCGATCTTACCGCTTTGGTTAACCTCATTGAATATACCTTTACCGCTGAATACAGGAGCAATTATAGTTTTATATTTTTTCAATTTACTCCCTTCGATTTGTCTGTTCGGTTGGTAATAACGGCGAGCTGCGTTCGTACTGATCACTATTTTTTGATAATTGCGCTTATCTTCAGCGGAAAAGTTGGTCGGTGATTTTCTAAATAACAATTCATACAACCCCGGTGTCCCCTTATAGCGTCTATTTTTAACGATGATATCACTATCATTTATATGTACCGTCGAATCACCAATTTTCAACTTTTCCGTTAAGGTGTCCAATCTAATGCCATATTTACTATCGTGCTCTCTATTACCTCCATCCTCATATAATTCACGTATGTATTTCCTTGGTAAGGGATCGTATTGTTCCAAATAGTCTGTATAGGATTTCTCAGCTATATCCTCGAATCTCGGGGCGATAGAAAACCCCTCCTCTCCTCCTTCTTCAACATCTTCAGATTTAATGTTTTGTAAAATGGATTGTTTCTCCTCACTTAAACCATCATCCTCATCATCATCATCATCATCAGCATTATCACCCCCATAATCTAAAAGTTGCGGTGACGCTGATGTCGATAGTTCTCGAGAGAGTCTTCGAGGAATTTTTGGAGTTTCACCCTCGTAAGTAACATCTCTAGTGGTCTCTAAGAGTCGTGTGAGTTCTCGAGGTTTCGGTTTAACAATCTGTTCCACTTTAGCTGCACTAGAGTCGTCGCTCACTTCGCCTGCATTTGTTTTTGTAGTTTGAAAAATATTTTCAATATTCTTCAAATGTTTCGTTATGGGATTGAACATATTTTCATGGACATATTCCCCATGTCTCAATTGTTCCAATTTTCTCTTGACGATTCTCCTCTTTTGAATGAGTCGTCGTTTTAGTTTCCTTTCCCGAGAGTTCATTTTTTCAACTCGATAGTAGGGGGTAAGAGAGGAATTGAACGGGTATGGCAACCGCTCCGTTAACCGCTTCTGAACCGCTTTTAACCGCTTCTGAACCGCTTTTAACCGCTCCTGAACCGCTTTTAACCGTTTTCACACAGACACTGTTGTGAAATGAGGGGTACCATAAAGCTATATATGATTTAAAATGAAACTATCAAATCCCTGTCTGTATCGACCACCGTCCGGGCGTTCATCTTTGGAAATCATCAAGAAACCGAAAGGTTCGCGCCAGCAGAAAGCACACATACTTTTGAAATTCTCAAAACTCATATCGGCTCCCACGTGATCCATGTACACATGTTTCAAATTCAAATCGTCCTGTTTGAATAGGATTAAACAGTTGGCGTTGTCTCTTATCAAGTGTTTCGGAATTTTGGCATACGTCTGAGACAGGTAGAAGCTATCGATGCTATTATGCCTCCCCATACAAAAGTACTCCCGTATCACTTGTTGATTGGCACAAGAGACGTCATCGAAAATGAATAGGGAATTTGGTTTAGCTTCGGAGGGGTCCATTATACTTTCGCTTTCTCTGAATGCGTAATAGCCGATACCGTTTATGGGTTTCAACAAACTCTCCAAATAAACATATTTCGGTTGAAATAACGATTTCGAATAAACGTAGACGTTCTCAAATTTTAACCCATGTTCGTGTTCGATTAGGTTAAGCATAACATTTGTTTTTCCGCAATTCGACGGTCCCACTATTATGCAACGTATAGTGGGAGGAAAGAGGATCCCATGTTTTCTAACTCGAGCATGCTCCTCCTCCTCCAATATGTTATTTTCGATGGGAAACGATACACTTTGTTTAACAATTTTCATCTTTGCGCGTGCGCTATATTTCTACTAAAGAGGGTGAAAGGCGACTGTTTAAATTTTTAGAGTTTCGCTGTCTTTATTTTATTTCTAAAGTGAACGTCATGCCGACAACTCGACATGAAATATTATGGTGGAGGTGGTCTTCTAAATAAAGCCATAAATAATCTACCTTGGGAGTTACATTTACCCTCGTATAACTATTGCGGCCCTGGTACTAAGTTGGAGAAAAGGTTGGCTAGGGGTGATCGAGGGATAAACGCACTGGATGAGGCTTGTCGAGAACACGATATCGAATACAATCGAGAGAGGGATTTGGATCGAAGACACGAAGCAGACAAGGTTTTAGCTCGAAAAGCTATGGAACGGTTCCGATCGCGAGACTCCACTTGGGCCGAAAAGATGGCAGCCTTGGGGGTTGCAGGTGCGATGAAAGCAAAAGTTAAACTCGGAATGGGTATCGACGGTGGTAGCAGTAAAAAGACGCTTAAGAATGGCATCAAGGTGTTGAAAAGAATTAAATTATTAAATGAAAAGTCTGGTATATGCATTCAAGATTGTTTAAATATTCTCGAAGGGTTCCCTCTTACCACGACGAAGAAAAGAACGTCTACGATGAGAAAGGAGATTAGGAAAAAATTAGGAAATCATAAAAGAGTAAGGAGACGTCAACGTGCTAAAAAAGAAATCGACGACAATTTAACAGATGATGATGATGATGATGATGATGATGAGGTGACCTCTTCTTCTAACAAACAAAAAGATGAAAATACCAAGTTGAGAGAAGAGATTGAAAGAAAATTAAAAAATCATGAAAGAGCGAGATTAATGAAAAGGAACAGTGACACACACGCCATTCAAATACCACGAAAACGAAAATGGATGGATGAGGAAGAGAACGATTCGACTATCGTGAGTAAAAGGCGAATCATTTCAGATGATGATGTAGATATGAACGAACCATTACATATTCCTCATCCGAACAAAAGGAAATCAGAAAACGGAGATGAGGACGAGGAGGATGGATCTTACAAGAAAATTAGGGTGATATAATGTACAAAGCACATAGGCGTTAATTAGTTGATAGAAAACATTGAAGGAGTAAAGATGGTCTCACATAAACGCAGAAAAGGAAGAAGGAAACGTGGTAACGGAGTTGACAAACGTCGACCGAAAAGCCGAAAACCAAGTAAGAAAATAAAGTCCTTATGTTTGATGAAAGCTATTAGAGAAATCATGAAGGAAATCATGCAAAAGCAACCGAAAACGGTGGGTGATGCCATTAAGGTAGCACTGCGAAAAGCGAAAAGTATTAGCAAGCGAATAAAACCTAACCGCAAACGTATAATTAGGATTCCAAAAGTTGGTGGAATTCTACCCCTAATTCCGATATTCAGCGCATTGGGGGCCCTCGGGGCACTAGGTGGGGGCGCGGCCGGGATCGTGAAGGCCGTAAACGAAGCGAAGGCTGCGAGAAAGGAACTGGATGAGACACGGCGACACAATGAAAAAATGGAGGCTATAGCTATGGGAAAAGGCATGTATTTAAGACCATACAAACAAGGATTGGGGCTCTTTCTACGACCATACCACAGAACATGAAGTACTTCACACGAAAACGAATAAAAATACCTGAAAAAAGACCACTTACGAATTTAGATATAAAGCGATTTGCGAAAATGTTACGAATTAAAAAGTTCAGGGGAGTATTTATGCGAGACAAACTTCCTAAAAGGATTTATCGCTACGAGAGGGGCATTGTTAATTTGGATGACGAGCGAGGACCTGGAACTCACTGGATCGCTTATAAAAAGCTTGGCACACATATAGTCTATTTCGACAGTTATGGAAACCTACGTCCTCCGCTGGAACTATTAATCTATTTCAATTCTAACGGTCCCTGCACAATTAGATATAATCGTGATGTGTTTCAGACTTACAATAGTGTAAATTGCGGAAAATTATGTTTATTATTTTTAAACGAATAAAATTTACATGCCAATATGCTTATTACTTATTTGTAAACTAACCGCTCGCCCATAAACATGTGTTCATACATATTCACGTTATCCGGCAAAGAGTCAGTATTAGTAAACAAAATCCACCCACCGATTGTGTTAAGTGACGATAAAACGTACGTAATAGCACTCATTGATTTTGTCGCTTTCAATTCAATACCGAACGTCGACAGGAATAACAATAAATTCCACATCGATAAATACGAAATTGAAATTCCCGAGGGCGCTTACGAATTATCGGATGTGGAGCAGTATATTTTAAAAGAAGTGGAAGACCTCTCGACTAAAAGTGGGAAAGAGCCAATTTCGAAACCATCTCCGAGTTCGAATCGTATAGCAAAAGTCGGAGATTCTACGCAAATTGTTAAAGAGCCACCCAAAACCAAAGAGAGTAGACTTGTTCTGTTCACAAACGTTAATAGAAATACGTTACGTTATGAATTGAAGAGTAATCGGCCGATTCACTTTGACAAACCGAATTCCATAGCGCCATTGTTGGGATTCGACAAGAGAAAATTGGCGGCTAATACCAAACATATTTCCGATCATCCCATAAATATCTCGAAAATAAATGCCATTTGCGTGGAATGTAATATAGTAACGAATTCGTACGCTAACGATGCAAAAGTACATCTGCTACACATGTTCTATCCGACGGTGCCGAGCGGATATCGAATAGTAGAAAAAGTCACGAACGTCATTTATCTACCCATCAACACGAGATATATCGATGAGATTATGCTTAAAATAGTCGATCAAGATGGAAATTTGATTAATTTCACGGGAGAAACGATCACGGTCAGGTTGCACTTGAAAGAATTCTAGAGCGATGGTGTTTCGCTACAATATAGAAGGTAGCTCGATGGTGTCCCTCGATAACGGTATAAGGTACGCTGCAGATGCGGAAAAGCACACTCCGAGGGGAAATCTCAAACGGTTAACAGCTGAGAATAAAGCGTTTCTCTCCAGTTTGGGTTTTAAGGTACTGTCGAAGTAATCATATTCAGAACGGGACGCTTCAGAACATTTTGGTGTGAGTTAAAAGTACGAATCACCTTACGATTGCAGCAATCGATTTGGAAGTGCTTTTGTAGAGTTTTCACCAAAAACGCTAAAGCATGAGTTTCAACACCTTAAATGTGGGCGAGCGTGTGTACAGCGACGATTCCATCGTTGAATGTGAATATCATAGTCATCCGCCCTATGCAAATACGACTTTGAATAAATCAGATGAAATCAGAATTCCCATACAATACCAAGATATTTACACGTTACCGCACCAAAGTTACTTGTACATCGAAGGAACCTTAACGGACGCCAATGATAAGAAGACCGACACCCTAGACTTCATCAGTAACGGCTTGGCTCACCTGTTCGATGAAATTCGTTATGAACTGGGCGGTATCGTAATCGATCGTGTGCGAAATCCTGGCATAACTACGACCATTAAAGGGTACGTGTCGCTTACACCCAATGAACGTATGCGTTATCAAATGGCAGGATGGAGTACGGATACGACGGTTTCGAAAATCACCGACAACAAGGGAAATTTCAGTGCATGCCTTCCCCTTAAACTGCTCTTGGGGTTCTGTGAGGACTTTAAAAAAATCCTCATCAACATGCGACAAGAATTGGTGTTGATTCGCAGTTCGAGCGATCTCAATGCCATCCATTCATCGAAGGAGGACGAGAAGACCTCCAAGGTGGAAGTGAAAAAGGTGCTATGGAAAATGCCACATATTAAAGTATCAGACACGGAAAAATTACGATTGTTGAAACGTTTAGATTCCGGTAGGGATTTGGAGTTGGCTTATCGGAGCTGGGATTACCACGAGCTGCCCGTAGTACCACAAGCCCAACGTCACACGTGGAACGTTAAAGCGACCAGTCAGCTTGAGAAACCCAGATTTGTAATTGTAGGATTTCAGACGGGACGAAAGAATGCTATAACGAGATACATGTCTCAGTTCGATCATTGCAAGCTAGTTAATATCAAATTATTTTTAAACTCACTCATGATTCCATACGACAATTTAAATTTGAACTTTGAGAAGGCTCAGTATGTCGTCGCATACGAAATGTACGCGAAATTTCAAGAGTCCTACTATTACAAATCTATCGCCGAACCATCTCAGAATCTTAAGGAATTTGCCGAGAAGACACCTCTCTTCGTAATCGATTGCAGCCAACAAAACGAATCTATAAAGTCCGGCTCCGTCGACATTCGACTGGAGTTCGAGACCGCTGACAATGTTCCAGCGAACACTACGGCATTTTGTATAATAATACACGATCGCTTAGTAAAGTACAATCCGCAAACCAATATTGTAAAAATGTTTTAAATATCATTTATGCCTTAAGTTTCTATTTCGTTTTATTTAAGTAATGTTTGCTGCGTTCCTTGAAATAAAACTCTGTTTTCAACTAATTTTTTTATTTCTCCCAAACCCCACTATATCTTTCACATTAATTACAATAAAAGTTTCCAGTCTGCTTCCGATGGCTTAGCCAGTAGACGGTAGTAAGGAAACCATGGTTTAATCGAGAGGTCCGAACGGAACGGGTGGTAGGTTCCATCGTTTTCCCTCTCCAATAACACAAATTTCATCGGACCACCACAGCACGTACGCACTTCTTCGGGGGACCCCAACTGCCTGCGTGCACGCTTCAGCTCGTTCCCATTGAACTGAGTTTTTTCATAAGTCCGATAAGGAACGAGCATCGAAAATCCACAATGTGCTTGGCAGAGGTAGCCAACCTCAATTACAACTGTTGAGCTACCAACCCCGTTTTCATCTTCGGAGCTGTAAGCTTCAACAGTCGAATCGCTGTTGGCTCCCTCATCCTCCCCCAATCTCCTCCATAATTCATCCATTGCACCTATTCAAATAAAATAATTATTACAATAAGTTACCAACAATTAAAAATTGCAACAAAATTTGATCTCAACGTTCAACAATTGTATAATACCTTAGTTGTCCTCCTCTTCCACCTCTGGGAATAACACCGAAGCCTTGTACCTTTTAGGTGCTGGTCCTTCCTTCAGCTTTTTGGGTGACGGTCCTGCTTGGAGTTTCCCTATTTCCTCCTTTTCATCATCGTCATCGCTAAGATTAAAGGAAAACTCCTTTAGTATGTTAGCGAAAACGGCTAACTCTTCTTCTGTCCCCAATTGGCTTCTATAGTATACCACAGGGAGGTTACCAAATTTTTTTTCCAATGTTGTTTTTTTCGGTGTATAATTTAAGTGGATTAAAATTTTATTTTCGCCGATAATTTTTACCTCTTTCACACCGAACCTGAAGAACCAAGTAAAACAGTATGATAACAGAGGGTAACAAACCAATCAAAATATTGAGAACAATTTAAAAATGTTAGAGTTAAAATAATAAAAAGGTGGAAGATTGTTAGTAGAAATATAGCGCACGCGCAAAGATGAAAATTGTTAAACAAAGTGTATCGTTTCCCATCGAAAATAACATATTGGAGGAGGAGGAGCATGCTCGAGTTAGAAAACATGGGATCCTCTTTCCTCCCACTATACGTTGCATAATAGTGGGACCGTCGAATTGCGGAAAAACAAATGTTATGCTTAACCTAATCGAACACGAACATGGGTTAAAATTTGAGAACGTCTACGTTTATTCGAAATCGTTATTTCAACCGAAATATGTTTATTTGGAGAGTTTGTTGAAACCCATAAACGGTATCGGCTATTACGCATTCAGAGAAAGCGAAAGTATAATGGACCCCTCCGAAGCTAAACCAAATTCCCTATTCATTTTCGATGACGTCTCTTGTGCCAATCAACAAGTGATACGGGAGTACTTTTGTATGGGGAGGCATAATAGCATCGATAGCTTCTACCTGTCTCAGACGTATGCCAAAATTCCGAAACACTTGATAAGAGACAACGCCAACTGTTTAATCCTATTCAAACAGGACGATTTGAATTTGAAACATGTGTACATGGATCACGTGGGAGCCGATATGAGTTTTGAGAATTTCAAAAGTATGTGTGCTTTCTGCTGGCGCGAACCTTTCGGTTTCTTGATGATTTTCAAAGATGAACGCCCGGACGGTGGTCGATACAGACAGGGATTTGATAGTTTCATTTTAAATCATATATAGCTTTATGGTACCCCTCATTTCACAACAGTGTCTGTGTGAAAACGGTTAAAAGCGGTTCAGGAGCGGTTAAAAGCGGTTCAGAAGCGGTTAAAAGCGGTTCAGAAGCGGTTAACGGAGCGGTTGCCATACCCGTTCAATTCCTCTCTTACCCCCTACTATCGAGTTGAAAAAATGAACTCTCGGGAAAGGAAACTAAAACGACGACTCATTCAAAAGAGGAGAATCGTCAAGAGAAAATTGGAACAATTGAGACATGGGGAATATGTCCATGAAAATATGTTCAATCCCATAACGAAACATTTGAAGAATATTGAAAATATTTTTCAAACTACAAAAACAAATGCAGGCGAAGTGAGCGACGACTCTAGTGCAGCTAAAGTGGAACAGATTGTTAAACCGAAACCTCGAGAACTCACACGACTCTTAGAGACCACTAGAGATGTTACTTACGAGGGTGAAACTCCAAAAATTCCTCGAAGACTCTCTCGAGAACTATCGACATCAGCGTCACCGCAACTTTTAGATTATGGGGGTGATAATGCTGATGATGATGATGATGATGAGGATGATGGTTTAAGTGAGGAGAAACAATCCATTTTACAAAACATTAAATCTGAAGATGTTGAAGAAGGAGGAGAGGAGGGGTTTTCTATCGCCCCGAGATTCGAGGATATAGCTGAGAAATCCTATACAGACTATTTGGAACAATACGATCCCTTACCAAGGAAATACATACGTGAATTATATGAGGATGGAGGTAATAGAGAGCACGATAGTAAATATGGCATTAGATTGGACACCTTAACGGAAAAGTTGAAAATTGGTGATTCGACGGTACATATAAATGATAGTGATATCATCGTTAAAAATAGACGCTATAAGGGGACACCGGGGTTGTATGAATTGTTATTTAGAAAATCACCGACCAACTTTTCCGCTGAAGATAAGCGCAATTATCAAAAAATAGTGATCAGTACGAACGCAGCTCGCCGTTATTACCAACCGAACAGACAAATCGAAGGGAGTAAATTGAAAAAATATAAAACTATAATTGCTCCTGTATTCAGCGGTAAAGGTATATTCAATGAGGTTAACCAAAGCGGTAAGATCGATTATGAGTATTGGGACGATCCTAATGAATTAGTATCAAGATTACGTCTATTATTAGCGTCACAATCTGCAGGTCACACCGGTCACACGAACGAAATAAATTCCATTATTGAGGAATTGCGAGAAGCCAACGTAATCGCTTAGGAATGGCCACTGACACGAAAAGACAGGTAGTCGAAGAAATCCACAAACCAGCTAGAATTAATTTCAAGAGACGTAGAGTAATCCTTAAATCTTTTAAAGATTTATTTCAAGCAGATCTCGTCGATATGATACAATACTCTCGAGAAAATGGAGGTTATAAACATATATTGGTGGTAATCAATTGTTTCTCAAAGTACCTTTGGGCCCTACCTTTGAAAAACAAATCTGGTGAAGAAGTATCTAGAGCGATGGAAAAAATACTAAAAGAACAAAAGCCTATAAATCTACAAACTGATGCTGGTAAGGAATTTTTTAATTCAGAATTTAAAAAACTGATGAAGAAATATAAGGTTAACCACTATAACGTTTATAGTGAGAAAAAGGCTTCGATAGTCGAACGAGTGAACAGAACTTTGAAAACTTTGATGTGGAAAGAATTTAGTTTACAGGGTAATTACAAGTGGTTGGAATTGTTACCGAAGCTCGTGGAAAAATACAATCACAGCTATCACCGTACCATTAAAATGAAACCTGCAGATGTAACCATAAAAGATGAAAAAAAGTTACTGAACACCGTCTACAGTCACATCAAAACCGTCAATTTGAACGAGAAAAAATTCCAACTCGGAGATCACGTTAGAATTTCCAAAGTTCGAGGAGTGTTCGATAAACACTACCAACCTAATTGGTCCACTGAAATTTTTACCATACGAAAAGTGCAATTAACCAACCCCATTACGTATTTACTAGCGGACGAGAAAAATAAAGAGATATTAGGATCGTTCTACAACGAACAATTACAAAAAGTAAAATATCCTGACGTATTTCTAGTTCAAAAGGTTATCAAACAAAAAGGTAACAAAATTCTTGTGAAATGGTTGGGCTTTGATGATAAACACAACAGTTGGATCGATAAAAAGGATCTCGTTTAGTTTCATCTTCTAGTGTCATTTACACAACCGAGTAATCAACACCTCCTCCTCCACTCGAACAATGGTTGTCGGCGACGTTGACAGAATTGTAATCGACATGCAAGGTTTCCAGTATGGTGATAGCGCTTTCCTGTGTAAGGAGATAGCCATAGTGAATGTGACTAGAGAAGGATGCATTCATAAATTTTTTACGATGCCAATGCCGTTGAATTTGTGCAGTGCGACTTTTCGTAAACAGGTAGAATGGCTAACGAAATATTTACATGGGCTCCAGTGGGACACACATTATTGGATAGAACCGCATGATGTGCTGGAATACGAACAAATCTCTTCGTTCCTGAGAGCTTCCGTTCCACATAACGCTACCGTTTACGTTAGGGGTTCACAGAAGAAGGAATGGCTGAGGAAACTGATATCGAATGACATAGTCGACCTCGCAGCCGACAGCGACCAATGCCCGACGTTTGAAGAAATGAAAAAACTTTTTAAATCTTATCATTGTACGTTACACGAAAACAACAATGTAAATTGTAGTGCTGAAAATGCTTGGTTCCTAAAAAATTGGTTAAAATTTTTTTATCGCAAATAGATGGTAAAACTACACTATGTTTTTTCATTCCCCTCCCCACCACCTCCATATATATAAAGTCGAAAACGATCTTGTCTCCATCCAGAATATGTCTTCTCAATTCACCAACATCTTTAGCGAGAACAGAGAAAAACTCCATTTATTAAATCACGATTTAAGCTACGAAGCTCCGTGTGAGTGGTGCTACTTTCGTAAACTTCGCGACGTGCAAGTTCCCTGCCAATGGTTAAAAACTTTGGACTATTGTTTTTGGCGAGATTTCGATAAGAAGAGGGGCACTTTGTCGCTCAGGAAGTTTTTAAAGGAATGTCAACGGAGGTTATGTCACGATCGTTTCACCAGATTGTTAATTGAGCTGGAGATACCTCGACACTTTCTTTACACAATCGGCAATTGTAAAGGTCACGAAAAAGTTGGAGAAGACGTGGTAGGATAATTAAAATGGATCTCGAAAACTTTTTGGAACAATACGAGGACATTCTGTTAGACGAGCATAGAACGGAATTTCGACGATACATAAAATACGATCTCAAAATGGTAGGTGACGACGGCTGGCGGAAGCGAATCTATAAACTTATGAATTTATATAGAAGAATTACATCCAAATAAACATTTTATCATTTATTTTTTTTTATTTCCTTATCTATAGACAAGTTTAGACAAGAAAGTTGTCGAATGGTATAAAACATTTATATTTTTGGTTCTAGCTTCATTCCATTTCACGATGCCTATAAAAGTACTATATGTTTGTCCTTTGTGTAAGGGTGAGACCAGGGTACGTTACCGCATTTGCGACATTTGTATATATAAAAAAGCAATGAAGGAATTATCAGGTAACAAACATCCCCCAATGTGATCGAGGGAAACTGAGTATAAATCCGTCCGCACCTTCAAATTTTATCAATCTGTACGGAATATTCCAAGCGATCACATCAACAAAAATGTTTAATCTCTTTCTACTGCTCTGTGTTGCAATTACAACCATCGATACTGCGTGGGGATCAGCTGATTACGTCTTCATAAGTACACCTTATCCGATCGGAAATGGAAAATTTGTCTTATTGGAAAAACGTAGAGATGCTCTTATCATAAATGAATATCCAGCGTTGTATTCAGAACAACCACTTCCCAAGTACGCCGAAATCATGTGTCAACATGGAGAGGAGGAGGACCGACAGTACCTTTGTGGATATGTTATAGGATCACATAAAAATTATTATCCCATTGTTCCATTTAAAAGTGAACTAATGTGTGGCCACCATAACATACGACAACTGGCGACGAAGAATGAAACCATAATCTACAATCAATATTGGTGGAAAACTATTGAAGATTTCTACGCTGACATTGAGAAATCGTCCATTATTCAAATGTATGCTTTATCAAATGAAATATGTTTCGTTTATGGTTTAGATGAATAATTTTGTACAAAATATTATTGTTATCCACCTTGTATAAATCGAATTTCGTATATTCATTATCTAAATAAACACGTTATCTCCAATTTATTTCGCGTTTTATTTCTTATCGCCGACGACGACGAAAACATCAATAGCGTTATCTCCAATGTGTTTTCCGTTTCTTATCTCTTGTTCATATACACATGAATAAAGTCATTTAAACGTGTCGGATTAGCTACGGTGCTAACGTTTAGGACCCCCCGAACCGATGGACGGGGGTTCGAGGCACACACACCCCGGAAATTTTTTCAGTTAAAAAGTGCCAAAAGGGCACTAACAAAAATTCACAAAATTCAATTTTGCCTTTTTTAGGCCCATCTGGCAAAGTGCCAAAAGGGCACTATCGATCAACCCTTAGCGATAGGGGTTGCACCCCCAGGGGTGAGTGGTGCACCGCTCAGGTGTACCAGGTAGAAGCTCAGGTAAAAGTCATCAGCTCAGGTAACCGCTCAGGTAAGTCCAGGTAAAAGGCATAGGTTGGAGGCCAGGTAACCAGGTGCTGGCACAACTGAGCACCCTGGCGCTGTGCGTGACTCAGCGAAAACACTGCGTATCGCTTATCTTAATTAAAATCTCAAAACTAATTAGCATTGACGGTCACTTCTTGCAAACTAATTACAAGAAGCATGACTCAGCACAAAATACCCCCTCGCACACGTTCACGATGGTCGCTCCGGAGGACCATGGCCATCCTCCATATCCATACATGTTAAATGGAGCGACTGAGTGATCCAGTTCGGCGTTAGCTTTACTACTTATGGTGAGCAGCACCGACACACTGAAGGTGATGTACCAAATCAAAAAATATATATTGTTCGAAACTCGGTCAGGGAGTGTGATACTAGTTAGGTTCCGCCATGTTGAATCTTCAAACGTGCGATCTTGGTGGACGACACGTATTTTGTAGCCTGTAGCGTTGTTAGGTAATTTCGACATCAAAGTTGGTGTGTGTCGGTTGTACGCGAAGAATTCCATCTTCACCCATTTTTCAGGCCAAGTGGCATTTATATCGAAACATATAAACACCTCCTTTGCACTATGTGGCGGCGAAATGTATATGATGTCATTGAGAATTGCAGACAGTATCAAAACTTGTAACCCTAACGCTACCATGTCTGAATGAATACTGAGAAATTAAATGATAGATTTTCAATACATATTTATTTATTGTGGAACATATGTTAAAAACCAACAGTATAATTTATAACAATTTCGTACACTACACATAAAAAAACAATTTGATTGATGATTCATACATAATGGAATATCACGTTGAAATTTGGATGTATCTGAATTTTCTGGAAGACGTTCGATGTTGACGATATTCGGCATCTTCTCGAGATTTTGCAGGTGGGCGTCGAGTAAATATTTTTTTTGGTGACCTCTTACGTAAACAATATCAGCATCTTGAATGTCAGCTCGGATTATGTCGCTAACTTTTGCGTATGGCACATAACCTGAAGTATATCGAAGTCCGTGTATGTGCCTGGTACAATATTGCACTTGCTTCTTATCATAGTTAGATAAGTCGTCGTAAGGTATAGGTCCCTCGAACAAGTAATGATTCATGCGAGTTCCATCATAAATTGCAATTTCTTTAGCAACAAATTCCGGTGAAAAATTCTTTGTGAGCGTAAAACCTTGAATGTCCACTAGGAGTACCTTCATGTTTGATGGCCTGATAAAGACTAGTAGATGCTTCGAACCATCTCGCTAAGAGGTGTAGCTTCGTAGACACTTTCGTAAATAATGATGCAATAAGCTCGGGTGTTCGCAGGAAATGCCACCCTCGATTGAAAATCGATGGAGACGTCGACGATCGAAGATTTAATTTGCTCATCTTGGCGCGAACAATCGACGACGAACAGTGTCATATTTTTAAAATTTTTCATATCGAGCAATGGTTTCTTTAAGCCGAAATAGTCTCCATTGTAGGTATTGTTAAAATCCACATAAGTGTCATGGATTTCACCATAGTCATTGGTTTCAAAATTCAAATTTAGCGGTTCGTATGGGTATCGCTCAGCCAAATTCAAGCATATATCAGATATGTTAAGGTGATCGAATTGTGTAACGTCAGCCGTTTTCTTATCACGTCTATCCGTTTGAAAAGCGACGATTGCGAATCGAGGTGGATGTTGATTGTTCATGGTTTGGATCGACCAAACGGCATTAGTCGAACCTGCATTGAGAGCTGGTAATTCGTGTAGTTGCCAAGTGCGGAATGCTATGATGAACGGTGTGTCATTTTTTATGGATTTCAACATTTCCAGTTTTTTCTCATCGTTGGGGACGACGTGCGGGATCTTTAACATCTCAGTTATAGTTATTTCAAAGGTAGTATTTGCTGCCGTAACCGTGACGCAATTATCGTCGTTACGAGCTCTTACTACTCGAATAGTGTGCCTTCCAAACATAACCTTTTTATGATCATTGAATATGCTGAAGAAATGTGATAGTGGAACGAGCCAAACGAACGTTCCATCTTCGTTAATGGTAGGCTTTTCGGGAAAAACCCAACTACCTTTATCCAAATGTTTACTATCCTCTTCATTGTAGCATAGATAACCACGAATCAAACTCACTAGACCTGGTTGTTTCACATGTTCCACTTCAATTCCATTCAATAGGTACGACATGGAATCGAATAAAAACCCGACTGCGTTATTCACAAACTTCACCTCACCATCACCAGATTTTTTCTCTAATTTCCCATAGATTTTTAGTTTGGAATCGTAGAGGTTGAGGAATGCATCGTTTCTAGTCACCGTAATTTCCAGAATATCATTCTTCAGATATGACTTTACGAATGGATGGTATGTGTGACTTTTGATACTCTTAATCGTATCATCGTTTCGAAGTTTTGGGTAGAGGTCGAAAATGCGGTCGGACAGCATATCCTATAGCGTTGAGAAAAGTAGCGTTCAATCGGGATAATCGCTGCTGCTGCTGCTGCTTCGAAAGTCGTTTTGTCACTGCAGTAGTCTTCCTCACACTATTACTTTTATAGTAATCAGCGCTCAAGATTAGGACCATTTTTTTAATTCCAACCTAATGAGCGTCTCTTCACCACGAAAATTAATAGGTTCAAAATTCTGATCGAGAACCGTTAATGCAATGTTACTTATTTCCCTACGGATAACGGGTAAATATACTAAATTTCGAGGTACTTCGTCGATAGCGTATCCAGGATCCGAGTTGATCGGAAACTCGTACAAGGTATGTGTCGGTCGATCGTTGTAATACGAACCGCCGGTAATATTACAATCGACGTGTATGGTTCGCACTTTCACAATATTCACTGGTAAATCAGACTCGTGCACTTTTCCTGCTTCTAAAAGTCTCGGGGTGAATCCTAGGAGTTTGGCGATTCTCGTATACCCTGCTCGAAAATCGATGTCGAAATCTCGCAGAAATATTTCACACTTTAAGGTGTTATTATTAGGTCTTAAAAAGAATATTTCCTCTTCGTCGACTACACTATTTTCCGGTATCAGGAACCGTTTGAGGTAATTCTCGAGATCGGTGATTTCGTAATTACCTGTCGGGATGCTGATAAACTGCGGTGTAACGACGTTTCCCTTCGAATAATACTTGAATTTGGTGCCCTCCTCTATGTTCGGAATGGTGTTGTATGAATAGAATCCAATTAATGCTAATCCGTACTCAAAATTTGGATCTAATCTGATCGGTGGAGTGAAATCGATCGAGAACGATGATGTGCGACTCTTTAACGTGAAAGTCTCAGACATGTTTAACCTCCAAACCGAACCACACTCATGTTTTATAGAGAAATTCGAGACATAGACGACCACAATTACTCGAAGTAAATTTTTGATAGCGGTTTCGATTATAAAAAAGCTCAACTTTTTCCCCACCGAAATATCGAATGAGTTCTTGTGGCGGTTTCAGATTTCCAAAACTATCGAAATACTCGACGATACTCCCCCGTTTCTTGTACGCTACCCAATGCGTCCCAGGATGATCTTTTGTATCCAAATTGATGATGGCACTCTCGTTACGTCTAGGTGTGTTTGGTAGAGAGTCACGCATGAAAACCCCCCTAAAATATGGAATTTTCAATTTATTTGCATATGTAATGATTTCTCGATCGTATAGAGCTCTATTGGGTAGCTTTACAAGTTTTTTGGTTGCTTCTTCAAGTACAGGCCACGTCCCTGCCGCTGCTTTTTGAGATATAAACCGAACCCTTTGGAGGACTTGCGTACGAACAAGCCCGATCCAGTCTTGCCGATTTCCTCCATGGCTTTATTGTGACGTTGTTGTTCTTCCAATTTTTTCTGGGCATTTCTAGCATCGATGGTCGTCTTTGCCACTGCCGCTGTGCCGCCTGCCAGACTTCCTAGCGCTCCTAGTGCCGCAAATATGGGTAGCAAAGGTAATATTCCTCCAGATTTACTTTCATATGGTATAATGCGTGGAATACGTATCCTTTTACGACCTCCTACCTTTCTAACGGCAGCTCGAGCTGCTCGTAAAGCTATCGTAGCAGGCTGTTTCAAACCAGATGCACTTATACGTGGATTTGTTTTCATGGCCGCTTTTAAAATGTTTGTAACAGGTTTCAGAACGTTTCTTCTGAACGAGACGGGGCGGCGTCCCATGCCGAGCTTCCTTTTCGCCTTCATCCCAGTTGTAACGAACCACGCTGCAGTCTTCTCACCCAACGATGCGTCCTTGCTTTTCACACGTTCCCAAGCACGATGTTCCAATTCACGATCAGCCTTATGTCGATCCTCCAAAGAAGAATTTTTCGAATAACTAATGTCGTGCGATTTGCAGGCAGCGTCGAGTGCGTTTACCCCGTTATCACCCCTAGCCAATCGCTTGTTTAACTTAGTTCCGGGCCCGCAAAATTGATATCCAGGAATATGTAACTCGAACGGCAACCGATTGATGATCGTATTCAAAACACCATCACCTTTGTATACTATCATCACAAAAATGATAAAAGCCGAGGGAGTGTCTCTCTATTTATATAGGTGGTGGACCACATACCTCGATGTCAATCGTAAAAATGAAGGCGGTTCAGCAAGTACGCGTGTTACCCATAGACAACTTAGATTTCATGGAAGTAGGAAAGTCATCGATAAAACATAGTGAGCTGCTACCGAATTGTTTTCGAGCCATTTTTTCAGGTCCGTCTGGTTGTGGTAAAACGAACGCCATTTTGACGTTACTTTTCAATGAGAATGGACTAAAGTTTCGTAACGTGTACGTGTATTCGAAGTCATTGTATCAGCCAAAATATCGCTTGTTGGAAGAAGTGTTAAAGAAAGTGAAAGGTATGGGCTATTTCGCCTACGACGACAATGAAATTATCATGGATCCCGAGAAGGCACGTCGAAATTCAATCTTTTTATTCGATGATGTCGCCTGTGAAAAACAAGATAAGATCCGAGCATATTTTTCCATGGGTCGACATAAAGACATAGACGTCGCATACCTCTGTCAAACATATTCTAAAATTCCTAAACAACTCATACGCGATAATTGTAACGTTATAGTATTATTTAAACAGGATGACACTAATTTGAGACATGCTTTCGATGAGCACGTGTCTCCGGATATGAGCTATGAGGAATTTAAACGATTGTGTTCAGAATGTTGGAGCTGCAGATTCACACCCATTGTTATCGCAAAAGATTTCGATTTGAACGCAGGTCGATATCGTAGAGGGTTCGATCAATACATAAAGTTGGATGCCCATTAGTAACCCGTTATTGCAGATCAATTATAAATATAGGTTCAGTTAAAGATAGGACTTAGTGCAACAAGATAAGTGAAGCCATCATGTTGTTGTTGGTCTTGCTAGTGATATCAGTGAGCGCGCAATCACCTGAAGAATATTTAAGAGAATATGGTTACTTAATAGGAAATGGTGATGGAAACGTGTCGGAAGCATTATCTTTATTTCAAGAAAGATTCCATTTGGTCGCAGATGGAAAACTGAATGATCAAACTAATGAATTAATCGAATCACCTAGATGTGGAATGGCTGATATAGATGAATTTATGGCATATCAAACGAAATGGCCTAAGGGTAGTACCTTAAAATGGACGCTAAGAGCATCACACGAATTCTATAAGTGCAAAATTGCTGCATGGAGGGCTTTTAAGGCGTGGGAGAAGATAGCAAATTTAAAATTTGAATATGTAGACGATTTGAAAAATGCGAATATTTCCATCACATTTAAAGAGGAAAAACATAATATGGATACCGTGAACGAATCATGCCCATTGTCATTAAAGAGAAATGTTTATGCACACGCATTTTCTCCCCATCCAGGAGAAGAGAAAGCTTCGGAAATTCATGTAAACGCAGCGTTAAATTGGAGTACGGACGCCCAAGAAATTTATCTGAGAAGAAAAGAGGGGAATGATTTATTTGCAGTATTACTTCATGAGATTGGACATGCTTTGGGTTTAGGTCATTCGAGTAATTCTTCAGCGGTAATGTACCCATATTTCCAGGGAAAAGTATTGGAATTTCACGAGGATGATAAAAATGGAATTCAATTTTTATATGGACCACCCACGACGTCAACGTCACCGATGTCAACGTCGACGTTGTCAACGACGACAACGTACTCGACTACGGCATCTACGACGGTTGTGACTACACCAACGTCGATGGAAAAAATCGATATTTGCAACATAAAAAGTTATGAAAAACATTCATTTTTGATATTGAATGAGGGATTATATGTTATTTATAAAAATTGGATGTGGATTCTAGATCTCAAATCAGGAAATATGTCTTCTAAAGCATTAGATATTAACAGGATGTTATACATTATGCCAGAACACATTCACGAAATAACTGCAGTTTATCAGAGGCCTAATGATGAAATTGCGCTATTCTTAGAGGATGAGATAATATTTTTTGAAGTAATACCTAAAATTACTGTGAAACGACGTATAAAATATACAGATATCTACAATCAATTTGAGGGAAAATTAATTGCTGCTGTAAACACCTATAGAGGAAAAACATTTTTATTTTTTGAAAATGATTACTACTTGGAGTTGGATGAATGCAGTTATTTACCTGATAGATATGGTTCTATTTCCAAAGATTTTAAAGGTATTCCTTCTCTAATACATTCTGTATTTAGATATAATAATGGATTATTATATTTCATGCAAGGTGATCGCTATTATGAATTCGATGAATTTACGAATTCTTTAGTTCGATCAGGAAAGTTCACATTAAATATATTCAATATTAGCTGTCCTAATTTAAGTTTATATGAACAACTTAAATTATTGCTTAGACAAATTCTATCACACACACACCTCCCCCAGTAATTAGTTTGAGATGAGTTTCGATTTATCGATATCGTACAGGGTTCGATCAATATATAAAGTTTGATGCTCATTAGTTCACGACTAGTAGTAGTCATGAGACCACCTTTTAGTGATGTGGAGGCTACGCGTGCTAAAAAAATTTTAGAATTGTCTCGCTCAGTACGAAAAAAATTTATGGCTATGAAGCTAGGACGATCCGAAACTGATAAAACGTTAAACAAATTGTTCACTCCGATAACGAAACCATTGACTGAACTTGTGGAAGCTACAAAAAAATCTGCTGCTGAACGTATCCCAGTCGAGAGAAAACTTGAGAAGTTGTCACCGCCGCCGCCGCCGCCGCCGCCGCCCATTAAAACTGAATTGATAAGTACGATAAAAACCTCAACTCCACATGGTGTGAGGAAACGTTTAAAATTTTCTCCTGATCCTGTTGGTGAAGAGGAGGAGGAGGAGGAGGAGGAGGAGGAGTCAGATGAAACGGGTGATTTTACGGACGCTGAAGCGGAAGAGACTACCGTCGCCCCCAAGAAAATTCGTGAATATCCGAAACTGATTCAAGAATATGCAGATGAATATTTTAGACAGCCAGATGATTTAGATACGAAACTGGGTCCTATATACGATCATAAAATTTCTATGTGGAAGATCGGCAATAAAAAACTTGAGTTTGATAAAAAAACTGGTGATATAGTTGTGGGAGGCGTAGAGCGATTTCCAGGATCACGAGGTCTATTGGAATTACTATTCCACAAAGATCCGAAGCACTCCTACAGTGAAAAAGATCAACGAAACTATGTGAAAATTTTACTGAAAACGATCGCCAATAAGAAGGACTTATTCGACTCTTCGAGAAGAGATGCTAAATATATGAATGTAATTAGGCCGATACTTGAAGAAACACCATCAAAATATAATTTACGTAAGCGTGGAGGTATTTTACCCAAAATGCACTATAATACTAAATCTACTGAGTACGTATACTTTGATGATTTTAACGAGTTGGTGGATAGGTTAAGACTTTTGTTCGCATCCAAACAAGCAGGCAACACGATATCGCATGATAATGAAATTCTTTCTATTATTGAAGAGCTTCGAGAAGCGAACGTTATATATTGAGCGTTCATACTCCACTTCCTACCACTTTTAAGATGAGTTTGGATAAATTCGGACGTCGCGCTGGTAGTGCTCACGCCGCTCAAAGTAAAACATCAGCGTTCACCGATCGTTCAACTTTAGCTCGTACATCAGAGGGGGATATTAACATGGAAAACGTTAAGATTAGTAACCTGAAATCTCCTACGGAAGATACGGATGCTAGTACGAAAGGGTACGTGGATCGTATCATTATAAAACAAAGTGTTGATATAAATAAACAAATCGATGAAATTGAAGCTGCCATCGCGAGAATGATTGTCTTAATCTCAAAGTGTAAAAAGTATGTAGATGACTCTATAGAAAAATCCATCGAGCTACTTCGAAGTGAAATTAAACTTGCCGCCGATTCATTCACTGAGAAATTGGAATCAGTACAAAGTAAATTTCTCGCCACTTTCGATACAACACCTTACGCCATCGAGATACATACACTCAGCAAGAGAGTCGATTTATTACAAGAGTCGCTCAAGAGAAGCTCGAAAGCTCCAACAGCGACACCACCACCACCGCCACCAACTGATAGTGATATAGTTCCGAATCGACCTGCAATTTCTACTTCTCCACCTCCCCACAGCAGCAGCAGTATTCAACCCACCGAACAGCCAGATTCAAAAAAAGCAAAATCGACAAAGAAAAAAGGAGATCCGTTAAAAACTAGGTAAAATGTCAGCAGAAAAAATTCAATTAGTTAACGAATTACACAAGCCGATAAGGAAACTCTACCCTCGACGTCACACGATAATTAAAGGTTTACATGACTTGTGGCAAGCGGATCTCGGCCAGCTAGACCTGTATGCGAAAGTCAATAAAAATTTCAAGTATTTTTTACTCGTCATAGATTGCTTCTCGAAATACATATGGGTTAGAGCTCTAAAATCGAAATCTGGTGAGGAGGTGACTAAAGCTTTTCAGGATATTCTACACGAAGCGAAAATATCACCACGTAATTTGCAAACCGATCAAGGAACTGAATTCTACAATGTGCAATTTAGACGGTTGATGAAACGCCACGGAATCAATCATTACAATTCCTATACTCATATCAAGGCTGCGATAGCTGAACGATCCATACGTACGATTAAAGAAAAATTGTTTAAATACTTTAGTTTGAATGGCACCTACAAATGGATAGATGCTTTACCGACCATCGTACAAACTTATAATCGACAAAAACATTCCGTTACTAAGATGAGACCTAGTGATGTTAGGGAAAGCAACGAGAAATATCTACTTAATAAGGTGTATAAACGCATCAAGGTTGCGACGGGTGCACGCAAGTTTAGGGTCGGTGATCTCGTACGTATTAGCAAGGCGAAGCACGTCTTCGAGAAAGGATACACACCTAATTGGACTACTGAATTATTTAAGATTAAAAAAATTCAAATAACCGACCCTATAACATATTCGTTAGAGGACCTCGAAGGACGACCAATCGAAGGCGGTTTCTATACCGAAGAGTTGCAAAAAACTAAAACTCCAGACGTATATTTAGTTGAAAGAGTTTTAAGGCGAAAAGGTAACAAAGTACTCGTGCGTTGGCTCGGTTTCGATAATACACACGACTCTTGGATCGATGCTTCAAATCGCTTGTAGAATCTGTTCGTATTTTACATTGAAACCGATGACAAACAGGTGATCGAGCGTCGATTAACATTGTTCCTTATGGAAAACACGAACACAATTCAGGGGGGCCCCCCCTCCCCTCGAGTCGGTTAACATCACACTCCCCAAATTTCAGAGCTATGTTGTCTTCAGTCTATGAGTGGTGGTGATTGTGAAAGCATCAAGTGCAAAATATGGAGCAAACAGCTGATTTAAATGCATTAGTTACTCTATATGAAAATCTTTCACAAAATGTACAAGAAGATGATGACAAATCGGCGACGGCGGCGGCGGCGGCAACAGAACCAGTTGAGACAAGTCTCTTACTCAACACCTGTTTCTCATGTGTGAAAAGTGGATTCAACGTGAACGTCGGTCTAAGTATTTCCCAAGATTTCAATCCCACCATCAACATACAAATTAACGATGGGACCACTCTGCAATTTAACGTTAATGAGTGGAAAATGTTTATTAATCAACTAGCTTGGCTTCTCGATGGATATTTCAGGAGCTCTGATGAAATTTCACATCTGAGATACATTTGCGGTGACAATATTGTAATTATGAATCAACAATATAACGAAGTGCGTATGATTGTAGTCTCTAAACATTCGATATCGTTGTATTTAACGGAAAACAATGTACGTGAATTGTGTGTTTTAAATCAAAAATTTATCAATAATCAAGTGGATAGCTTAAGAAAAATTAATTTTTTGCAATATTATAAAAATGTTTTAAATTTAATTAGTAAGTTGAGAAATATTTCGAATAGTGAAGATGCAATTATAGCATATTGTGATATCACTAGTAGTATAGAAAGCTTGTGTATTAAGGAAACATTGTATTATAATAAGGATAAAGTATTGAACGACTTAAATAAATTGTAAAAAATTTGTGTATTATTTTATTTACTAAGCTCTTGAAAGAGATTTCATAATGAGTCAGGTTTTGCTAATATGAATTGAAGTAAATCAAAAACAGATATTCCAATATTTTATTTTTTCATTAATTGTTACAGCATTTCTCCATCTCCTTCTCCTCCTCCTCCTCCTCCTCCTCCTCTTCCTGCAGCTGTTGCTCCATGTAAAGATTCCCCATGATATCGCCACCACCACTTCTCGGTGGTTGTGTTGTGTCCAGGTTAATTGGTTTTATCCTTCTACTACTACAAGTTACATTGCACAAATTTTGAAATCTTTTACAATTAGTGAACACATGTTCAAATCTATTGCGAACCATCTTGATTTATAAAATACAGCAAAATGAATTCGCTATGGAACGTGTGTGTGTGTGAATGTGAACTTGAGGTGAAACTTGTTTGAACTTGCAAAAACACGCATTCACTGCTTCGTCTACTAATACGTCACTGTGGATCATATTCCTGTTGAAACTTGATTAATACTTATCGATTTGCATAAAATGGTATGTGATTGAAACCTCCTTGAAACATACAGTTACCCTGTAGGAAAAAAAAAACACGTTTTCTGCAAGTTCCACCAATCACAGTATTTTCCTTGCACCACCACTCTTACTGATCGAATGTTGTCAGTTGAGTTCTAGAGAGATTAATTTTATTTTGGGTTTTACTTCGACATTGGTCGACAGCACACTTTAATCTACACCCATAATAGAGTAATGTCCCCAAGGTAGAGTGTCGTGAGAGTTTGGTAGAATGTACCTTTTATCATCGAAGGCACTCAGTACAATTTTAGTTTGTTGTATTGAATATATATCGTGAGCATACGATCTAATACATTGTTGTGTTTCAATTTTTGTAGTAAAGTTCTCCAAACAATCAATATAATCTTGGAAAGTAAGTTTCTGTTTAACGATATTTGGTCGGACACCTTTTGATTTTTTTATACATGCCTCACCTCCATCTACCTGATAGGAATACATTTTGGAACGAAGTCCTATAAAGTGTGTTAAAATTCTTCCATTTAGCTCATCCGTCCATAGACCTGCCACCTTCTTATTAACAAGTGGTATATTATACCTATTGTTCGGACTATAATCGCTAGTATCAAATTTACTTAGATTGGCCTTAATCATTTCCTCATAGATGTCATAACTACGTATTTCATATATTAAGCTGTCAGTGTCTGTATAAAGTAATTTGCAACGGTTTTCATTAAATTTTTTCAACATGTACCCATAGTGAAAATCATAAACACAAGTTTTTGATATATCTAAGATCACCATACCAACGTATAAAGGTTTATCGAATATAAGATGTGTTTTATTCAATTCGATTGCAACTAGATTATCATCAAAAATAGTTCTGTTTTTGAAATTTGGTGAAGCTAGTAAATTTTTAGCACCGTACCTCCCTCCCCATTTATTCGTAAGTTTTACTATACGATATTTTCGAATGTTTTCCATGGTCTTACCGTATACGGCATTGATCATGAATTTGTAAATTTGTTTGCCAAAATCTGTTTTACTTTCCTTTCGCAATTTGGTGTTTAAATCAATATAGGGTTTAAGCCATGAAGATTGTTGAAATGCCAATATTCGATGAATCTTTTTCAGTTTCATTCCATGCGTTAAACACTGTTTCAAATTTTTATAATATAGGACATATTTTTCTTTGTTTTCCAATGTAGTCAATAATTTCGGTAATTTGGAATTTGGAGGGGTTTGATGTACCGGACACATTGGGAGATCACGGTGTGAATCATGAATGTTTGTAGGGTATTCTAAATCTACTTCCAGACAATACCCAATGGGTGAGTCATCAGGCACATTAGTAACATCAAAAGTATCTACGTCATCAATCCATGTAAAATCTTTGTATGGCAAATGCTGGGACATTCCCCAACCGTATAGATTACAGACATCTAAATACATTATAAATTTTGACTCTTTTGATGGATCGAAATTTGGCATATATTTATTATTAGCAATCGATTGTCTATTGCAACATTGACTTATACCACCTCTTATACCCTTCTCAACAAACATTAAAATATCAATATCTTGTATAGTTTCCAATTGACATCCTGTATATTTCAACATCGCATCCCAAGTGTATCCAGGTAGTGTTATGTAATGACTCGGATCTAAACCATAGGTCTTGTGCGAAAGTTCACGAAAGTTTTCCATCACATCACATAGAAGCATAACATCAACTTTCATGTACAGATCTGAATATGAAAGCAAATTTTGACAATCAAATTCTTTCCAAACTTTTTCAGCATGTTCATAATCGACATCATTCATAATTTCACAATTCAATTTACTGTAAAAACACTCAATAGGAGGTAATTTAGTTTCCGACAATTTCTCATAACTATCGATGTAGTCGTATGGGAAAATGCCTTTTCTAGTCAATAATTTGAACTGTGTTTCGTTTACATTTTTAAATTCCTCCTTTAAATGAATCAAATCGGCGACATTTAGAAAGGAAACTAACTTCTCTAAAGAAAAACTTAAAAATCTTAGTGAATCTGTAAATCGAAATTTTATTTTTGTTTTCTCATCGCATTTAGTAAAACTAATGTACTTTTCATGATTGATCGGTAAAAGTGAAACCTGACTATTTTTAGCTATGTCTTTAATTATGTGATGTGCATCGTACCCACTTAAATTGTGAAAATAAATCGGTACAATGAATGAGTTTTTGTATTGGAGGTTGCAGCTATTGTGGGCGTACCCCCGGAAGTTGCCATCCAGATGCGAATGCTCTCTTATAATCTTATCAGTTTTAAGAAACTTTTTTTCACAAATATGACAATGATCTGTTGCATCTTTCAAATGTACTACAGTGTTTAACGGTTCCACATTTTTTAATTTCGAGTGTACAAATGTTGCAATTTCATCTAACTGAGTGGTAAACCATGATATGCAATCGAGACCTTGGTAACTTTTGTAAAAGGATAATGAATTATCAAAAGCACATTTAAAATAGTATCCGACACTAAACGCTTCATGTTTTTGATATTTTTTTGTTGCAGTTTTAGATTGTGAATCTACATATGGTTTTAATATAGATTCAAAATCTGCATATAGAACAAAAGGAACTTTTTCTTTGTATGCATGATGTTTAAACTCTATAAATTTTTCCAGTGAAAATGAAATTTTGCAATGATTTTTGTTTTGACAATTAGTGGTATGAAATGTTAATTTTTCTTCTGTGCTGAAATAATTTAGACACCTGTCACATACAAACATTTTACCCTTATGCTTCCCTATTTGAGATGATATTAAGCGTGATAGATCTTTAATCCAACAATAATGATATGTAAGTGTATCACTTTCATCATCATCATCATCATCATCACCATCACAATAATTTTGAGCTTTAGGGAAATATTTATTTTGAATAATTAGCAAATTTACATGTCTATCTCGTTTTTCTTTCGTTAATCGTACAGGTACTACTTGAAAACTTTCCTTTGCATCCAATTCCAAACCAAATATATTTACCGACAAGTTATTATTTAATTTTTCGAATTTTGAAACATCAGTAATTTTGATTGGAAACGAGATATCTTGTAAATTTAATATTTGACTAAAATGAGGATATGATTTAGTTCGATCGGAATGCTTATCGACTGGATATAGGGCTGATACCAGACTCCAAGCAAAACAAAAGCTATCATAATTTTTCACATTTACACAAGCTCGCTTTCTCGCAATTTTTTCAGGTAATTCGATGTATGATGAACCATTTCCTGGCTCAAACCTATTAATATTTATTTCTAGAGAAACTAATCGCAATAGTGCCCAACCGGAATGCATTTCAGCAAAGTCCTCTAACTTCCTCAACAATTTTTCAACCACATTATCTTGAAACCATTCACTTATGTCAGTTCCCATATCGACAACAACGTTAGGTGTATTGAAATATTTTAAATCAATGAGTTGATCATCAATGGAATTTTTAATGAATTCACCACAAAAACAGACATTAATTTTAATAGTTGGGTGAATTCTTAAAATTTTTTTTAATCTAGTTCTCAACAAAAACAATGAATCTCCTAAAAACTGCAATATATCTTTATGTTTTAAATTTATAATCAGACCTGAACGAATCCTGCTTGAAAACGCAGATTGTAAATCAACCCATCGAATTCTATCACTACGTTTATTTTTAACAATACCTGCACCTACATACCGTTTTCGTATGATTTCATTATTTAAAATAATTAAAAATCTTCTAAGGTGACCAATACTCGTAAACATTTTCCGTTTGATGCCAACTGAATCAACATTTTTCATATATTTAGTGAACAGACGTAAATTTAATTTCACCTTTTTAACCCATTTTTCAATGTCTTGTAAATTTAAAACATTAACTTGACTGCACACTTTTTCAAAAATTTTTATAATATTTTCACTTGTACTATCGAGTTCATTCATTTTGAATACTTTCTACCTTGGAGACTTTACGAAATTGAGCTACCTATTTGTACACTAGACACAACTTAATGTTAATAAAATATTGGAAAACTGCAAAAGAAACATTTGCTATGAAATCAACATACATGTTTGAAATGCACTAACCTTTATTTATTGAGTTCCAGTAGGAACGATGTCGAAGTTCATCGTCTCGTTCTTCCCAAACGTCTCCTTCGATTTGCACAAAATCGCATATTTATGCGGTTGAAACTTGTCCAAGTTTTCCTTGAAACGTTCAGTTACCCTTGCTGGTAGGAAAACGACGTTCTCTTCCAGTTCCGCCAATATGGTTTCCCCGAATTTTGCTTGTATCAGTCGCACTGATAGAATTGGATACGGTCGGTGGAGTTCTAGAGAGATTAATTTTATTTTCGGTTTTACTTCTACATTGACGACTTGGTTCAAACTCTGAAGATCCATTTCTATAAAATACATTAACGATTTCAGAACATTTTCAGATTCTTAAATAGCTACTTATAGAAATGAATCAAATATTTAAAACAATCAAGCTTCCTTAATTAAAAGTAAAAATTCATTAGATGAAAAATAAATCTTTAAAAAACTAGTTCCATCCAAATACGCAATGAAACCTTTTGAAATATGTGGGACAATACTTTAACACGATCAACTTTCAGCTTCCATTAAAAATAAATGTTCAAACTATGCATCTAAATAGTACACTTTCTCAACCCTTGAAACAATATTCCCTTCAAAATGTATGAAATTATTAAACAAAAAACAAATTAAAATGTACTTACATGCACGCAAGTAGCTCTTACTGGTCTAGATAAACGTTTAGAACTGAAATCATAAAAAAATGAATCAAATGGTGTCAACTATAAAAGTAAAAAAAAAAATTATTTGTTTGCCATGTATGTACGATAATCAAGTATCCTTAATTAAAAGGAACAAATTCATCAGATGAAAAATAAATCTTTAAGTGGGACAATACTTTAACACGATCAAGTAGTACAGTTTCTCAACCTCTGAAACAATATTCCCTTCAAAATGTATGAAATTATTAAACAAAATCAAATTATTAACAAATTAAAATTTACTTACATGCAAACACAAACTTGCTTGTAGATTGGGAAAAACGCTTGGAACTGAAATTTATTCAGTTGCAGTTACTTATATAGAAACAATATTTCCTTCAAAATGTATGAAATTATTAAACAAAACCAAATTATTAACAAATTAAAATTTACGTACCTGCAAACACGAACTTGCTTGTAGATTGGGAAAAACGCTTGGAACTGAAGTCTATTCAGTTGTAGTCACTTATATATAACCCCCCCCCACACATTCAGTCACACGCACGCCCCCCCACTACCACTTACCTCGGAAAGACCTGCTTCGACAATAAAACACATCAAGAATATGCGCATCCTGTGAATTTACTTAAGAGATACTTTTATTATATTGCAGCGTTTTGTAGTTTGAGGTGTATTGAAATATTTGAAATCAATAAGTTGATCCTCAACGGAATTTTTAATGAATTTACCACAAAAAACAGACATTAATTTTAATAGTTGAGCGAATTCTTAAAATTTTCTTTAATTTACTCCTTAACAAAAATAATGAATCTCCTAAAAAGCTGCAATGCACTTTGTTTTAATTCCAAGGTGACGAAAATGTTTTCCGTTCGTGATGCCAATTGAATCAGTATTTTTCACATGTTTAGTGAACAGACGTTACTTAAATTCCACTATTTTAATCCATTTTTCAATGTCTTGTGAATTTAAAACGTTAACTTGACTGCACATCTTTCAAAAAATTGTTATAATATTTCCACTTGCGATATCGAGTTTATTCATTTTTGAATATTTTCTACCTTGGAGATCGAGATATGAGTAAAGTACCTTTCAGCCTATATTTCAGCAAATAACTTTGAAGTTTCTTTAAAAATTAATACTTTAGAATCTTTAGAATACTTTGGAGAGAGAAAGAGAGCAAAGATTGTTACTTTTTTATAATATTTATTTGGGTTTCTTTTCCAATGCAGTCCCTGCGAAATTAACTGAATTAGTTGAAATTTATTTAAACAAAATCACTTACTAGTTTGACACCCAAACGGCGACAAACGGACCGTAGTCCTCATAAAGGATTTGTCTACCCCCTAACGAGGGTAGTTCCTGCATTCCCTGGGGTAGTGGAGACACTACCCCAGATCCGAAGAAATAACATGCTGTTTTAAACTGAAACCGCGGAGGAATTACAAATTTGGGGATATTAATATGTAATAATTACTTACACGTAAGTTCTCCGGAAGCGCTCCCCGGACGTGTTCATATATTTGCTCCATGTCTAAAACACACACACACACACACATATTAACAACACCAACAATTATTTTTTAGCACGTACCAGTACCGATGGGGGCTTCCGCACCGCTCGACATTTTTTTCGATGAATGAACGTGCCCAAATTTGGGGGGGCCATTTATACAGCCGAATTTCTTTGTTCCCAAACTGCATTGTCCTTAATTCAAGGCCCCCCCATTTGCAAAATGTGAGCGAGCTGACAGCTAATTTCTATGACTTTATGGTAACACGCATTCGCGAAACGCCCATTAATGACTTTATGGTAAATTGCATTCGCGTTGGGCGTGACACACCCATTCCGTGCATTCAAAATGCGAGTTATTCTGGTACGGAGCATCGCGAAACGCCCATTATGGTAAATTGCATTCGCGTTGGGCGTGTGACACACCCATTCCATGCATTCAAAATTACATGCGAGGTACTATTTACGACTTTCTGGTACGGAGCAACCGAGAGATAATATGCACATTCGCGAAACGCCCACTATGGTACATTGTATTCGCGTTGGGCGTGACAGAGATTAATGATAGTAAAACGATACATAATTTTGATGTTTTTTAATTGTAAATATTTAAGATCTACAATTTTACTTGGTACGGAGCAACGTTATGCACATTCGCGAAACGCCCACTATGGTACATTGTATTCGCGTTGGGCGTGACAGATATTAATGATAGTAAAACGACTCGATGGTGGTAAACGGACTGCATTCACCAAAATCGATGGTACCTTCACCAAAAGGGAGACTTTCACATATACGTAAATGGTGACTCTTTGGGTCTCTCCCTCTCAGGACCTGTAGATGGCGCGACGGTACGCTCAGATCGCGCAGATTTCTATACCTCGGTCGCCTGACGCTCACGAACGCGAAGGTAGATGGCGCACCTCGGCCCCCCAGCTGAGGCTCTAGGAGCCGGAGTACCTCTCCGGTGCACCGAGTACCTGGACACCCTCTCCCGTGCACCGAGTACCTGGACACCCTCTCCGGTGCACCGAGTACCCGGACACCCTCTCCGGTGCACCGAGTACCTGGACACCCTCCCCCCCACACGCTCCTCTAAGTTTTGGTCCGATACCCGCCCCTCGGGGGTACGCGAGAATCACCTGAGACCTGGGGGGTCGCCCAGAAGAGCGGCTACATGACCACCCTCCCCCACCTCGACTAAGGAGTTACCCGGAGTACCTGGAGCTCTTCTACGTCTAGGATTCTGGCGCATTCACCATTTTTTTGGTCTGATACCCGCTTTGCTCCTCTACTATCCATACAATTTTTTAAACTACATCTGTAACTTTTGTCGTTTAAATGGTACATGCATTTTGGATGAACATTTCGAAAATTTGGAGTATTCATAAAACGATCCTCTTCTACATTGACGATTAGAGGGATTTGTCCCCCACTCGTACAGGATGACGCAATCTCGAAAAACTTCTTTTGTAGAAATTTCTGTTTTTCCGCTCCTTTGACATAGATAATATCACT
The DNA here is from genome assembly GCA_963576515.1 of Cryptocephalus primarius. Lineage (NCBI taxonomy): Eukaryota > Metazoa > Arthropoda > Insecta > Coleoptera > Chrysomelidae > Cryptocephalus > Cryptocephalus primarius. The sequence goes on along the minus strand of OY754942.1, from coordinate 6,749,350 downwards.
CGCGTCACATATTAGGTCTCTTACGATGTCTTGCACGTTTTTATAGGGAACATAACCTTTGTTGTAGTAGATTCCGTGGATGTTGTGCTTTACGCAGTTAACTTGTTTTTTATCGTAATCCGGCAAAGATCCATAAGTAAACGGAGATTCTAGTAGAAAATTGCACAGCTGACATCCATTCATAATGGCGAGTTCTTTAGGGAAAAACTCCTGCATCGAGGATAAATAAAATCCTTGCATATCTACCACGATTATTTTCATAGTTGTTCGAGGGTTGGGTGGGGGGAGGATGAGGAGGCGGCGACGTCGGTGGTGTTGGGAGTAAGAACGCTCAAAAAATTGAGAGTAAAAGCGATCTTCTCTGTGTATTTATAATATGGTTAGATTATCCTTTTAACGACTTCGCTTAGCGGAAGGTACTCCATTATGCAATCATGAATAATTACGCAATATGCTTTGGTATTGGCCGGAAAATTAAATTTCGCTTCTATTTCGAGTTTCACGTCTACCGTTGAAGATTTGAAAGATTCGTCGCGTCTCGAACAGTCAATCACGAACAAGCAGTGTGATTTATACTCATCAAAATCCAAAAGGGGATGTTTCCTTTGCGACGTGGACGAGAAAGTATAATTCAGGAAGAAATCCGTATAGTTATGCTAAGCCTCGATATAGTCGTTCTTATTAAAGTCCAGGTTTTGTCTTTCGTATGGAAACTGTTTGCCATTCAAAACCAATGTGATATCCGTTATATTCAGATGGTCGAATTGAGAGACGTTCCCTTTCCATTTGTCTTTTCGGGCGGTTTGAAAGCCGACGACAACGTAACGAAGCGACGTCGTCGACACACGGCGTATTATTTCCTAATCGCTTTCGAGCTATCTGTTGCGGGCTGTTACGTCGTAACATTAGTGTTAAGGTTAAGACATCGAAGGTTTCATTTCACTTGGTATGTCATAACCATTTATGCGCCCTCTATGTATGTCCAGTTTTTGCTTATAATATTCATTTGTTAAGTTGTTTACAAACAGTAAATAAAAAATGATACAACTATTTCCGTGCCATTAATTTATCGCGGAAAGTGCGTCGATAATCGAAGGAGAATTCAAAATTTGAATTCTTAAATCGCGCACACGAGTTAACACGGGCCTTCAAGATGTGGGAAAACCAACGCGATTCTAACGTTGCTTTTTAATTCGAACGGGTTACGTTTCGAAAATGTGTATGTATATTCGAAATCTCAGTTTCAACCAAAACATAAATTATTGGAAAAAGTTTTGAGAAATGTGAAAGGCGTCGGGTATTATCCTTTTAATAATAGCGACACTATAATGGATCCGGAAGAGGCGAAAGAAAATTCCGTCTTTATCTTCGATGATGTCGCGTGTGATAAGCAAGATAAAATACGTTCGTATTACTCGATGGGAAGACACAAAGCCATCGATGTCGCTTATCTTTGTCAAACATACTCTAAAATTCCTAAACAATTAATACGCGACAATTGTAACGTATTGATTTTATTTAAACAAGGCCATATTAATCTAGAGCATATTTTCGAAGAGCATATTACTCCCGATCTGTCATTCGGGAATTTAAAAAAAAGTGTGTTGTGAGTGTTGGAAGGATAAATTTGGAGTTTTAGTGGTCGTAAAAGATTATGAATTAAATAAGGGAAGATATCGCAAAGGATTCGATAAATATATAAGACTGACGTGAGGACGTTCTTTCGCTAGTAGTAGACAACGATGAAGATGCAAGACGATGTTTCCCAGACTTCCACATCCATGGTGTTGGGAGAAAAAACTTCGACGAGGACGGCATCCACCACCACACCGAAACTTTCCAGGAGAAAATTGTTTCATAGCGAAAAAAAGAACCTAAGACGGAGGAGGAAGAAGAGAAGGAGGAGGAGGAGAACGCCGCCGAGGATTCATTTCGTTCGCCCCTTCCCTCCATCGACGCCAAATATAATCAACCTATCACGCGAAGTTATATTTCGGATTTACTTCATGGCTCTAGCACTATAGACTAGACGTACGGTCCTCGATACGAATCGGGCTCATTGCGATTAGGGAAATCATTGTTGGATTTCAATGAGAAAACGGGAGATATTATTCTCGATGGTAGAAAGCGTTTTAAAAGTAGTGAAGGATTATACCGATTAATTTTCGAGGAATTGGCTGAAAATTTCTCAACCGAAGACGAGAAGACATATCGGAAAATTTTGAGTATAACCAACGTACATAGAAAACAATTCGATTCGGCTAAAGCGTTAAATTCTAACGTAGGAAGTAAATACATGAATCTAATAAAACCTTATGCTACCGCTACGACGCGTTCCGCTCTCAAGAAAAAAAAGGTGGGAGGATGTGTTAAAATGCAATATAATAGTAATCCGATCGAATATGTTTATTGGGACGACGTCAATGAATTAGTGGATAGGTATCGACTATTGTTTGCGTCTAAAGATGCAGGAAATACATCGCACGATAACCGAGCTTTTTCGCATCGCGAAAATTCGAAACGAAACTTGACCCATAACTTAAGTGTTGGAGGATTTAAACGATAATCCCATAATGGGTACGTTTTATAGGGAGGAATTGCAGAAAACTAAAGTACCCGACGTTTATTTGGTCGAGAAGGTTATACGCAAAAGGGGTTCTAAAGTCCTAGTTAAGTGGCTCGGGTTTGACGATAAATTTAATTCGTACATAGACGTTAAAAATATTGTCACGTGACCACCACCACCCACCGCTGCGGTCGCCGCCGCCACCACCACCCTCAGTTCTCTCTTCGACATGGAGGAGAAATCGAAACGTATTGCCGCCAGCGCCGCCGCCGCCGCCACCAAGACGAAGAGAAGAAAAAAGACTCCTTCGACGGCTTCGACGGTAGAAGCGTTATTACCGACATCAGTCACCGCCGCCGCAGACATGGAATTAGAGAAATTTTTAATGGATGTAGCAGTAGCCGCCACCACCACCGTACCCTCGCCCCCCGTCCATGGACTCTCGCCCCCCGTCCGAGGAACGTCGCCCGCCGCCGCCTTCCATGGTGAGCAGCAACAGACCACGGACGCAGCAGCAGCAGCAGCAGCGACAACCGAGATGTTTTGTTTAAATTCGAATTTTTCATGTAAGGAGAGTGGGTTCTCTATCGATGTGGGTTTATTAGCGGGGAAAAATTTCGATATTGGCGTTAAGATAAAAATGAACAACGGCAACGACCTCCTCCTGCATATGAATTTCACACGTGTAGAATGGGAAAAATTCGTCGAATATTTAGGTTGGGCGGGTAGATATTTCGAGAACGAAATGTCCCATTTGAGATTCGTATGTGGCGATAATATAATCATTTCGGATGTGAATAGTAGTAGCGATGCTTTAAAATTGATTTCCGTTACGAAAGACTCTATGGAATTATATTTAACTTCGAATAATGTGAGGGAAATTCAAGAGGTAAACGTGGCGTTTATAACGAAGAAAATAGAACAATTGAATAATTTAGATTTTCCGAAATATTATCGAAATTTCGTAAATGTCATATCGAAGCTAATTTCCACCCTCACCACTCCTCCTCCTCCTCCTCCTCCTCCTACTCATCAACAACCTCCCACCACCACCACCACCACATTCGATGAGATAATTTTTGCTTTTTGTGACATTTCCAATTCTTTGGAAAGTTACTGCATCCGAGAATGTATGTATTATAACAAAAATAAATTGTTAAATGATTTTTGTGTGAAATAAATCTTTATTTTGAATTAAACATCGTTTTAATATTTCGATAACATATTATATAAATAGGACATATCGAGATGTTCTATATCTTTTTGAAACAGAACCATTTCATTATAGTTTTGACCTATGACGAGATGTGGATGTGGATCCAATATTCCATCCATATGTTCTTATCTGCACATGATTTGTTCACGTAACAATTAGATAATTTCGTGGATGCCGCCGCCGCCGCCGACGACGTTGGGTTCTTGCCGCAGCAAATTTGAGCGCAAAAGTCGAGAAAGTCCTTAAATCCAGCAGGCGAAAACTCTAGAGGATCGCTCTGCTCTTCCATACCGGAAACCGTAATGGATTCCTCACCAAAGGTTATTTTTAAAATACAAACATGACAGGCTCTGAAAAACTTAAGCCATTAGTTATAGGAAAGGCTAAAAAGCCTCGTTGTTTTTCTGGTTGTAAATCTCTACCACTAGACTATGATGCTAACAAGAAAGCATGGATGACCGCTGATATATTCAAAGGATGGCTCATTAAAGTCGACAAGAAAATGATTAAGGAGAAACGAAAAATATTACTCTTCATTGACAACTGTACAGCTCACCACATAATTCCGCCATTAAAAGCCGTGAAAGTTAAATTTTTTCCACCCAATACAACATCTAAGCTACAGCCCTTAGATCAAGGAATAATAAAAAACTTCAAATCCGCTTATAGAAAGAAAGTTGTTAGGAAACTGATAACAGATATGGAACAACAGTCAGCTTTATCTATTAATGTATTGCATGCAATTAGGATGACAGACAAGGCTTGGAGAAGTGTATCTAAAACTACAATATCAAATTGCTTCAAAAGCTGTGGATTTTCGATGTCACAAGAAGAAGTTTCGGAAGAACCCCTTGAGCCGGACGTAAGTGTAGAGGCTGACTGGAATAAACTTCAGAATGTAGAAGTTCAATTTGAAGATTATGTGACATGTGATATGAAGGGCTAGCTACTACTGGAACGCTAACTGATGCTGAAATCATCGACACAGTTAATCAGAATATGGATGACGATGATGTTAATGAAAATGACGTTGATCATACTGATTCAGCAAGTTTTGAACCCCCAATAACAAATAAAGAAGCCAGAGCTGCAATCAACACTCTACGAACTTATGTTGAAAGATGTGATGATATCGAGGATCATGTATTCGGTTCATTGTTTGAGCTTGAAAAAATAATTGATAAAAAATCTGCAAATAGTTTAAATCAAAAGAAGATAACGGATTTTTTTTAGTGTACAGTGTACTTCATTAATATGTAATTTGTTTTAATATGTAACAAATATATATACTATAAAACTTAAGTTGAATTCTAATTCGCGCCTTTGTAAGTCGAAATTTCAGCAGTTAAGTCATATGTATCTCGAAGTTCTTGTTAAGTCGAAAACTCGTTAACTCGAATTTTTTTGCATTTCCCCTGACATTTGAGTTATAGAGATTCCACTGTATCTCGTAATACATAACTCATCTTTGCGAGCGTTAAAAACACACACACACACTACTTTTTTCCTACTGTTTCCTTTTTATATGCTGGAGAGTTTTAGTGAGCACCAAATTGAGTTGTTCATATAAACTCAAATTCTGACAATTAATATTGAATAGAACGTCTAAGGCGAACCTACCCGACCTCGACAACGTCGAGGAAAATTCATCATATTCGAAAAAACGGTCGCCCTGTATAAAATACAAAAACCCGTTCGTATATCGAAACGCCGAATCTATCAGGGGGGGTATTCCTCGAAAATCTTTGGAAATGGCTCCGAAATTTCTAGGGATAAAACTACACTCGTCTAGTTCGAGATAATAATCTCCTTCGAAGAATAGAAACGTTTTACCTCTGTACGTATTCAAGGCGGCGATCAATTTTCTCTCTCCGAATTGATTGTAGATATCTGTGTATTTTAGACGACGAATTAAACGAATTTTTGGGCGCGCTTCGAATAAAGTTACGTCAGTTTCCAAAAATAACACTATTTCATTATTAGGCCGTTGATAAATTGCAGTAATTTCATTTATGCGTTCCGGAATAAAACTCAAAAACTTATTAATGTCTAGCGGAGCGGAAGAGATATTTCCAGTTTTGAGATCGCGTATCCACATCCAATTTTTATAAATAATATACAGCCCCTCGTCCGATATCAAAAAAGAGAATTTCTCATAGTTTTTAATGTCGCATAATTCCTCCGGAGGCATCGCAGTCCTCTTCTTCCTCTCTCCTCTTCGCCGCGTTGAGGGATGGTGAGGGGGTGGAGGAGGTGACCGTTGGAGGACCGTATAAAAATTGAATGCCGTTTAGGTCGTCATCGTGGAATTCTAATGGGTATTTACCCGTGAAATACGGGAACATTACCGCTAAAGGATTTGCGGAATGCATCAGTCCTAACGCATGTCCATATTCATGCACCAATACGAAGAATAGCTCGCTTTTTTCAAAATCCGAAAACCCTCTACCGCTACTTCCACTCTCGAAGGTCCAATTCACGTTGGCGTTCACATGAATTTCCGAAGGTCCGTCCTCGCCCGGTTTAGGATAATATGCGTGAGCATATATATAACTTTTTAATGGAAACGGACACGAATCCTCCTTCACTTTTTCAATTCATTCTCGTAGATAAATTTCAAATTTGACACTTTCTCCCACGCGTTAAACGCTTTTTGAGCGACAATTTTGTATTTGTAATTTAAGTGTCCGCTGGGAGCTTGTAAAGTCCACTTTAACGTACTACCTGCAGGCCATTTCGTTCGATGTATCGCGAACTCATCTGCTGCTAGATCTACCATTCCACATCTCGGGGTTGCGATTAATTCAATAGTTTCGCTGTTTAATTTTCCATCATGAGGCAATTGAAAGTTTTCTTGGAATAACATTAATGCCTCCGCAAAATTTTCTTTTTGGTTACCAACTAAATATCCATAGTCTTTTAGATATTTTTGTGTAGAATTGTAGGCTATACCTTTTCCTAATAGTATTGAGACCAACATCAACAAGTGTAACGCCATTGCGTTCTCCCTCCCCCGTCCCCCCTATGCTCCTTTTATAGTGCCTTTTGTGCGAAAATAGGAAATTCAGACCATCAACCCTTGCACGCTTTCTCTCCTTGACGGTGGTGATAAGAGGAGAGAGAGGGAGAGTAGGTGGTGGTCGTGGTATAGATGTGCGGAATTATAGTCTAGGGATTAAAAAGCTATAGAGAAAGAGTGTGGAGTTCGAGGACGGAGGTTACGAGTCTCGATCAGATCTCGGTACTGATTCGGATAGTGACATAGAGTTCGAAGTTTTTCGCGATCCACCTACCGTCTATCGACATCAAACGTGCATCGTCGAATCGTATGTAACCGATAATGATCTAAAATATTGTCATTTTTGTTGGTGGTCGAAGAATATTGTCGAAGTCGAGGAGGAACTTATTAATTTCTATACACACGTCTCACATTTTCGAATGAACGTTGAGGAGTATGAAAGAACCATAAACGCTAGGTGTACGAAATGTGAACACTGTTTATATTTAGTTTATTTCCCGAATTTGTGCATTTATTGCCATGCTCCTCCGCAACTATAACGCGTAACCCCTATCGCCCACAACTTCCCCATTACTCCCTCCTATAAGTAGTTTAATTTTGTTCTCTAACATATATTGTACGTTCGCGCATCATCCCCCGACGACGTCGCCATGGAAGCTCTATCGGCCGTTTCGAATTGTTCGTTCAAACCGAAAATTGCGCCCGAAGAGTTGGGTATTGGGGTGAAGCACAAGATTTTCGTAATCAAAAAAATTAAAACGAAGTATGGGGAATGTGCGGTGGCAGAGTTAGAAAACAACGTTGTCTTCCTACCTAAACGCGTAACCGATTACCTAACGCCCCAGATCATCGAGGAGATGATGAAGGATAATGGATACTACCTCATCTTTAATGGAAAGAAATCGTTGACGGACAAGAGCCAACCGGCCAATTGTTTCTCGTTCGAGAAAATTCCATTCGTATAAGTCTACGTTTTCCCTCCTCCGCCTATTAATAAAATTCGTAAGTACTATATTTTGTCCACAATGAAAATTTTATTTCTGTCTTTTCCTTTTGATTTCTAGTATTGGAACAAAATCTAATCGTACTATACGACTCCTCAAGTACCTCGAAAAATGAAAATAGACGAACTGTTGGCTGAATCAGTTAGTTTATTTAAAAACATAAATAGTTTAAATGATAGGGAGAATCTTTTAAAATCGAATAAGAATAAAATTCGTCGATTGCTAAGACGGATTAAATGTCAGAAAATATCACACGGAGAAAAACTCAAAATCGAAAATGCAATTAGCTACCTTAAATCGATAAATGTCAAGTTTCGAAGAGATGTTCATCGTGGTGGAGGAAGTGGAGAGGCGTCGACATCAGCGGAAGTCGAGACACCAACAAAAGATGTAAAATGGAAAATAGTAAGTTTTTCCTCTTTTCTTCCATTCTCGTTTTAAAATTTTTTTTTTTTTTTTAGACCGCATCAGCGTTTAGATCACGAATATTGACGGCAACCATCATTAATTTAACCCATAAAGATCCTTCGAAATTTCTCGACGAATGCGTGAACCTTACTGCGAAAAAAGTAAAATATCTTTTGGCAAAATATGGTACAGGCATCAAATTAAATTTAAAGCTATGTTGGGAATTTATCCTTCTCGGCTCCACCAATGAAATATCCACTAAACACTTCGTTACGTAAAATATGGAAATATTAAGAAGAGACGAAATAATGAACGTTTTGTCTCGACTGATTCGAATACTTCTCAATTAGGTAAGGAAAATTGATTTTTCCAAAAACATTTTAAAATATCTCTCTCTCTCTCTCTCTTTATAGATGGAAGAATTCCAAGAGAGCGGGTCTGGATGGAGCTATAAGGAAACACTATCTGATATTAGGAATCAACAAGCTATCTCCTCTCGCCGGCGCTGGACGGCGGCGTAGTCGCTCCTCCACGTACGCTTCTATTCCGCATTTTTTAAAAATGAAAAAAGGAGGTATTTTAAAAATTAGAAACAACGATCTAAAATGTTTCGTGTGGTGTCTTCTTGCTAAATTATTTCCGACTGAGGTTAATCCTGAATCGGTAACGTCATATCCACAAAATATCTATATTTTCGATTTAAGAAATATCGAAATGCCCATGAGGTTATGTGATATTGAAAAATTCTAACGTCAAAATCCTTCGATTTCTGTTAACGTGTTTGGAGTATCGATTCAATCAAAATCAATTACTGGGCCTTTATATTGCACAAAAATAGTTAAGGAAAACCACGCAAATTTGTTGTTTTTGAGAAATGCCTCACGTAGCGAGGGACATTTTTGTCTCATTACCGATATGAGTAGACTTGTATCAGCTGACCTTTCGAAACATAAAGGTTCTATTTACGTGTGTAATTCGCCTTAATTACTTTTCTACTGCCTCTAAACTCGAAAGTCATGAACGAAATTGTTTATTATTCGATGGTGTGAGAATCGTATTGCCAGACGAAACTCAAAATACTCTAACGTTTTCCAATTTTAAAGCTCTTCTTAAAAAACCATTCGTGATATATGCGGATTTTGAATGTTTAAAAAAATCGATTCTTGTCATCCCGATCATCTTTCATCTTTCACACACTATTTGCAAAAACACGAACCATATAGCGTAGCATATTCAGTTATATGTTCGTTTAATGAAAATTATAATAAATTCAATTTATATAGAGGTACTAATGCTTCCAAATGGTTTGTTGACAATATAAAACGGGAATGTGATTATCTCAAGAAAATTTTTGAAAACGAACGCAATAAGAAAATGAAACCTTTAACCGATCTAGAACGCAACGCTTCAGATTTATTAGAATCATGTCCTATTTGCGAGGAGGTATTTTCGGAAAAAAATAAGAAAATTTTGCATCACGACCATTTCAACGGAAATTACTTATCTACAATATGTAACAATTGCATTCTAAAAATACAAATAGATTATAGAGTTCCTGTGTTTTTACACAATTTAAACTATGACATGCATTTATTCATGAGGGATCTTGCGAAAAACAATTCACGTATTAAAATTATTCCTTTAAACCACGAAAATTTTATTTCTTTGACAATTTTCGTCGATGAAATATTGGTATTTTTGGACTCCTTTCTTTTCTTACCTGCGTCTCTTGACGAACTAAGTAATAATTTGAATCCGGACACGGATCTGAATTATTTAAAACAACATTTCCCGCAAACACATCTATTCGATTTAGTACGCAAAAAAGGTGTTTTCCCATATGATTATGTAGATGCAATGGAAAAATTAGAAGAAAAACCTTTACCTTCTTCAGAGAATTTTTTCAATAAATTAACTAATTCCAAAATTTCTAATGAAAATTACGATCATGCTATTGAAGTTTGGAATGCTTTTAACGTTAAAACTTTGGGTGAATATAGCGATATTTATTTAAAAATAGACGTTCTTTTATTGACATGCGTTTTTGAAAATTTTCGCAAATTATGCTTTCGTTATTTTGGATTAGATGCTGCGTCCTTCTACACACTCCCCGGATTTTCATTTCAGGCTGCTTTAAAGATGTCGATTAAATTACAACTTTTGACGGACATCGATCAAGTTTTATTTATCGAGAAGACCCTACGCGGAGGTATCGTGCAATCGATTTATAGATACAGTAAAGCGAACAATAGATTCTATCCCGACGCTTTCGATCAGTCTAAACCTGAAAAATATCTAGCATATTGGGATTTGAATAATTTATACGGATTTTCGCAAAGTCAAAGTTTGCCCATCGGCGACTTCCGGTGGATCGATGAGGAGGAAAAAATAGAAAATATATACATAGAGTTGTTTGATAAAAATTACGCTCCTTTAATTGAGAAATATTGTCAATTTTCAACTAAATCTATTATTTTAGAAGTGGACTTGAATTATCCGGATCAAATTCATGACGCACATAAGTATTTCCCTTTCTGTCCAGAACATACCTTTTGCTCTAATAATAAAGATAAAAAATTAATGTGTACCTTATACGATAAAAAGGAATATGTTATTCATTTCGAAAATTTAATTCAGTGTTTAAAGCACGGGCTTTTAATCAAAAAGATTCATAGAATTTTGGAATTTACACAAAAACCCTGGTTAAAAGATTTTATCGATTTTAATACTCGAAAACGTATCGAAGCCACCAATCCGTTCGAAGTGAAATTTTTCAAATTCGTAATTAATGCTAATTATGGCAAGACGATCGAACGTGACAGAAAAAAGAGGGATATTGTCATAGTAAATAATTGGAGAAGAGCCAAAAAATTAATCGCCAGGCCCGAATTCAAAACACTTAATATTTACGATGAAAATTTAATAACAGTAGAGTTAAAAAAGACCGAAATTTTATTCAATAAACCAATATATACCGGTTTTAGTGTATTGGAATTATCTAAGACGGTTATGTATAATTTCCATTATGATTACATAAAAAAGAACGTAGCAGAGAATTTCGACGTAAAAATATGTTACATGGACACGGACTCTTTCATATTCGAGTTTACTAGTAAACCAAATAATTATTTAACGCTTCACGATATAATTAAACGAGACGCGAATGACTTTTTCGATACTTCCGACTATCCCATAAATAATATTTTCGAAATTCCAAGAGTAAATAGAAAGATACCGCGCATGATGAAAGATGAAGTGAAGAGCAAGATCCTAACAGAATTCATCTCGCTTAAATCCAAAGTTTACACCTATAGGGTTAATGGAGAAGACGTTAGGTGTAAAATTAAAGGAATAGGAAAATCTGCGTCGAAGGAATCAACGTTCCAAGATTTCTATTCGTCTCTTTTCGAGAATACGACGAAAATAGTTAGTTTTAAAAGTATACGATCCATAAAACATGATAATTTCACTATCGAATGTAATAAATTGGCATTGGATTCTAACGATAACAAAAGAGTTATTTTAGAAAATAGAATAGACACATTACCACTTGGGCATTATTAGTTAACGAACGTTGAGTAGTATTTTTTTTGTTCCGATAGTATATTTTAAGTGTTGCGTCAATGTATTTACTCTTTTATATATTATACATGTATTCTTATTACTAACCTTATCTTTTTTATTTCGATATTTTATTTTAGTGGAAAATGTTTTTAATTCGATATGTTTCTTATTTACTGGAAATTGTTTTTAATTCGATATTTTTCTTATTTACTGGAAATTGTTTTTAATTCGATATTTTTCTTATTTACTGGAAATGTTTTATGGTTTAGATTTTTATGTTAGGGGGAGTATATATATAATAAAAATTTTTAAATTTTTTTATCTTTTTTATTTAAATGGAGAGGATTAATTTATCAATGAGATACCGAAATAGCTTAAGGGGAGAGTATCAGACTGAAAATCTGACTATCCAGGTTCGAGTCCTGGTTTCGGTAAATGTATTACATAAAGTAACTAAAAAAATACTTTATGTAATACATAATTTTATTCGTAAGAACTAGTTGCAAAAGATTCCTTTTGTCTCGCGTTCACGCAGGAAGCGAAAAAATTGTCTAGCGATAAGCAGTCTCATCCGCTAATGTAGAGATAGAGAGGGTTTGCATCTCCCGTAGCCGTGACGGAATTTTATCTCGACGAAATTTAAAAAAAATGTTTCTTAAATTTCGTCTTTATTTCGAACATAAATGTCCACACGCATCGACGGAAAAATTTCCAAACGTAGATGCGCGCGCATCGATGTCTCGTGGGGAACGGTATACTTCGCCACCTCGGAACGCAACAGGTCAGTGCCGCCAACTGTCAACACGCCCTCTATCGAACGATAGTGCAGAGCGACAGCCAACGCAACGTCATCTATCGAACGATAGCGTCGAGCGGTCAACCAGTAGAGCACATCAGACGCTAGGCAACCCCCCCCGGCGGGGCACCTACTCGCAGGGGCGCACATCCAGGCCCCCGGAGCCCCGCGCGCACCGCCCGGCGCGGGGGCCAGCGCCTGCCGTCCATGCCGCTGCCAAAATTTAACATGCCGCTGTCAAAATTTAACGTTCCATGCCGGCCGGGGGGCAGGTCCACCCCCGGGGCTCCGGTGGAGCCCCGCGGACGTCAGCACGTTGAAGCGCGTCCCCCACACAATTTAAATTTCGCGCCATCCGCCGCCGTGACGTCACCCCAGCCAATCACAGCGCACCGGGGCGCGCACTCCATCCCCCCTAAGCCACGCCCACCAAAATTGGTTCGAAACGAAATAGTTCGTTCGTTTGGTGACCGGAAATCCCATAAGAAATACATAGGGGCGATAAGCTATCCACCCGCATATATACCCTACTTATCGAATAGTAGAAAAAGTCACGAACGTCATTTATCTACCCATCAACACGAGATACATCGATGAGATTATGCTTAAAATAGTCGATCAAGATGGAAATTTGATTAATTTCACGGGAGAAACGATCACGGTCAGGTTGCACTTGAAAGAATTCTAGAGCGATAGTGTTTCGTTACAATATAGAAGGTAGCTCGATGGTGTCCCTCGATAACGGTATAAGGTACGCTGCAGATGCGGAAAAGCACACTCCGAGGGGAAATCTCAAACGGTTAACAGCTGAGAATAAAGCGTTTCTCTCCAGTTTGGGTTTTAAGGTGCTGTCGAAGTAATCATATTCAGAACGGGACGCTTCAGAACATTTTGGTGTGAGTTAAAAGTACGAATCACTTTACGATTGCAGCAATCGATTTGGAAGTGCTTTTGTAGAGTTTTCGCCAAAAAAGCTAAAGGATGAGTTTCAACACCTTAAATGTGGGCGAGCGTGTGTACAGCGACGATTCCATCGTAGAATGTGAATATCATAGTCATCCGCCCTATGCAAATACGACTTTGAATAAATCGGATGAAATCAGAATTCCCATACAATACCAAGATATTTACACGTTACCGCACCAAAGTTACTTGTACATCGAAGGAACCTTAACGGACGTCAATGATAAGAAGACCGACACCCTAGACTTCATCAGTAACGGCTTGGCTCACCTGTTCGATGAAATTCGTTATGAACTGGGCGGTATCGTAATCGATCGGGTGCGAAATCCTGGCATAACTACGACCATTAAAGGATACGTGTCGCTTACACCCAATGAACGTATGCGTTATCAAATGGCAGGATGGAGTACGGATACGACGGTTTCGAAAATCACCGACAACAAGGGAAATTTCAGTGCATGCCTTCCCCTTAAACTGCTCTTGGGGTTCTGCGAGGACTTTAAAAAAATCCTCATCAACATGCGACAAGAATTGGTGTTGATTCGCAGTTCGAGCGATCTCAATGCGATCCATTCATCGAAGGAGGACGAGAAGACCTCCAACGTGGAAGTGAAAAAGGTGCTATGGAAAATGCCACATATTACAGTATCAGACACGGAAAAATTACGATTGTTGAAACGTTTAGATTCCGGTAGGGATTTGGAGTTGGCTTATCGGAGCTGGGATTACCACGAGCTGCCCGTACTACCACAAGCCCAACGTCACACGTGGAACGTTAAAGCGACCAGTCAGCTTGAGAAACCGAGATTTGTAATTGTAGGATTTCAGACGGGACGAAAGAATGCTATAACGAGATACATGTCACAGTTCGGTCATTGCAAGCTAGTTAATATCAAATTATTTTTAAACTCACTTATGATTCCATACGACAATTTAAATTTGAACTTTGAGAAGGCCCAGTATGTCGTCGCATACGAAATGTACGCGAAATTTCAAGAGTCCTACTATTACAAGTCTATCGCCGAACCATCTCAGTATCTTAAGAAATTTGCCGAGAAGACTCCTCTCTTCGTAATCGATTGCAGCCAACAAAACGAATCGATAAAGTCTGGCTCCGTCGACATTCGACTGGAGTTCGAAACCGCCGACAATGTTTCAGCGAACACTACGGCCTTTTGTATCATCATACACGATCGCTTAGTGAAATACAATCCGCAAACTAATATTGTAAAAATGTTCTAATTTTTCCACACAAAATAAACCTCAGTTTTACAAATAATTTGTTTTATTTACACAACTTTTTTACAAAAAATTTGTTTCATTTTTTTCTTATAATAGTAGTAGCCAATCTGCTTCCTCTGCTAGAGCTATCAGGCGATGGTAGGGATACCAGTCCCGTATACTTTGGTTGTTTCGGAACGTGCGGTATTTTCCATCACCCTTGCGTTCTAACAAGAGGAAGCACATTGGACTATCACAACACATGCGCTGTTCTTGTGGGGACCCATATCGATGGCGTGCCCTAATCAATTGGGCCCCCGTGAAGTGATTTTTATCATAGCTCTGGTGGGGGATGATCATGGAGAAGCCACACTGGCGACAAAATTATCCCACCTCGACTACCACCGTAGCACTGCTTACACCGTTCTCGTCCTCTGAACTGTAAGCTGCTACGGTTGAATCGCTGTCAGCCTCTCCATCGTTTTCCTCCTCCTCCTCCTCCTCCTCGCTCACCCTTTGAATCTCCTCGCCCACCCTTCGAATCCTCCACAACTCGGCCATCCTTTAAAATAAAATAATATTTTAGAAACCTATTAAAACAAAAAAGATTAATAATAATTGTAATATTACGTACTCTACTCGGAATCCTCCAACTCCACTAAGCGTGCTTTGAGTCGTTTCCTGATCGGCCCCTCAAGCTGTCTCACCTCCTCCACCTCCTCCTCCTCCTCTTCACCCAAATTGAACAAATATTGTCCGAGAACTTTCTCAAACACCAGCAATTCCTCCTCGGTTTCCAATCTGCTTCGGTTGTATTTCAATGGTAGATTTCCAAATTTTTTATCCAACGTTGACTGTTTGGGTGAATAATGAAGGTGGATAAGGATTTTATCCCCTCGAATGATTATCTCCTTCACACCGAATCTTAAAACGATTTAAAATAATTATATACATAATAATAAAACAATAACATGTAACAATAGTGAAGAAGTAATGCTGAAACAAAATTTTTGTTTGAAAATATAATAAAACTTGCATGAAAATCTCCTTAATGACGATGTATGCAGCCTGATGGGGTAATCGAACAGGATCCGTTAACGCAACGATGATGGTACAGGGGACGTTAGCCATTTCTATACTATTTTCATTAGGAAATGTGTTGGTTATATAGGTATATACGCACATTAAAAATACATACGTTATCTGTCGATAAGGATGACGTTTCACGAAATGTTTCTGCACGATGGTATTTTCATTAAAAGTTTTCCGGTTACAGTTCCAATTAAAACAAGGTTAATCGGTAAAAATGCATTTTTGTTCACCTAATGTCAAATTCGGTTTGTGTACCCTTTCACCTTTTCAGTGATAACCGTTTATCGGACGAAAACAAGTTTTATCAGTAAAAATGCATTTTTGCTAACCTAGTGTCAAATTCGGTTTACGTGACCTCTCACCTTCTTGGTGATAAACGTTTGTTTCGGTATTTCCATTTAGTATAAATTAACAGATCTCTACATCTTCGGCTCATAGTCTGCACGTGCTGCTACACCTCCTTATTAAATTTCGTTGTTCTCGTCGTTTCACGTAAACAAACCGGATACGATAGAATGTCGACCTGCTCCGACCTCGTAACCGTCAGCGACAACATGGTGGCGAAGATGCGTCAAGTGTGTGAGTTGATTAAAAGTAAAAATGATTATATTAAGTGGATTAAGTTTCTAAACAGATCTATATTATTGATAAAAAAATTTATTAGGCACAATGATTGCAACAGTAAAAGGGGATTTTCAAAACTAGAATCCAACTTGGGGCTTCTACAATATCACAGGGAACAGTTTAAACATAAAAAAATTAACAAAACAAAACAACGCCGTCAAAATTTAGTATGGGTCGATTTAGAATCGTGTTTTGGAAGTAGGGTGCGAACTGGTGCAATCACGAATTTGAATATTAGAGATCCCTTCATATTTTTTACGAAGGCTCTTAAATCCTTCACAATTAAAATTAAATAAGAACTTGCCAAATCCTTACTTAAAGTTAATGTCATATTTTTAGCTAATTTCATAAAGCCTCAAACAGGTGAAATTGAACTAAAACATTTTCAAACAAAAAATCGTGTCATAGATGTAACAACTAATCTCAAGGACTTTTATAACGATCATGTGAAAAATACAATTTTAAATAAACTCCAAGAATTTCAAGAAAGATTCAGGTTGGAGTCTTTATGAAATTATGGAATTAAAAGTTAATATCAATAATTATATCCCAATAAATGTAGGTATTTCGACTTTTACTCCATTACCTAAATCTATTCAAAATAAGAAGGCGGTACTAAATATTCAAAATAATGATTGTTTTTGTTTCCTTTGGTCCATTGTTGCATTTCTCCACCCCACGTCACAGCACCCTTCTAGAACCTCATCTTATCCTCATTACAGCACCATTTTGAAGTATGATGGAATAGAATTCCCAATTAAGTTGAAGGACATTTCACATTTTGAGTTAAAGAATAACATTCGTGTTAATGTATTTGGTATTGAATCGATTAAGAAAAAAAATTTGGAAATTGTTCCGATTCGTTTAAGTAATTCAGAATTTTTACAAACAGTGAATTTGCCAATACTGGAAAGTGATCGATATAGTGGCAATGCTGCTGCTGCTACTGAAATGAACTTGATGGAATGTGTACAAAACTATCAACCCATCTATCATTTCGCACTAATAAAAGATCTCTCACGGTTATTACTTTCCCAGAGTAATGATGTAAATAATCAAAAATTTATTTGCGAAAGGTGCTTAAACCACTTTTACTCCCGCGAATCATTAAGTAGACATATGCATCTATGCATGAAAATGAATAGAAGTAAAATGGAAGTACCATCGGAACAGGAAAAATTTGTATCATTCCATAGCTTTAAGAATAAAATCAAATGTCCGTTTGTTATCTATGCTGATCTTGAAAGTATTTTGGAAAACTTTACCGATAGTAATGTAGGAGGAAGTATGCGTAGGGTTCAAAAGCATATTCCTTGTAGTGTCGCATTTTATTTATTATGCAGTTTTGACAATTCCCTTTCCAGATTTGATATGTACACTGGTGAAGATCAAGTGGTTCGTTCGACGTCTACGAGAAATAGCTGAAATGTTAAATGAGAGATTTAATACTGCCACCAAAATGACACCCTTAACTTTACAACAAGAGCATGATTTTAATTTATCTACCTTATGTCATATTTGTGAGAAGTCCTTTAAAGAGGGTGATAAGAAGGTACGAGACCACTGCCATTTCAGTGGAAATTACAGGGGAAGCGCGCACGCATCCCCTTGTAATTTGAATCTAAAAGATGATCACTTCATCCCTGTAATCTTTCATAATCTGTCAGGCTATGATGCACATTTCGTTATAAAAGCTCTAGCAGTTGAAATACCGGGACATATACAATTATTACCAGTAAATAAAGAAAAGTACATATCCTTCACTAAACACATCAGTTTTACGTCCATACGATTTCGATTTTTAGATTCATTTCGATTTATGGCAAGCAGTTTGGATAAGTTAAGTTCATATGTGAAAGATTCTGACAAATTTATAACTAAAAGCTTTTGTAACACCAACGAGGAATTTGAACTGTTGTCTAGAAAGGGTATTTTTCCCTATGATTACCTGGACAGTTGGGATAAATTGAAAGAGGAGAAGTTGCCTCCGATTGAAAGCTTCTATAGCAACTTAAAAAAATGTGAAGTCAAGCAATCAGAATATGATCACGCTGTAAAAGTTTGGAACACATTTAAGATTAGGAATTTACGTGAGTATATGGAGCTGTATTTACGAACTGACGTTTTACTTTTGGCCGATGTTTTTGAAAATTTCCGTTCTGTTTGTCTAAAGACCTATAATTTGGAATGTTTAAAGTATTATACAGCTCCAGGTTTGGCATACGCTAGTTGTTTGAAAATGTCCGGTGTTACTTTAGAGTTATTAACAGACATTGATCAAATAATGTTTATTGAACGTGGAATCAGAGGGGGTGTATCACAGTGCTCTAACAGATATGGAAGGGCAAACAATATCTACATGGAAAATGAATATGATCCTAACATATCCTCTTCCTATCTTATGTATTATGATGTAAATAATCTGTATGGTACTGCCATGTGTCAATACTTGCCTGTGGGGGAGTTTCGATGGGTTGATAGTATTGATTTCTATTCCGAAGATATCATTAATACCCCCGATAATTCACACTTTGGATATATTCTCGAGGTCGATTTAGACTACCCAACAAATCTTCATAATCTCCACAAAGATTTACCTTTGTGTCCTGAACGAATGACACCTCCCATATCATCATCTAAACAAGTGAAACTTTTAACAACTTTATTTGATAAGAAACATTGTCATTCATTATATAAATTTAAAGCAAGCAGTCCGTTTTGGTCTTAAAATTTCTAAAATTCATAGAATTTTAAAATTTAAACAAGCACCATAGCTAAAATCCTATATTGATTTGAATACAAATTTACAACAGAGCAAAAATGACTGAAAAAAATTTTATAAACTAGTGAATAATGCTGTTTTTGGGAAACCATGGAAAACGTTAGAAAATATAAAGATGTTAAATTAGTTACTAAGTGGAATGGAAGATTTGGTGCTAAAGAGTACATATCAAAACCAAACTTCCATAATCTCACCATTTTCGATGATGATATGGTCATTATTGAACTAAAAAGGACCACCATTAAATTTAATAAGCCAATTTACGTAGGATTCACTATTTTAGACATTTCCAAAACCATTGTATACGATTTTCATTATAATTACATCAAACCTAAATTTAATGAAAATGCGGAATTATTATACACAGATACAGACTCACTTATATACCATTTTTTCGTAGAGGACATTTATAAATACATTAAAGAAGATATTCACAAATTTGATACATCTGATTATCCTGAAAATAATCAGTTTAATATACCATTAGTGAACAAAAAACAATTAGGGCTCATGAAGGACGAGAATAATGGCGATATAATGTTGGAATTCGTGGGACTGAAATCAAAGATGTACGCATTCACAAAAAAATCACATCAAATTATGAATCTTGACATAATCAAAAAGGATAAAGGAATCACAGCTGCATCACTTAAATCGATTACTTTCCAGCATTATTATGATTGTCTATTCGGGGGCAACAACTCATCTGTTAATGAGACATTAATCAAAAGCAAAAAACATGAGGTGTTTACGATTAATCAAAAAAAAACTTGCCCTAACTCTACACGATGACAAACGAATCGTAAACTACATCTATACAGATACGCTTCCTTGGGGTTATCAGACAACTTAATCCGCTTAATATGTATCATTTTTATTTTTAATTCGACTCTAGTTCACGATGACAATCGACACACCTCGACGTTGGAATCCGTCGAAGGTATTAAGCACCTATCATCTATGGTAGAGGAAACGGTGCGAGACTTGCTGTATTTGTATGATTGGAGCAACATCAAAGACATGTTCGAAGGTGTCGAAGATGTTGAGCTGCTGCTCAACGATCCAGATACGGTACACACCCTATTTCCCATGCAACGAGAGGATGAGGAGAAGGAGGTGCTGTACTTGGATGATGGGGACACCATTGAAGACAGGTTCGAAGATGCTGATGAGAAACCGTTGCTGCTGCTCAACGATCCAGATACGGTACACAATCTATTTCCTATACAACGAAAGGAGGAGGAGGAAGAAACCTTACATTGCAACGAAAATATTAGTATCATTAGATATTGTGAAAAATGTAATAACATAATTTATGTACCGAACAGTTTAAAAAATATTTATTATTGTTATTATTTAGAGTGTTGCTCCATTAAACGTTTTGTAATGTAACTTGTGTTTTATTTCAGTTACGGCAATACCGTTGTTACGGTGGAGTTGGATGTACATAATATATGTGCAATGGTTTAGATGAATAATTTTGTACAAACACGACAAAAAATTATTGTTACCCACCTTGTATAAATCGAACTTCGTATATTCATTATCTAAATAAACACGTTATCTCCAATTTATTTCACGTTTTATTTCTTATCTCTGACGACGACGACGAAAACATCAATAGCGTTATTTCCGTATTATTTCTTATCTCTTCTTCATATACTCACAAACAAAGTCACTTAAACATATCGGATTAGCTACGGTGCTAACGTTTAGGACCCCGAACCGATGGACGGCGGTTCGAGGCGCACCCCCGATATGGAAATTCTTTCAGATAAAAAGTTCCAAAAGGGCACTAACAAAAATTCACAAAATTCAATTTTACCTTTTTTAGGCCCATCTGGCAAAGTGCCAAAAGGGCACTATAGGCACTATTGAGCAACCCTTAGCGATAGGGGTAGTTTGCACCCCCTCGTGGGGGTGAGTGGTTCCCAGATGAGACACCGCTCAGGTGTACCAGGTAGAAGCTCAGGTTGAAGCCCAGGTAAAAGGCATAGGTTGAAGGCCAGGTAACCGCCCAGGTGCTGGCACAACTGAGCACCCTCTCCTGGCGCTGTCTTCGTAATTGCGTGACTCAGCGAAAACACTGCGTATCGCTTATATTAATTAAAATCTCAAAATTAATTATCATTGACGGTCACTTCTTGCAAACTAATTTACAAGAAGCGTGACTCAGCACAAAATACCCCTCGCACACGTTCACGATGGTCGCTCCGGAGGACCACCGCCATCCTCCATATCCACTGGTGAGGGTCCAAAGGTCAATTTGGCCCAGAGCGGTGTTTACCTTACTACTAACGTATTTTATATTTATCGAATGTATTCCGAAAGGGTTTCAGCAACTTTGGTCGTTTAGCGGCTAGTGGTAGTGTTAAATACAGACACATCGTTAAGCCCTCGTTAAGCAGCAGAAGGACGCTCTATTTCTCCGATTCAACACCTGGACATAGTGGTGGCGGTGTTGGGGATGCGGATGGAGTTAAAATATACAATACTGATCCTACCGAATAGGTATACTGGGATGATATAAAATGCACTTGTAAACAGATTAAGGTTGTTGATGTCTTCGAAAGTAGCCGGTAAAACGTCACACGACAACGAGATTTCCTCAATTATCGAAGAACTTCGGGAAGCTAAAGTTATATATTAACAAAAATGTCCTTCACTTTTAGTTTTAAATTGGTTGCAGTGCTAGTAAAATGAGTAGATAAATTTGGACGGCATTCAGAGAGGGTGGTAAGAATGAATTACATCAAGCCATCTTTTTCTATACCTCGAACTGGAGATGGAGATTTTGATTTTGGAAATCGAAAAATTTGTAACGTCCGAAAATCGACAAATGGTCAAGATGTTGCTAATAAGGAATATGTCGAGGAAGAAATAAAGAAATATTTGGAAGAAATAAAAAAATTGATAGCCGGAGGAGAGCCGTTGCCAACGAGGAAATATGCGGATGAGCATACTGCAACTACTGTTGGTGTCCTCAGAGATTTCATTACTAACGAAATCGATAGGAGAGTGAAGACGAGGATTTCGGAAATTAAAACCTCCATAACAAATTAAAAGTTTCGTTAAGTCAGCATTCGTCAAGTATAAAGGCGCTATCCGAAGAACCTAAGTGAACGACATGTTGGTGAAGCACACTAAGGAGAAAATTCAACTCGTGGACGAGTTACACAGACCCATAAGAAAAAAATTCCCCAGGCGAAAAACTGTAATCAAAGGATAGGATGAATTGTGGCAAGCCGACCTGGGGCAAATGGATCTCTACGCAAACCACAATAAAAAACACAAATATTTTCTTCTCGTCGTCGACTGTTTCTCGAAATTCATTTGGGTTAAGCCGCTAAAATCGAAATCGGGTGATGTTGTAGCACAAGCCTTTGCGGGAATTCTTAAAAAGGATGGGGGACGACATCCGAGAAACTTGCAAACAGATCGAGGTAAAGAATTTTACAATTCGTATTTTCAACGACTTATGAAAGAACACGGAATTAACATTATAGTACATTCAGTCAGACGAAGGCAGCAATAGCAGAACGATCCATTCAAACTATAAAAGAGAAGCTTTTTAAATATTTCAGTTAGAATCGTACCTACAAATGGTTGGATATTTTACCTACTATTGTGCAAGAATATAATGAATTAGAATTAGAATTATTATTATATTTCTGATTATGGTATTGTCTTATTCGACATTCCTCAATTACATGTCCTTTATTTTTACAATACCTACAAAATTTTATATTTGAATTTGGAAGATTATTAGTATTGTGTGAATTAGTAAAATTATTAGATTTCGCTTCCTGTTCTTCCACTAATGCTAGATCAATTGCTTCTTCTAACGAGTTTGGCTTTTGTGACTTTACGATCAAACCTAATTCTTTAGTAAGTCCCGTCACGAATACGTGGACAGCTTGGCTTTTTACTACCGTTATAGTCGGGGCAATGAAGCATTATGATCACAAAACATATACCTTAGAGCAGCGTAAATACCGTGTTATTTCAAGGCGCCTCTGATGACATTTGCCGCCATATTTATTACTTGCTCTCCTCACCACTGATTATTAAAATTGGCGGGAAATTCGAAAATTGGGAGATTTTGAAATTGGTGGGAATTTTGAAATTCGACTTATTGTATTTCTTGGTCCATTTACATCAAACAAAATATAAGTTCACTTAAAATTAGGTAAACCCTTACAAGAACGTTTTCTTTCAGAGCCGGGGTAGGGCGTACCAGGGGTCCGTGGGGTGTTCGTCGATGCCATATTTGAATTCGGCGACCTGAAAAACCCCCAGTAAAGATTTTTGGTTGGTCTTTATCGATTGTGCATGGAAACCCCTCGGGATGACGTTCAGAGCTAGGGTAGGGCGCACCAGGTGTCCGTGGGGTGTTCGTCGGTGCCATATTTGAATTCGGCGACCCGAAAGACCCCCAGTAAAGATTTTTGGTTGGTCTTTCTCAATTGTGTCTCGGGGATGACGTTCAGAGCCGGATTAGGGTGCACCAGGTGTCCGTGGGGTGTTGGCCGCTGCCATATTTGATTTCAGCGAGCCAAAAAACCCCCCGTAACGATTTTCGGCTGGTTTTTTTCAATTATGTCTGGTTCGGGTGGTCGTTTTCAACATAAAATTCGGATTCAGCGCATTTTCGGTTCGTTATTGTCGACATTTCCAGAAAAATTCTCGAAGATGACGTCCGCGTCCAGGTTGAGGCCCACCAGGTGTCCGTGGGGTATTCGCCGTTGGTATATTCAAATTTAGCGACAAAAAAACCCCCGGGTGCCCAGTTTCTCTCCTCTCTCGCATAAAGTTCGGGATAGTCCACGGAAATGATGTTCGTCGGCGTTTCTGAGCTCCAGGTATTCGGCGGGTCAATTTGAACATCATAATTGTGATCAGCGACCTCGAAAACCTCCGGGTACCCGACTTGAGCCAATTCTGACTTTTATTTACGAAGTTATTAAATTTGCCAAAAGGCCTCTCAAAAGATGCATTTTTTGCATGCATTTTTGGCTGCAGCAATGCAACTTCCTGTTTGTAATAGGTACAAAGTAGGTTCGAATGATATAAATAATTTTTGCAAGCGAATGCAAAAAACAGCATTCCGATACGTCCTATCCTAAAAGATTTCCTATCATAATGCTTCATTGCCTCGACTAGTATTTTAAGCTAAAAATCCATTTTATTGTTAAAATGCGTTTATGAATAAAACCGTTAGATGCGTCTTTTTATTGATTATACTGAATTTCAACTGACTGGAGAACACATGAGGAATTCAGATTTCATGAAAAACATAGGAGCATAGGTTTACTACTCTATAAGTGTAGTAAATTTCAACGCAACTTCTTCTAAAAACTTTTCAGGTTCATTTTCACATGATATTGTAGGAAATTGAATATTAACTATTGCTTGGGCGATTTCAGGGAAATTGCATCTATTAAAATCACATAGTTTCTCAACCCCCTATTTGATAATTTAATAGGAGATATAATACATTTAGTCTGTAAAGGATGATGTGAATTATTATACTTCAATATGAACTCATCCGATTCACTTATAACAGTGTCTTTGCTATTAGTGAAGCATAGATCTAAAATATTATGATATTCATTTTTTAGTTTGTTATGTGGAAATAAATGATACAATTTACACCATATATTATGCAGTTGAGAAACTTCCCTCACCTCAACCCCATGTGAGGTGCCATAAGAGAACGAGTAGCTATGCAAGTTAACCAATAATTTCCGATAAATCAAAATCACCAATTAAGCTAATATCGACATTATTATATCTAAAGACCAGATCATTAAGGGTTTGTTGAACTGTAACAAGAAACTCTTCATAAAATTGAACGCGATAATCAGTTGGACAATCAACCGTATCAATTACAAAATAACTTTCAAAAGTACACACTATTATAAATGTTAATTCAAACATATAATTTAGTTAAGTTTCGGTGTCAGTATTATATCATAATCCAATAAGGTATTAAGTCTTTCTCTAAAGGCTCCGAATCCATCCTCAGTACTTTTTAAATTGTGATAGAATATGTTAATATGCATGGAGTCAGCTAATCCCTACGCCGAAGAAATCACACCTTGTTGTCGCTTTGCAATAATGGTAGGGGTGCCCTTCAAATATTTAATAAATAATCCTTGCTCCCCTCGCTGCTTACTGCTCTTAAATTCATTAAACACCTTTCGTTTATAGTGACTACCTCTCTGAGATCTTGGAAGATCACCCACAATGAAGAGGTTTCCACAGGGCCGACCCGTGCCGGGGGTGCAAGGGTGCATCACACCCGGGCGGCATTCTACTAAGGGGCGGCAAAAAATGAAAAAAAAAAAATAATTTACTTATATAAACATCCACAAAGATGTCAATGGTTATAAAAATATTACTTTGTGCACCGTAAACCATCACCAACCCTAAAGGAAGTTACCGCTGAAAATGTTGGGCTGGAAATATTCAAGGATTCAAAGAAAGAAAAGTCCCTTTCAATAACTAAAATGTATTTACTTCGGTAGTTTACTAGTTTAGTTTATATTTATAACATCGGCTTCTAAGTTTTAATAGACAATAAAAGAGTAATACAAAATTATATAGGCGGGTTCTTCATTTTTGTTCTAAGTATTATATGAAAGTATTATCTTTCTTATGTTTGTGTCAAATATTTACTTTTTAAATTTATACAAAGTAATAAAGTTTATAAAAAAGTTACCATAATGATTTTAATTTAACAGATTAACAGTTATCAAAGAAATAAAATCAGAATTTAAAATCAAAGCAGTTATTATTATCATTAATATTATTATTATTGAATGGTATATAACACTGATGTTCTGATGGGGAAGGGCGGCAAATTATATCTTGCACCCGGGCGGCACATACCCATGGGGCGGCCCTGGGTTTCCACTCCCAATTTCCTTTTTATGTTGGAAAATCCAATGAACATCTTCTTTAGAAGGCAGTGTAACCCCCAATGGAACGTTTTTATCTCTGTTGAATGAGTGAGCAAGTGTTGACACAGAAATGTCATTAACATCAAATGATTTATTTTTAATAGCTAATAGCAAATCCTTTTCAGTATTTAAAATTGAAAATTAAAAATTTTTTGTCCGTATACTGCCTCTCAGATAACTCTTGGATAGTAATCTCAACAACAGACAGATAATTATTTTCTAGATAATCAAACTTATCCGCAGTATTGGAGAATCTAACATTAAATTTATTAGAAATTTCATCCTCAAGACCATTTAGCTTATTTTCTAATAATCTGAATAACAGCAAATGCAGCCTTGTTAGGTTTTCCACGCTTAGCACAATGAGGATGATAGTATACGCCAAATTTCTTGCATTTTCTTGAATTACCTTCATGAAATATAGCCGCTTTAGTGGGACACAGAAAACAACTTGATACCATGCAAACCACAAGTAATTTAATATGCCACTAATTGTCTGGTAAATTTCGTACACTTGCTAACTGCTAGATTGAGTTTAGGATATCAAAAAACCACTCCAAACAAATCAGTAATCAAGAATATTCTATCTCACACGATTTCAGGATAAGACAATGAACTTCAAGTATTGTTAAACACCCGCCATAATTAAGTTAGATTAATTTTTGGCACTCACTATAAATGTTTTTGCAGGGCTCAATCAAGAGCATCCCCACAGAACAATATCTAATCTATTTATGTTACCAAAGAATGTGACGTTCTATCAGGTTCTACAAAATATTGGGATAAACCTAATAATGTTATAGTATGGTAAGAATTTCACTCACTTTTATCTGCACATTTATACATAATCAATCTTGTATGTATCTTATTATAATAAGAAACGCTCTACAACATCTGAATTAAAGTAACCCTCTCATTTCATACTGGTGATGATTTTACGTGTTCACATTGTCATTAGACTTAATCACATTTTCTAAATTCAGCACAAATGAGGGAGTGGGAAAAACCATTTTAAATGTTTATTACGTTAAGAATTTTTGTAATTTGCAGACGCGTTGCGTGCTCCCCATTAAAATTCGATTTAATTATACTATTTGTAACAGTTTCCAAATAAGTACACCATGCTTAATTCAAAGGAGCTCTAGTGGCTGCGTGCAGGGCGTACACTAATATGGTCACGGATTATAATAGTTGTATTTTGACCATTGTGAGCAATTACAGAGATTAGATAGAGACAGTATTAGATTAGAATAGATTATTGAGTCTGGCACGCCGTGAAAGATGTCGACTGTCAAGATCTCATGTCCGCGCCTCTTGTTCAGTCTTGTCTTTGTTATGTTGTTGTGACGCCACAGTTCACAGCATCCGCATAGATGTTTCCATTGGCATGAAAACGTTTTGTTGCAATATTAATTCATTTTCTAAAATGCCGACCCACCTTTTATTCGTACCCTCTTTCTCGGCAAGGATAATCTGTGCCTTAAATCTATTACTACTTATAAGTAGGGAAGAAATGAGACATCTGAGACGGAACAAAGAACCGGTTATTGACCCAGACCTTGACCTTCACGCCTCACCCCCCAGGTCTAGACACCCCCCTCACCTTGACTCTGTCAGGACCCACCTTCCTGTCTAGACACCCCGCGGCCTTGGTGATAACCGAAACAGGGACCTTCAAAAGACATCCGTGACTCTGTCTAGAGACCCCATCACCTTGACCATGACTCGGTTAGGACTCACCTTCCTGTCTAGATACCCCTCGGCCTTGGTCACAACCCAAGCAGGGACCTCCAAGAGTCATCTGAGACAGAGCAAAGAGCCGGTTATTGGTACCTTTCTGCTAAGCGTATACGTATGCATTAGTTTGTAAAGGGAGTATATAAACAGAGGACGAATTTGTCCTATTCTCTTGGTAACCTGGAATTTAAGATCTCAAGTAGGAAAAATTAAGAGTTAGGTTAAAAAGCACGGGTGCGTTGTGATACAGACCGTGACGCCCCCCCTTGCTATAGCCCCTCATGTATCGACACCCCTCTAGCAAGTTACCCCCACCCTTTTTGTTAAAGGAATTAAAAGCCGTTGTTCAGTTGATATAGAGCAGTAATCAATAAAATGTTGGTGGAGAATATTCTAGTGCTACATGCTGTGTGCCAGAACGTATTATACATTCGTACAAACGATAGCAAAGAAGTTTTTGTACGATTTAATAATAACGAAACGAGCGGTGACTGGCCTTCGAGATGGAGTAGAATGCAGGAAACAGAATAATTTTTTCAGTCAAATATACCTACTAATAGCACTACATATAAATTACGGATCAGGAGGAGGAGTACCAATTCCACGGAAAACACCAAATGGTTACAACTTTATCCCACTACTCCTCAGAGTACAAAAGCTGAGGCGCCTGGAAACCAAAGCTTAGTTACCCCGCTTCTCGTCTACATAGCGGTGTGTTCTTCATGGTTACTAAGTGACAGCCTTCTTAAATTATACCTGTAGGTGTCAAAGAACTTTTAAATAGTGTTGAAAAAATGGAGCTTCGAGAATTTATAAATGTATATGGTCACATGTTGTTGGAACAACGCAAGGAAACGCTGAACAGCTTCCAACATGAATTGCAGAAAAACAAAAACGAGGAAAGGGTGTGCTCGAAATATGGGTCACATTACAAAAGCTGTCCGTGGGCATATGACGAAACACAGGAAGGACCGGACACGTGTGATTGTTGCTACCGATCGTGGGAGGAGGAGAGGAAGAAGGAAGAAGTGCAAAAAATAATTCAACTCTACTTGAGAATTGTTAAGAAAGTACAGGTGTAAAGTTCCATTGAATAAAAAAACGATTACTGCTAAATATTTATTTCATTTCGTAAATAAAGGAATACATACATTAATACATTAAGAAAAATGAAATTGTTACAAAAAAATATGTTAGGTTACTAAATCCAAATTTAATTCTGGTATTGGTGGTACCGAAATATTTAATTCATTTCCATATTTAAGAAGATCTAAATCGCCTTCAGCTGGTGTAATGAGAAAATGGCCCCAAGCCAAAGTGTCATAAGTGTGGGGGATTACGCGTCTCTTATCGTCATGTGATGACGAAGCTATTTTATTTTTGAACTCCGTGTAAATTGTATGAAGATGAGATGAAAAAATGTACATTTTCCGAAAAATCGACTCACCATTTTCAACAGTTGCAATGTAATCAGATATGTGTAGTTGATTCTTTATAACGCTTTTTGAAATCCCTTTTGCTTTTTTTAATACATCAATCGCTTTGACGCAATAAGCTTTCGCACCTGTACCATAAAAGCTTTCTATAGGCACTCCCGCGAAGACATCTTTCATGTTCTCTACAGTTGATATAGTTTGTGGAATATCGTGGATATTGTGTGTTGGGTAGTTTGATGTGTCAAAGTAGTCGATGTTGATTTTAATATCATCATATATATTTTCAGTAAAGATCTCCAATATAAGTGAATCTGTGTCAGTGTAGCATAATGTTGCTTGAGAACCATATTTCTCTTTAATGAAACCATAAAAAAAATTGTAAATGACTGTTTTAGAAATGTCCAAAATAAAAAATCCGACATAAAGTGGTTTGTCATAAGTTACTTGTGTTTTCTCCAAGTGAATTGCCACTAAATTTTCATCAAAGATTGAACATGATTTAAAATGTGGTTTAGCTATTAACGCTCGTGCTCCAACAGACCCCACTTTATTTTCCCAGTGTGTGCTTAATTTTGTCTTGTCGTTTATCGACATTTTCCATAGTTTTACCGAAAACTGAATTTATAAGTAATTTGAACAAATCCCTTTCAAATTCATTGGAAGCAGAATTTCTTAAATTGGTATTGAAGTCGATATAAGACTTTAACCATGGTGATTGAGAAAACTCTAAAACTCTATGTACTTTGTCTAAAAGTAAACCGTATTCTAAACATTGTTTTAAATTCGTATGAATGATATACGTGTTTTTGGGGAAGAAATTTGGAATTAATTTTGGTACTTTGTAAAATGTTTTCTAACTTTATGACATTGATCTGAATGTAAATTTTGAGTTAACGTCTCAAGGGAACTAGACAAAAAACGAAAAGAGTCCACAAACCGTAATGAAATATAGGTATCTGGTACTTGTGAATGGGTCGATTTTTCAACTAAAATACGCTTTGAAAACGAAAGATACTTTTCCTTAGTTTGAGCTATTACTGACACTGTCTCCCCTTTTAGTGATAATTTTTTAATAAACAAATGACAGTCATAGTTTGTGAGGTTATGGAAAAAGACGAATAAACTTTGTGATTTTAAAATTCAAATTACAAGTGAAGTGGGCGGGGCCACGGTAGAAACCGTTGAGGTGACAATGGTCGCATACTTTCTGTTTCTGCGATAAAGTTTTATCACAGATATGGCAAACTGAACTTTTTTGAAATAGATCTTCTTCTTGTTGTGTTAGTGGTATCATCTGTTTTACATGTTTTAAGTGTGTATAGTAAAGCGAGTAAGCGATGTCATCTGTTTCGTAAATATTTCGGCAACGTTAGGACCGCGATACGAATAATACTTGGAATAAGCATCATTGAAATTACATTTAACATACATTCCAAAAGAGTAAGGTTCATGTTCAAATGTTTTCACCGTAAAAGACTTGTTACTACTTGGTTCAGTATGATGGATCGGTTTCAAGATACTCTCAAAATCGGCATAAATTACAAACGGCACTGGTAACTGTTTTTCGATATTAATAAACTTGAGTATATTTTGAGGAATAAGTTCGCCATATTTGTTTGTAATAATGTCGGTTGTCGGTGTTTTGGTATACAGGTGGTTACAATCATTTCGTTGATGGATGTCCAAGTGTTTCGGCTTCCTGAAAACTTGCAAACAACCATCACACATATATATTGTACCATGTCGTTTTGATAATTGCTTATGCACTAATGCTGAAAGGTTTTTAAAAAGACAATAATGATTGTTACCATCATCATCTGAAATTAGTAGCAAGTTCACATGGGTAGGTTTACGGTTTTGTGTAAAATGTAATGGTCCAACCACTTCAGTAACATATTTTCCATTTTCACATTTCGTTTCAAGGCCGTAAACGTTAACAGAAATATTATTCAGGTTTTCAAATTTCGATATGTCTTTTAGTTTAACAGGAAATTCAATACCTGTAAAATCCAACAAGATATCATGATGAGGGTACGATGACACTCGCTCTGCTTTACCAGTTGCAGGAAATATGGAGGCGATAACGCTCCATGCGAAGCATGCATTGTCTACATTGTTTATATTTAAAACACATTTGGTGGATTCTATAGATTTAGGAAGTTTAATGTATGAAGAAGCTGACAGTGCGCTAAATTTGTTAATGTTTACATCCAAGAAAAGAATATGTTTTAAAGCCCATCCTGAATCCCGTTCCTGGAATTCGGACATTTTTGATTGGATTTCCTCTCTGAAGTCTTCATAAAGTTGGTAGAGATCAGTAGAAGCGGTGAGAACTTTATTTTTTGAATTAAAAGACTTTATATCGGTAAGATATTTTTCTTCAATAACGTAAAGGCCAAATAATTCTATATTGATTTTCAGCGTATGAAATCGACTTAAGTACTCTGAAAGGATATCCACTACCTGTGATTGCATTTCACTGAAGAACGTTTGTGGAGTGATGTGATTCTCATCAGTGCATACTCTATAACTAGCGATGCGAGTCTTGAATGCATGGTGCAGCTTTTGGATGTTGGCTGAAGAGCTCAAAACAGGTCTATGTAGACTACTGCGGTCACAAACCGGGACACTCGGAGCAGAGGCAC
The DNA here is from genome assembly GCA_963576515.1 of Cryptocephalus primarius. NCBI lineage: Eukaryota > Metazoa > Arthropoda > Insecta > Coleoptera > Chrysomelidae > Cryptocephalus > Cryptocephalus primarius. Next base: position 6,717,312 of record OY754942.1, on the reverse strand, counting down.
CATCATTTAATTTGAGTTGTTTACTGGTTGTGGCTCCGGTACTACAGTTGAAACGCTTATGACGATGTAAATTAAATACTGTTGTAAACGTACATCGTGACACACATCACAGGTACATTTGTGACACGTAGGGATATGACGTGAGAACATTCCCATTTTTTGAAACACTTTAGCGCACTTCGCACACTGCATAGTCAACCGCTCTAGTAAGTACTAAACTGTTTCAGAGATACGAATCAATCTTTTATATTCGCTGTCAAGGGGGGGTGATAGAAAGGATGGGATCTAGACGAGCAGGAATGAAGGTCAATGCCAAGGTCTGAACCAAGGGTGAAGCAACCTTCACGGCGAAGTCAATGTTTCATTAAAGGTCAGTGCCGAGGGCACTGTCAATACAACGGTCAAGGTCAAGTTCAAGGACGATGTCATGGTCAACGTCAAGGTTGTGGTTGTTTAACATTGAACGCCAGTCTGGTGGTGGGGGGAAACTGTATTTAATGCATGATTCGTGAAGTCACTTTAGTAATCAAGTGGATGTGTTATCGTACATACCCTAAGATTATAGATCTCGAGACGGGTATAACAAATATACGTAGCGAATTGTCGGATCTGCAGTGGGATGCTCACCACGAGGCGTTTTACGGAATGGAGCGCTTTTTTGATGACGAGTACTGTTTACATCTAGCGAGAAGGTATGAAGTCGGATGTGAATTGTGTAACATGTACCGAAATTCTGAATTGTGCATTCAAGATTTTGTGCAAGAAATGCGTAGAATAGGACTAGAGGGTTTCCTGTACAGAATAAAACAATACCTACCGGAAGCACTTACAGCCCAGTTTGTGGAGGAGGAAAGTGACGAAGAAGGGGAAGAGAATGATGAAGAGGTGGAAGAAAAGGTGACGGAAACTGTGGAACAGGAGAAAGAAGGGTACGAGATGGAAACCATGGAAGAGGAGAAGAAAAATGATTGGATGGAAGAGGAAAAAGCGATTTTTGAAGAGATTGAAAATTATAAATGTAATACAGATAAGGAATTTAAGTGTTATGTTTGTAATAAAGAAATGTTCGGTAGTTAAGATTGTGTATTTTATTTTATCAATTATTGCATTAGAAAGTTCTCATATAAAAAAATTACATTTGACAAAGCACACATGCAACAGTTATTTGAGTGGTAAAAACATTTAGGTTCTGATGTTGTTAAAGCAGGCTGCTCGGGTAACTCAACAACTTCCTGAGATATATATTTTCGAATATAACTTGCTTTTTCGGCTCCCTTGACGTAAACATGGGATGCAGATGAGGCTAGTGCTTGTAAACATTTGCTAAAGTGATGGAGTGGTGTGAATCCTATGTTCCAGGAAAGTCCATGGTGGTGTTTGATTAACCAGTTGTTTTGGGTTTGTAGTTCTGGAGGTAGCAGATCCATTGGAAAAGGTGGTTTAAAAACAATGTGAGACAGACGATGTCCGTCGTAGGCAGCTAATACTTTAACCACAAAATTTCCCCGTTCTCGAATGAAGCCCTGAATGTCAAGAACCAATCTCATACCTTTAGGCGTTTAAAGTGCTGAGATATACAATACACTTGAATAGCAAGTTGAAGTTGTTGAAGTTTCTTGGTAAAGTTTTTGAGATTTGTAGTAAAATTGTGTAGCGTGATGTTCCCTCGGTGACGCTTCATACCATTACTGATATGGGTCGTTCTCAGTTAAGGTTCTTAACTAAAATAGCACCGGCTTTAGAGTTGGCGTACGATTTTCGTTAAAGGGTTATATGTGAATCGTTTTTCATGTAAAATTAAACAGTATGCTGCGACATCCTCCGTTATATTTTCCGTTTCGAATTCAACTCGAAGAGTCACCGATCCCGATTGAGCGAAATCTTTTTGATGAGAGCAATCGATATGAACGATAGGTGCAATATCTTTAAATTCTGCTGGGTTGAACAGTGGTTGATTTCCTTTGGTTGGGTAATACGAGTCTTGAAAATATGCGTACATTTCGTAAAGTGTTGCGAATTTATTATTTTTGATATCCAACATTAGGTGAGCATAGGGATATCTTTGAGAATTTAAAAATACCATTATATTCCGTAAAGAAATATCGTCAAATTTACTCATATCAGCAGTAAGTGTATTTCGTTTACCCTTTTGGAAAGCTATTATTACATGTAATGGAGTTTCTAATTTTGGTGATGTTTTTACAGCCCAGGTATGACGCGAAGTTTTCAGTAATGATGGATAAACTACCAATTCTGCACTTCTGAAGGTAATAGGGAGGGTGGTTCCCTTGTTGACAATTTTGTTTAATCTTAATTGCTCCGCTAAACTAAGCGAGACATGTGGCACCACCCAAAAGAGTTTAGTAATATTTACTTTCGGCTTTTCCGTATCATCTGTACTAATTACTGCATCATAATCTGTTATTATTCTCTCCCTTTGAATAGCTTGCTGTTGAGTTTCGCCAGTTTTTGCTGTAGAAAGCGCTTTTTTTTGGAAACCATCCTGCATTTGCTAACATATAGCTTTCATTCGGGGTATATGCAAGGTAACCTTTCAGAGTAGACGCTAGCCCGAGATCTCGAACAGAATCAAGTACGATTCCCTCCAATTCATACCTCACCTCTCTGAATAAATGGGAAATGGCGTTGTTAATAAATTCTAATTTGGTAGGTACTGCACCATCGTCTTTAACCAGTTTACCTTCTACATATAGGTAACTGTTACATGGAGCGGTATAAGCGTTTAAGTCAGGAATCAAGATGCGAACTTCATCGTTATAATTAATTTCACCAGGAGTGTAGGGTTGATAAAAGTGGTATTGATATTCTTCTATACTGGTGTCATTGTAAGGTGTTTCTGTTACATCCAAGAGATCCCTTTTCTCCATGTTAACTCGTGAATCAACTTTACGTAACTGAGTAGAATAATAGGGGAGGTATTCTTTTATATATTAGACTAAAACTTTGAAGCCTAAAGATACTAAGAAATCATGATTTTGCTTTGTTAATTTTGTGGATTTTCTTTTTTTTCGACGCAGGTCTCGAAGCATTTTAGCAAATCTGAAAACCATTTTATTCGCATACTTTTCTTAAATGTAAACGAATCGTGCGAATGTCGTTCTGAAAATTGATAAGTTCTCCGTCTTGATCGATTATACGAACGGTAATGTTGTTAATCTTTCTCACAGTAACTGGGTAATAAATCGAATTCAGTGGAGTCTCGACTATTTTATACCCTGGTGAAACGGTAGGAAAAAACTGGTGAATAATGTGTACCGGGTGACCGTTCAGAAATGAATCAGCGGCAATATTGCAATCGATACATATGGCATTCACTTTAAGAATCTGAACAACGCTATCACCAGTAGCCTCTCTATCTGCTTCTATAACTCTTCTTTTAAACCCAAGTACTGACCCCAATGAATTGTCACACTCGAATGAAATTTGTCTGTTTGCTAGTAAAATCACTTTAGATGTGTTGGTATTAAAATCCATCTGGATTTCTGCAATGGCATCAGTTTTAATGATCTCTCTACGCATCGCATCCAATAGCTGATTTATTTCATACGAACCAGTGGGAAGTGTTATTAAATACCGAAGTGTATTTGCTTCATCTGACACAAAAAATCTACTACACATACTGATTATATAAAAATAGGAGACTAATGTGACCACAAATAAACCCATTAGTTTGATAGGAGTCATGATTATAATGTATGTATTTGGTTTTACCATTACTAAAAAGTACTTTATTACTTCTTTTGGTGGTTGTAAATTTCCATAGCCATCTAAGTAATTGATGGAATCATTATTTTTGGTACATGCAACCCAGTGAGTACCCTCACCATGCACCGAATCTAAATTAATTATTCCACTTTCCTGTTTTTTAAATTTTGTTAGGCAACTTATCTCGGAAAAAGACTCCTCTAAAATGTGGAATTCCTAAGTGTTTTACAGATTCCTTCAAATCGATGTCAGTGAGTGCTCGGTGAGGTAATGTTATTGGAAGTTTTTTGGAAACGGATACCCGCGGCGCTCCCTATTAGCGGCCCCAATGCACCTAACAGAGAGAGAAGAAAAGGTAGAAAACCACCTTTTCTTGGTCCACGTCGTTTTTTAATCCCGTTGCCCATTTTAGGTGTTCGAAGTACACGTTTTTTCTTTGTGAATTTCAAAGCACCTCCCTTCTTCTTAATGTTATTCTTCAAACCCATACCCAATTTGCGTTTCACATTCATTGCTCCCGTTATACCTAGTGCCGCGATTCGTTCTCCTAACGATGAATCACGTGCTTTTACACGTTGCCAAGCGATATCTGATAATTCTTTATCAGCGTGGTGTCTTCGTTCCAAGTCTTTAAATTGTGAATAGGCGATGTCGTGTTTTTTGCAAGCTTCGTCTAAAGGGTTAACGCCACTATCGCCTCGCTCTAAGCGTTTAGAAAGCTTCATTCCTGGCCCACAGAAGTTGTATCCAGGGACGTGTAACTCGATTGGAAGTTTATTTATTAGTGTATTCAGCAAGGCACTTCCCTTTTTCTTCTTTACTCTACCCCTGTAAATCATTATATAAGCTTGGAGGGTTGACGTTCTGCTTTATATAGTATTCTGAGTTGGTAGGATGAAGATTCAACAACAACACACTCATTTACCTATCAAAAACCATGATTCTATAACCCCAGTGGAAACATTAAAAAACACGGAATTTTGTTCGGTGGTGATACGAAAAGAGGTTTACTTGTAGGATCCTCTGGTTGTGGAAAAACTGAAGTGATGTTAAGCCTATTAGAACATCCCAATGGTCTTCGATTTGAAAATATTTACTTATATTCCAAATCACTCTATCAGCCAAAATATACTTACTTGCGACTACTTATGGAACCACTTAAGGTTATCGGATACCATGAATTCAACGACGGTGAAACCGTTATACCTACTGAAGAAATAAAACCAAATTCAGTAATAATATTTGATGATGTGGCATCTTGTGATCAGAATATCATTAAAAGTTATTTTTCCTTTGGAAGACACAAAAGTACTTATTGTTTCTACCTTTGTCAGACTTACTCTGCAATTCCCAAGCAGTTAATACGTGACAACACTAATCTATTGGTTGTATTTCAACAGGACATGACAAATTTAAAACACATATATAACGACCATGTAAGCATAGATATGCCCTTCCAAACTTTTAAGGATGTGTGTTCTCAATGTTGGAAAACCAAATACGGATTTCTAGTCATCGATAAAGACTGTTCTATGAAAGAAGGAAGATTTCGTCAGGGGTTTGATAAATTTATTCATATATAAACTTGAATTCAATTCGCCTAGTGTTAGTCAATATGGACAGTCGAGTGGCAAAACAGCTTATAGCTACCAGAAAGGCTTTGAAAAAAAAGTATCAAACTTTAAAAGGGGACATTGCCCAAACTCAATCCTCTCTGGAACAGACCTATAAACCCATAACGCAACCCCTCAATGAATTGTTAACACGGTTCCAAACCATAGCGCCTAAAGAAGAAATTAAGGCGGAGCGTACATTTTCACAATTGAAACCCGTTCCTAAAGAATATTATACTATCACACCAACGGAGGAATCGTTCGCGTATGACCCTACCCAGGACCCTTATAGATCTGCCTATTTCGATGACACTTTCTTAAGTCAAATGCCTTTGAAGACTTCCAAAGTTCTCGAAACTATTCGTGACGAAGAAAAGAACCACTATTTGCAACAATTCGCTCCATTACCTAGAGGATATATCGAAGATCTTATAAGTACTGGTGGTAGAGATTTTGACATGAAATTTGGAGGACATTTTGATCCTGACAAGAATAGTTGGAGAATAGGGAATGCCTCCATAAAATTCGATGATAAGGATATACTTATTGGTGAGGAAGAAGAACGCTATCAGGGGACACCTGGCTTGTATGAACTGTTGTTTAAATCTCAACCACTTGGATATATGAATAAGGACCTCCAAAACTATATCGATATTATTAGAAAAACAAATGCACAGTACATACATTATGATTCCAAGAATGGTCTGAATACTAGTAACGCCCCGAAATTTCGAGACATCATTAAACCTCAATTGAGCACGATCCATTCAATAACGAAACAAAAGCAATTGGAACAATTCCGTAGACGGTCAGGTTCGGACCCGAATGTTTTAAGCCTTCGCACGAGAAAGGTAGGAAGAGGTCTTATGAAATGGAACAACAAAAAACTGGAATAACTACCGTTATTTTGACAACTATAATGAATTAGTGGATAGATTGAAACTGTTGATCGCATCTCAATATGCTGGAAATACCTCACACGACAATGAAATTATATCCATAATCGAAGAATTAAAAGAAGCTAAAATAATTGTATAAAACGGGAAATCGCGACATTTCATTATTTCACTACAAGTATTCATATGGTAAACAATGATTGACAAAGCAGGTCGTCATATGCTAAGTTCCCGTCAAGTTCCGTTTAGTCGTAAAACGGAAGATGTAGTAGGGGCGCCATTACTTTCAGCTTCTTCACCCTTTTATCTTTGGCAACCAGCTGCTTACCATCACAAATGTGTGTTAAACATTAGAGGTCTAGGAAAAGATCATCAAAAGAATTCTAATAATGTGTGGCTATTTGTACTGGATAATGCAAAAACGGTGTACACTGCACCCGTAACTGGTACAGTAGAGAGTATCGACTGTTATCCCCACGGTGTTTCCGTAAATATTAATGATATACTAATGGACCTCAACCGGGAGACACTTATTGGAAAATCTATAAATAAAGGAGATAAGATTTCATTTTGGACACTGAAAAAAACTTCTGCTGACACCCTATATTACCAAATTGTATTACGGTGTCCCATAGCTAACAATGAGTAAACGGCAAGTTATAACGGAAATTCATAAACCCGCTAGAAAGCATTTCAAACGAAGACGGGTTATTGTTAGAGGACTCAACGATTTTATACAAGCAGACTTAGTTGAAATGATCCCATATGCCAGATTTAATAAAGGATTTCGATATATTCTAGTGGTAATAAATGTTTTTAGTAAATATGTGTGGACAGAACCGGTTAAGCGCAAAACTGCAAAAGATGTCACATTAGCAATGAAAAAAATTTTATCCAAAATGCCCACACCACAAAATATACAGACAGATAACGGGAAAGAATTTTACAACAAAGATTTTCAGCAATTAATGCGAAACCATGGTATTAACCATTATAGCACCTTTTCTTCTTTAAAAGCTAGCGTTGTAGAAAGAGTTAATAGAACTTTAAAGACCAAAATGTGGAAAGAGTTTAGTATGCAAGGAACATACAAATGGTTAACCCTTTTACCTAACATTGTTGACGAATATAATAATACCAAACATCCTACCACGGGTCTTAAGCCACATGAAATCACAAAAACCAATGCGAACCAATTGTTACGTACTGTGTATAACCGTTTAAAATTAGTGGACCCTAGAGGATCTAAATTTAAAGTAGGCGATTCTGTACGTATTAGTAAATATCGAGAAGCATATTCTAAGGGTTACTTACCCAACTGGTCAACAGAAATATTCAAAATATCTAAAATTAATTATACGAATCCAATAACTTACCTGTTGGAAGATCAAACTGGAGCGGAGATTTCTGGTGCTTTTTATGCTGAAGAGCTGCAACGAACATTACATCCCCAAATCTTTTTAATTGAAAAGATCCTTCAACGAAAAGGAAATCGTTTTTATGTTAAATGGTTAGGGTTTGATAATACGCATAATTCATGGATTAATAAAACTGATGTTGTACAATAAAAATACCCTATTCACAATAATGTCTTTTATTTAAATCGTTTACACGTTTACGTTTCGAACCTTTTCATGAAACAATTTCTGGTGTGTGCAAATAAATTCTACCATAAGGTCAACGTTTTCACTTGATGGGGTTCTTTCGGGGTCGAGTAAATTTAACGTGGTTCCTATCAGGTCACCTGTGATTCCCTCCAGCCCTTTTTGTAGCATTTGGAAATACTGCCTACACTGTTGCCGTTGTAAACACTGTAATCTGTATCTGATGATTGGTATTACGTCCCACAATGTGCATATTGATCCATATGCCAGGTGGACGGCAGCATTGTCTTTAACTATTTTCACCACTTTCCCGCATGCCAATTGCTTGATTTCTAAAACGAATTCGCCTGCATCTACTGAGTCACATGCCTCGTTAGAATGCAGGAAATTCGTAATTACTCCCTGGTTCGTTAAAAAATTGTTCCAGGCACTCTCTTCGAAACACACTTGGTCACCTTTAGTACCCATTATGCGAACACACGGTGTAAAGTTCCAGTTAACACATACACCAACTGCTACAAACTTTAAGTGGGACGGGTTTAGAGAAAACCGTCGCTCACCCAACACCACGAACGGTTGCGTTGTTGGACCAAAACACGACATTGTAGACGTACTTGAACTATTCGACTGCATTGTACTGAATATTGCACCGTTTGCCGCTTTTCTTTATACCATCTTCCTTTAGTGAGGGGGGGGGGGGTAGAATGGAGGGGCTTCATGGGAACTTTCGAATCATTCACCTTGACTTGACCCGGATATGAGCTTGGTATGATCGTAAATTGCTATCGACACGACCTTCACTTGACCGTGATTTAACCTCCACGCGAAATTGGTAAGGTCCTGACCTTGAGTGTGGCGTTGGTTTTGACTTTAAGCATGACTTTGCCGATGACCGTGACTTGGCCTTGACACTAACCTTGAGTTGGTCTTGGCCATCATTTTGACTTTCACGACAAACTCTACTTTAACCTTAATCTTGACTTCCACCTTGACCTTGACTCTGGTATTGACTCTAACGTTGTCCTGGGTCTAGACTTCGACCTAAACCCCCCTCTCATGTCTAGACACCCCCCTTAACCTTAAACATGTATTGAACGACACTGAGAAGGCTGTATTTCTTTTGAGATTCAGTTAGTATAAAATACTTCAAATTCAACGTTCCTGAGTAGTTCGATACAAAACATTATGGAAGTAGAAAATATTGTTGAAGGTGGTGTGATGGAAAATGCGGCTGAAGGCATTGTATTAGAATAACTCGTCGACCCAGCAGGTGAAGCAGACGCGGACTTCTTCAATTTAGATGTCTACGTTGATGATGGGTTTGTAGATAATGGTGTCCACGATGGGGATCAACTAGATCGAAAAGCTAGCAGACAACTTCAGCTGACCAGCAATTCATTGATTTACATGGCTCAAGAAGGGAAAATGTGTATAACCTACCACTACTTCCTGTATAACAATAATGCATTGTGTACCCCCTGTATGTATTTCACCATAGACAGTGTGCCATATGAGTTGGATATAGTGTTGTTTAATGACCATTTGAGCGGTCTTTACAACAACCTTACAAGTGTGCGTTGCATTAGGTGTGAATGTTCTGTAACCACGCTCATTTTAACTCCTCTGTGTTTATTGTGTAATCAAAAATATTCTCTAAATATACAATATATAATGCTCTGATATTTTCGTTTCAACTACTTTTATGTGGAAAATACATGTCCAGTAATCTTCAATTCTATTGTGAAAAAATTATAAACATAAAGTATTTTTATGTTAAACGTAAAAATACTTTCCCTCTTTTGTGTTCCTTTGTTTTCACACCCCTTAAATTCATCCCCTAAATTCATCCCTGAAATTCATCCCCTAAATTCATCCCTTAAATTCATCCCCTAAATTCATCCCCTAAATTCATCCCCTAAATTCATCCCTTAAATTCACCCCTTAAATTCATCCCCTAAATTCATCCCTTAACTTCATCCCCTAAATTCATCCCCTAAATTCATCCCTTAAATTCATCCCCTAAATTCATCCCCGTGTATTTTAACTCCTATTTGTTTATTGTGTAAGTGAAAATAAATATATAATAGTCTGTTATTTTCGTTTAAACTAATTTTATGTGGAAAAACACTCCAGTAATCTTCAACTCTGTTGTAAAAGCTACTGAAAATACAGTATTTTACGTTTACCATTTAAACTTCTCTGCTTTTGCCTTTTTGTTTTCGCTTTTCCAGAAGACCACAAGAAAATTTCCATTGTAGGGTCTCCTTAATCCTGCCTAATTTCGCACACTAAACTTGGACAACGAACTTGGATTATATTAACAAAAATGCTCATTTCTTATATACGTCCTTTATTAACGAGTTTACTACTCACTTAACACTAACAAATTCTTAAGTTTCACGTAGCATTTACAATGTCTTAATCCAACCAGTACATTGCTTACCCTGATTACAATTCTGTGATTACTGTACTTATGAGTATACACTTTGTCGCGAGCCTAGGTGACAACACCTGTGCTCGTTACATTACTTCGAATGGCTCGTAGTCTTAGGTACTATTAACAAATGTATATATTTTTTATTCGACACAGCTTTATTATTATACGTCCTTACTTAACGGGTTTAGTACTCACTTAATACTAACAACTTCTTAAGTTTCACGTACCATTTACAATGTCTTAATCCAACCAGTCTACACTGCTTACGGTGAAGTTTATCGCGAGCCTAGGTGACAACACCTGTGCTCGTTACATTACTTCGAATGGCTCGTAGTCTTAGGTACAATTAACAAATGTATATATTTTTTATTCGACACAGCTTTATTATTATACGTCCTTACTTAACGGGTTTAGTACTCACTTAATACTAACAACTTCTTAAGTTTCACGTACCATTTACAATGTCTTAATCCAACCAGCACATTGCTGACACTGATTACAATTCTGTGATTACTGTACTTATGAATATAACCTTTATCGCGAGCCTAGGTGACAACACCTGTGCTCGTTACATTACTTCGAATGGCTCGTAGTCTTAGGTACTATTAACAACCGTATATAGTTTTCATTCGACACAGCTTTATTATTATACGTCCTTATTAACGGGTTTAGTACTCACTTAAAACTAACAACTACTTAACTTTTCCGCACCATTTACAATGTCTTAATCCAACCAGTCTACACTGCTTACGGTGAAGTTTATCGCGAGCCTAGGTGACAACACCTGTGCTCGTTACATTACTTCGAATGGCTCGTAGTCTTAGGTACTATAAACAACTGTATATAGTTTTCATTCGACACAGCTTTATTATTATACGTCCTTACTTAACGGGTTTAGTACTCACTTAAAACTAACCACTACTTAACTTTCACGTACTACGCCTACTAACTTTCACCTACTCCGCCTTACGCTCAACTCTCACATACTTTCATTCACCTTTCATCCCCTTTTTACTTTTCACCATTCTCACGCATTTTTACATTGATCCAACATCCACTCTTTCCTTTCAACCACTCGTTTCCTCTCGTGCTCATATTTCCGTTTATAATCATCCATTTTTTTAATCATTCTTTCCATTTTCCCCTTGTTTTTTTTTAAAGATTCTTTCAAATACCTTTCAAACACATCCACCTTTTTCATATATTCTTCTTCTTCTTCCCCCTCATCTACACTCCCGCTTTCACATTCACTCTCGCTGTCACACTCATTTTCTCTACCTTTCACTTTCTTCGCTGTCTCACATTCTCCTTCCCCTCCTGCCTTCACGTCGTCGTCGTCCTCATACAGCCGTTTCAACCCCTTCGAGACTTTCCTGGGGGCAGCTTGCACGACCACATCACTCGTCACCTCGATCAAAGGCATCGAGCGTGCTGCACCGCTCCCTCGAAGAAGTTGTTCCGGAGAGGCAGGACGTTCTTCCCTTCTAGGCGGAGAGGTATGGTCAATCTCTCCACTCCCTTCCATACACCCACTCGACAATAACACTCGCTACTTAGATGAACCATCCATTCTGACATTCATGGTTAAATTAATTTGAATAATCTAAGGTTCTGTCATATCCTCCTCTTCTCCTTCCAAAACATCACCTTCCCCCTCCCCGTCACAAAATATTCCACGTTTCCTCCGACATTCACACGCGCATCACGTACTTTTTTTTCCAACTACTTAATTCAATATAGTACGACCCTCACCCACCCTGACCTTTCCCAAAGTCAGATTACGTTGATCGTCTGGGAATGTTTACTCTTTTTACTTGACGAATTAATATTCACACCAACGTCTGGTGCCATCATCATCATCTGGTATAGGACTTTCACCGAACTCGGTTGTTTGTCTCCGCGTATGTTTACTAGACACGCGACCAACCGATCGTACCAGTGCTACCGAGTACGGGTGGAAACTTTTTTGTGCGCGTCACGTCCTGAAGACAGGGAAAGGTCGAGGGGTGCCTAGACAAGGGGGGGTGTCTAGACAGAGTCACGGATGTCTTTTGAAGGTCCCTGTTTCGGTTATTACCAAGGCCGAGGGGTGTTTAGACAAGTGGGGGCCTCGACGATGGGAGTGCCTAGACAGAGTCACGGATGTCTTTTGAAGGTCCCTGTTTGGGTTCTAACCAAGGCCGAGAGGTGTTTAGACAAGTGGGCCACGTTAACGGTCACGGTCAATATTCATTTCCTAACGTTGCGTAAGTCTGAGAATGCGATTGATTATGAAATCGCACATATGTTAGAAGGCGACGGTTCATACGTCTCATGATTACATCAGCACATCTGCTGGATACAGTTGTTTTTTAATTAATACGGACACACCGTTTTGTCTAGGCTTTCGCCGACACATCGCCCGCGGCATGTATAGTAATTCGTACGGGAGATAATTAGTACGGGTGTAAAGTATTTTCCTTTTTTTTGCGCGTCATGTCTAGATAGGAGAGAGTATTGTTGATGGTAGATAGGGGTGTACGGTCGAAGACGTCACGGTCTGGGTCACAACGCACCCTTGCCCTTTAACCTAACTCTTAGTTTTTCCTACTTGAGATCTTAAATTCCAAGTTACCAAGAGAATAGGACAAATTCGTCCTCTGTTCATATACCCCCTTAACAAACTAATGCATACGTATACGTTTAGCAGAAAGGTACCATTCACGCCTTCCACACGGGTAACCCCAGATCGAAACCTACCGATATCTTTTATTCAACCAAACATGACTCGGGTCGAAGTCAAGGTCACCAGCAATACCGACCCCACGTTCGGAGGTGTCTAGACGAGGCGGGGAGGGGGTGTCTAGACAGAGTCTCGGATAACTCTTGGAGGTCCCTGCTTGGGTTATCACCAAGGCCGCGGGGTGTCTAGACAGGAAGGTCGGTCCTGACATAGTCAAGGTGAGGGGGGTGTCTAGACGAGGCGTGAAGGTCAAGGTGAAGGGGGTGTCTAGACCTGGGGGTGAAGGTCAAGGTCGGGGTCAATAACCGGCTCTTTGCCCTGTCTCAGATGTCTCATTTCTTCACTACTACGGGAAATCATATCCGGAAAAATCGAAGTCGAAAAAACGGACTTTCCTACCTGCCATCCTATGGATTTGAGGTCGCTGATTACGATGCGCCTATTTTCGAGACGATCGGACGACTATTAACGAAGATACGAGCGATCATATCCGAAAAAATCATAGTCGAAAAAACGGACTTTCCGACATGCCATCCTATGGATTCGAGGTCGCTGATTACGATGCGCCTATTTTCGAGACGATCGGACGACTATTAACGAAGATACAGGCCATCATATCCGGAAAAAACGAAGTCAAAAAAACGGACTTTCCGACATGCCATTATATGGATTCGAGGTCGCTGATTACGATGCGCCTATTTTCGAGACGATCGGACGACTATTAACGAAGATACAGGCCATCATATCCGGAAAAAACGAAGTCAAATAAACGGACTTTCCGACCTGCCATCCTATGGATTCGAGGTCGCTGATTACGATGCGCCTATTTTCCATACGATCGGACGACTATTAACGATACGGGCCATCATATCCGGAAAAATCGAAGTCGAAAAAACGGACTTTCCTACCTGCCGTCCTATGGATTTGAGGTCGCTGATTACGATGCGCCTATTTTCCAGACGATCGGACGAATATTAACGAAGATACGGGCCATTATATCCGGGAAAAACGTAGTCGAAAAAACGGACTTTCCGACCTGCCATCCTATGGATTCGAGGTCGCTGATTACGATGCGTCTATTTTCGAGACGATCGGACGACTATTAACGAAGATACGGGCGATCATAGTCGAAAAAACGGACTTTCCGACATGCCATCCTATGGATTCGAGGTCGCTGATTACGATGCGCCTATTTTCGAGACGATCGGACGACTATTAACGAAGATACGGGCGATCATATCCGAAAAAATCAAAGTCAAAAAACGGACTTTCCGACCTGATATCCTATGGATTCGAGGTCGCTGATTACGATGCGCCTATTTTCCAGACGATCGGACGACTATTAATGATACGGGCCATTATATCCGGAAAAATCGAAGTCGAAGAAACGGACTTTCCGACATGCCATTATATGGATTCGAGGTCGCTGATTACGATGCGCCTATTTTCGAGACGATCGGACGACTATTAACGAAGATTCGGGCGATCATATCCGAAAAAATCATAGTCGAAAAAACGGACTTTCCGACATGCCATCCTATGGATTCGAGGTCGCTGATTACGATGCGCCTATTTTCGAGACGATCGGACGACTATTAACGAAGATACAGGCCATCATATCCGGAAAAAACGAAGTCAAAAAAACGGACTTTCCGACATGCCATTATATGGATTCGAGGTCGCTGATTACGATGCGCCTATTTTCGAGACGATCGGACGACTATTAACGAAGATACAGGCCATCATATCCGGAAAAAACGAAGTCAAATAAACGGACTTTCCGACCTGCCATCCTATGGATTCGAGGTCGCTGATTACGATGCGCCTATTTTCCATACGATCGGACGACTATTAACGATACGGGCCATCATATCCGGAAAAATCGAAGTCGAAAAAACGGACTTTCCTACCTGCCGTACTATGGATTTGAGGTCGCTGATTACGATGCGCCTATTTTCCAGACGATCGGACGAATATTAACGAAGATACGGGCCATTATATCCGGGAAAAACGTAGTCGAAAAAACGGACTTTCCGACCTGCCATCCTATGGATTCGAGGTCGCTGATTACGATGCGTCTATTTTCGAGACGATCGGACGACTATTAACGAAGATACGGGCGATCATAGTCGAAAAAACGGACTTTCCGACATGCCATCCTATGGATTCGAGGTCGCTGATTACGATGCGCCTATTTTCGAGACGATCGGACGACTATTAACGAAGATACGGGCGATCATATCCGAAAAAATCAAAGTCAAAAAACGGACTTTCCGACCTGATATCCTATGGATTCGAGGTCGCTGATTACGATGCGCCTATTTTCCAGACGATCGGACGACTATTAATGATACGGGCCATTATATCCGAAAAAATCATAGTCGAAAAAACGGACATTCCGACCTGCCATCCTATGGATTCGAGGTCGCTGATTACGATGCGCCTATTTTCGAGACGATCGGACGACTATTAACGAAGATACGGGCGATCATATCCGAAAAAATCAAAGTCAAAAAACGGACTTTCCGACCTGACATCCTATGGATTCGAGGTCGCTGATTACGATGCGCCTATTTTCGAGACGATCGGACGACTATTAACGAAGATACGGGCCATCATATCCGGAAAAAACGAAGTCGAAAAAACGGACTTTCCGACCTGCCATCCAATGGATTCGAGGTCGCTGATTACGATGCGCCTATTTTCCAGACGATCGGACGACTATTAACGAAGATTCGGGCGATCATATCCGAAAAAATCAAAGTCAAAAAACGGACTTTCCGACATGCCATCCTATGGATTCGAGGTCGCTGATTACGATGCGCCTATTTTCGAGACAATCGGACGACTATTAATGATACGGGCCAAGTAGATGTGATACACGGCTTCCCGACCACATTCGAACCTAACCTCAAAATCGCAAGCGGTAGATGCAGGGGCGTAGCCCCGCGTCCGCGGTAGATGCAGGGGCGCAGCCCCGCGTCCCCCAGCGGAGCCCCGCGTCGTGCTCCGGGGGCCCCTCGGCCTGCCGCGTCGGTCCTCAGCGGTGGGCCCCCCTCTCGCGTATTTTGACAGCCGACGTCGGCGTGGAACAATCGCAAGCGGTAGATGCAGGGGCGTAGCCCCGCGTCCCCCAACGAAGCCCCGCGGGTTCCCTCGGCCTGCCGCGTCGGTCCTCAGCGGTGGGCCCCTCTCGCGTGTTTTTTGACAGCCGACGTGGGCGTGGAACGCAAAATTTAGCACACGGGGTTGGGACCGGCTCTCGGGAATTTGAACCCCCCCTCCGGATCCCCCATTCATGACATTAAGTCAGAGGAGCACCTCAGGTCCCCAGAGAAGGAGGAGGAGCACCACCTTAGGTCCCCTCCGGCTAGGTAAGAGATTGTAAATACTTATTAGCAATTCGTAATACGTTTAAATGTATGTTGAAACAAGCCGCGCCCTGATCTAATTGCGCTTTACTTGGAGAACGAAAAAATGCATATTCGCGACACATATATTCAACAAATATTTCTGCGCATCCGCCATTTCGTCAAAAGTAGTTTGAAGGTTTAATGTCAAACGATAATAAAAATGGTGGTAATTACAACATTTTATCAAGTAGATATATTAAACCTTTACTGTTTACTATATTTTCATACGTATTTAATTGTGTTTTTTCGTTCCTGAGACGTAATCAACCGGTATAATATTTTTTCACATTCCATACAGAGATGTACTAAAACATCTCCAAAATAGTATATTTCGGTGCATCGGTCCATTACTGAAAAATTTTAATTCAGCGAGTACAGAAAATATACAGTAGGTAATTATGTAATGGAGATTGTAAATACTTATTAGCAATTCGTAATACTTTTAAATGTATGTTGAAATAAGACACGCCATCGCCTATTTACACCTAATTGCACATTACCGGGAGAATGGAAAAATGCATATACGCGACGGACTCGAATAACGTTCCAATTATTGAACATTAATATTCAACAACCGTAATTACGTTTAAATGTACACTGTAACAAGGCCTCGACTATTAATTTTAATTTCCGCGTGATCAGATTAACGGAGAACGGTCTTAGATAAATGTATATAAATAGGTTCCAAAAGTCAGATTATATTATCAGTTCCAATTGTTCGTGGAGTACCTCTGCCCGTTAAGTAACCGAAGACGATTTTGCTTTGCGTGTTTTTCAGTGTTGCATCAGTTGAGCGTAAAAAGTAAGTTATTTATTTTTCATATTATAAAATATTAGAAATTTTGTTTTGTTACTAGATGGATCTTGCTAAACTGAACCAAATTGCAGTCGGAGACACGAAACCCATTGCCAAGCTACATGATCTCCCGTTAGATGTACCGCAACGAATTTTATCTGGAAAAATAGTGAATACACCATATGGAAGGACAATTGTTCTGGAGTTGGCTGAATCACAAGTTTTTCTTCCAAAGCGGGTCACGGAGGAATTTGAAGTCTACATCGAACAATTTAAGAAAGGAACATACGGAGTTGTTTATAAGGGCTTAAAAGACGTTAAGAAAAACAATCCGTTAAGTAAATTTAACATTGTGGAAATCTAGAGGCCCGAGGAGATAGAAGCAGACACCGAGAAAGCGACTATGAGCGAGTAGTGTATAATGCCGGTTCTGGACCGAGGGGATGCTACCCCTCCATAAGGGTTGCTACCCCTATTTAGGGGTTGTTTTTGGTGGGGGAAATCGAAAAAATCGAAAAATTTCGTTCGGGGTGCGGGGGTTCCCGAAAAATTTTTGGATCCGGGACCTGGTCGCGGTGGGGGGTGTGGGGGGAGGGGGGTTTCGAAAAAATTTCTGACTTGGACGAGATTCGATCTCGGGAGCTGCAGCGCCAGCGGCGGACGCTTAGACCACACGGCTATGCCTTCGTGTGAGATGGTGTGGTATTACGGGTATAAGGAGAGTGTGGGGAAGTGTGGACTTGTAATAATTGATGTGTTACGATTCATAGAAAACCCTATAAAAAACGTTTCATGAGCGTGTCTAAAAGAAATAGGTATTGAAATAACTCAACATGCAAGGAATATTATACAATTTATTGAAATCATGTAAAACCTTATTGAAGTACAATAATACTACTACTATGTCCTTCGGTCTGGTATAACGGGTATAAGGAGAGTGGACTTGTAATTGATGTGAGCGTGTGTAAAAGAAATAGGTATTGAAATAACAAGGAAGATTTCACAATTTATTTAAATTATTAAAACTTTATATTTATTAAAAGACAATAGTTCTTTAAGGCACAAACTATTAGTTATATAGTCTGTTCAGGAGCGTGTGAAATAATTATGAAAGATAAAAAGATATAAGTATGAAAAAGAGATAAAAGTATGAAACTAGTTTCCTAAAAATATCGAAGCACCTTTGAAAGTTCACCCATAATGTTTTAACCAATGTTTTTTGATAAAGAAATCGCAAAGCCGCGGTACCGTACCATTCCACTGGGGTGCGCCGAAATGCAGCACGGTCATATTTGCCGCAAGGTCCACTAGCGATGGTACTCCATAGCGAACCACCCCTTCCTCGGAAGCAAGGAGTGTGGGAGTGACACGTCCATCGACGTATTCAACATCATCACGGCCCACCTTACACGACTCGCAAATCTTGTCGTCAAGCCCTCGCACTCTCCAAAAATAGGGAACGTCGATGAATTGCTGGCACACCATACATTTCATCGCGGGGTGACTGTAGTCGAAATGGCTGCTGCAAGGTTCGCACACCGCACGAGGCTCATACCTATAACAGTAATGTCTATGCAGAGCGAGAAGGAAAAATGAGCGAAATGAAAAAAGACTAAATCCACGAAGGAAACAGGCAGTTAAGTAAATGCGAGAGTGTTCGGTACGCTAGTAGGAACAAAGGAAAAGGGTAAAAACAACGGAATCGTGAAAGAAAATACTTACTTTTCCAAAAATCTCCCACACTCAAAACAGCGTTTACGAGGTTCTGTCGGAACTGCCGGCAACCATTCATGATAGTCACACAGCTCGTAGAGGGCAGATTCGTGGGGGGAGCAGTTAATACACAACTCGATTAGTCTTTTTTGACTGTTAATTTGCAGTTCAAGCTCCCATTCGGCTATCGACTCGCCGTCTTGTAAACGCCGGTAAAAGTCGATATACATCACCACATATCTAGCTACGTAACAATACATGATTTTCACGCGTATTCGAACGGCTTATGAGACGCAAGAGAAAATAGTCCGCATTTTATAGAGGCAAAGTAAACGGTCTTGTTCACAGTCCGAAACAGCCATTACCTTGCACAATGTTATTTACATATCAGACAAAGTGTGACATTGCAATCGGGGTACGAGAAAAAAGAAAAACGAGGTTACGACCTGGTAAGAAAGATGCAGTTGTCGATATGTAAATAAAATTGTGCAAGGTAATGATTCCGAATAAGGAGCGACGAGCGTCTTCGAACGCTAATTGAAGGCGAGGTCGACGCGTCTGGGCTTCTTAAAGTGCGTTATTGAAGGTCTTGCAGGAGAAAAACTCGAGACGTATGAAATTACCTGTCTACCAGACAAGTATTTAAAGGCAACATCCTTTTCGAAGTGTACTATTCGCATCTCGAACGTCCAGTACGTCAGCCCTCTCCCACACACGCACAAACAGCGCCGCCAAAGTCCAAAGGTAAGAATTCTTTTAGTATTTATTGAACTTAGTGCATGTCAATGTACTCATGCAAGGTTTAGTTGTATAAAGGGGTTTATTTCAACATGATTTTTTCCACATTTAGATGTCGTCTTTGCAGAAATTAAACGATCTGGGGGCTGGAAAGTATTCGACGACAAAGTTGACGGAGCTCGTCCAGGGGACGCCGTACAAGATTGCCGCTGCGACATCAGTATCCACGCGGTTCGGAAGGCGAATCCTGGTTGAGCTACCAGAACTAGAGTACCCACACGTATTCCTGCCGGAAAGATTCAAGTCGCTGAGCGACGGCGATCTTCAGGCAATTAGCAGCAATCCGGCAATTCGGCTAATTTATAAAGGGAAAAAGAAAAATAATGACGGAGGGGTGGAATTTTCGGCTGTAGAATTTATCGAAGTGTAAGTACTGCAGTTATATCTATGTGTGTAATCTTTGGTGGAGCATTTTAGAGGGGGAAAACGTATAAGTAGTTGTAAAACATAGTTTTGAACCTATACAAAATGGTAGAGCGTGCGTGGGATATTGTTATTAGCGAGTCAGCGTTTAAATCTAGATTATTGACAGTTGCAATTAACAATAACTTAAATTTCAAGGACCCAAAAATCTTTCTAGACGAAATTCTCAAAATTTTTCCGATTATCAAAAAAATTAATATATTTCCATGTAAAATAAATACCACGTTTGTAGGCAAATTTATTATTCCGGAAGGTGATGACGCCGGTGATCTTGGGGAAATTAAATATTTGAACACAAAAAATGTCGAATTTTACGACACTTCAAACGTCACAGAGTGGTATATCGACAATATTCGCGATAAGTTATTGAAACGCATGTCTGAATTCGCAGAGAGAAACTCTGGGTGGAGTTTAAGAGAAATTGTTAGACTCGAAATCAAAATTAATAAATGTGGGCTATTTTCCAAAGGAGGTTCCTCTTTTATAGATCTTCCAAAGGAAATTAAAGATAAAAAAGCATGTATTAACGTGAAAGCTGCTGACGATTTCTGTTTTTGCTGGGCCGTGAATTGCTATTTACAGCAGAACGTAACCAGGCATGTTACGTGTCCATCTTCGTATCGACACTTTTCAGAATTATTAAACTTAGATGGGCTTACTTTCCTGATGTCCTTAAAGCAGGTAACGAAATTTGAAAATCAAAATGATATATCGGTGAATATTTTCGGGTTAAAACGTAAACACCGGTCAGACACGTGGTTCGTAGGTAAAACTGTTGACATCGAAACGCTTTCGGAATCCGACGAGGAAACGGAGAACGAACCATCGAAACGCACGACAAAAGATACCTATGAGGTTTTACCGGTTCGAATTTCGAACCAGATCAAAGAAAAGCATGTAAATTTATTGCTTATTCAGAATGATCGTCCTCTGGAGGACATTTCCGACTCGGCTACCACATACCATTATGTGTACATCAAAAATTTATCGCGCTTACTTAGTTCCCAAATTAATAAACACGAAAAAAAAGTATTTATTTGCTCGAGATGCTTATGTTATTTTTCGCAGCAAGAAGCCCTAGATTTACACGGTTTAGATTGCAAAAATTTAAAGGGGTGAAAACGATTTTACCGTCTTTAGAACAAAATAAACTTTATTTTAAAAATTTCAGTCATACAGAACCCTTACCGTTTATTCTATATTTCGATTTAGAAACGTATTTAGCGCCCGTGGATACCGTCTCACCCTCCGCGCATCAATCGTATACTTGCATTTCCGAAAAACATATCCCATATAGTGTAGGCTATTATTTGCATTGTGAATTTGACGAAAACTTGTGTGGATATCAGTTTCGTCGCGGTCTAAATTGTATTGATTGGTTTATGGAAGAATTGCAAGATATCGCAGAACGTATTGGAAAAATTTATTCGCAAGGATGTAAAATGCTGCCTCTCACTGAAACTCAAATGCGAGAGTACGAAAGCGCTAAAATTTGTCATATGTGCAGAAATCCATTTCAAATAGACAACCAGAAGGTGAAACACCACGATCACCTCACAGGTTTTTACAAATACGCACTTTGCAACTCCTGCAATCTCAAGGCGAGAACTCCCAACTTTATACCTGTAGTAAGCCATAATTTAAGTGGTTACGATAGTCACTTCATCATACAAAAGTTGTGCTCCAAATTAGATGGTAAACTGACCTTAATACCACACAACAAAGAAAAATACAAATCATTCACGAAACAAATTCTTGTTGACGTTAAATCTGAGAAAGACGATAGCGATGACAAGTTTTGCATAAAAAGTATCTTTTTACGTTTTATCGATTCTTTCCAGTTTTTACCTCGGTCTTTAGCCGAACTGGCGTCTAACTTAAAGGAATATCCAGTAACGAAAAAATGTATTCCTCGGGAGGAACACCTCGAATTGCTAATCAGAAAAGGAGTTTTTCCCTATAATTATCTAACATCGTTCGAAATTTTGGAAGAAACGGCTTTACCGTGTAAAAGCAAATTTTTTAACAAATTACGAAACGAGCATATAACAGACGAAGATTACCAGCACGCGCAAAATGTTTGGAGAACTTTAAATTGTACCACGTTAGGCGACTACTCTGATATTTATTTGAAAACAGACGTTTTGTTGTTGGTTGATGTCTTTCAGAAATTTCGAACTGTCTGTGCACAAACGTATGGATTAGATGCTGCTCGTTACATTACGACGCCATCATTGGGGTGGGACGCAATGTTAAAAATTACTAAGGTAACACTCGAATTATTAACTGATGTTGACATGTTGCACTTTATTGAGAAAGGGATCAGAGGAGGGATGACGGGATGTGTACATAGACACGCTCGAGCAAATAATAAATATATGGGAACGTTCAAACCCGACGAGGAACAGTCCTATTTAATTTATTTCGACATTGTAAATATGTATGGGTTTAGCATGACGCAGTACCTTCCACAATCAAATTTTAGGTGGTTGTCGCCAGAGGAAATCGATCTACTTGATATACAGCAAATTTCGCTTACTTCATCTATCGGTTACATTTTGGAAGTTGATTTACAATATCCGCGTGATATTCACGACGATCATTCGGATCTACCGTTTTGTCCAGAAAAACAAGTAACCTCGGGTAATAAATGCAAAAAACTGCTAGCCACTTTGCATAACAAACATAGGTACGTCATTCATTATCGCAATCTACAACAATGCGTGAAATTCGGTCTCAAACTAACAAAAATTCATCGGGTATTAAAATTTGTCCAATCGCCTTGGATGACTAAATACATCAATTTGAACACTGAAATGCGAGCACGAGCGACGAGCGCCTTTGAGCAAGATAACTATAAATTACTCAATAACAGCGTCTTTGGTAACTCAATGCAAAATCTTCGAAAGAGACGCGATGTAAAATTGTTGTCGAAATTCGATGATGCTTACGGTGCTAATTATTATATGTCAAAACCGAATTTTCACGATCGAATCATCTTTGACGAAGATTGTGTAGCGGTGGAAATGAAAAAATGTAAAATTCTATTTAATAAACCGATAACAGTAGGATTTGCAATCTTGGATATAGCAAAAACACAATTATATAAATTTCACTATGAATTCATGAAATCGAAATTCCCTTTGGAACGCATTCAGCTGTGTTATACGGATACCGATAGCTTAATTTATAAAATTGTCTCGGAAGACTTATATGCCGAATTGAGAAATGATGTACCTACTTGGTTTGATACTTCCGATTATGCCGACGATAACCCGTATTCATATCCTCGGGTAAATAAGAAAAAACTTGGACACGTTAAAGACGAATTAGGAGGAAGAATTTTAGAAGAATTTGTCGGGTTGAGATCTAAAATGTATGCTCTTAAAGTTCATACAACCGAGGAGGAAATTTGTAAAGCGAAAGGTCTCGTCAAAGCCATTACAAAAACCCTTTCGATAGAAGATTACAAAACGTGTTTGTTTGGCAGGGAACCGTTGCGAAAGAAACAAACGTTAATAAGGTCGAATAAGCATAATGTATTCACTATCGAGCAAAACAAAATAGCTTTAGATGTTAGCGATGACAAACGTCATATATGTGAAGATGGGATTGCTACACTGGCTCTCGGACATTACTCATTAGAGATTTCGGAAGACGAAATACGATCGACTACACAGCGTAAACGAGCCCTTTCGAATGAAGGTCCCACGTCATTGGTTGAAACTGATATGCCAAAAAGGCGGTTAGCTTGTACAATCAGTTCGAACCTCTAAATAGTACTCTGCATGTCAAAAAGTGTACGCTCTACCAGTTTGTAATAGGATGTAACAAAACTATGTATATTGTAACTTTGTATTGAAAATGTTTTCTGTAACTGGAGAATAAAAGAAATACCGATGAATTATGAATTTGATTGTGTGTGTGTGTGTGTGTGTGTGTAAAAAAAAATAATTTAAGAACAATTTTTTTTATTTTCGACTCTCGAAAGAATGTGTAAGTACAAGTCAATAATCGACTTTACATGCTTCTCGATTCTCCGACGTTCCCATCTCCACGAAACGCAGAAGCAGGTGTCCGGCCCGTCTGTCGTTGTGTCTCTGGACCAGGGACAACTTACAAAATGTCTCCCATATTTGGATTCGCGTCGTTCTTCTGCTTCTCTGGTGTCCAGGACATCCTGGAGCTCTAGAAGGTCTCTCTTATGTGCAGCGGTGACGTAGTCGCCGAATTGGAGCAGAAAACTTTTAACTTTCATCTTTGACAGATAGATTGTGAATATGCCGAACACTGGATTTAACTGCGGGACCAGCTGGTGGTGGTGGCGGCGAACGAACTCGGCCTGCGCGCAAATTTCAACGCTATTCGTCAAGGTCAAGACTTGCAGAGTAGTGGTGGTGGTGGTGGTGGTGGTGGTGGTGATGAAAGTCAGTGAACTGACTCGATCTACTATACAAGTTGCAAAAGGTTCGCTGGCTAGGAACTTGTCAGAAACGTGTATGTGTGAAGGTTAAAACTCGAGACGCTTTTACAGTAAAAGAAAACAAAGTCTGTATTTAATGGCATGTATTTCCATATAAGTCATTATACAATTTCATCCTTTTTTTTTGCATAGCCGTTTAGAATGTCGTTGGCGTGGGAAAATGTTAGGGTAGTACGTATGAAGAATACAGAAGATCGAACAGGTGTTTAAACTACATTTTCGACCAAAGTCAACATTTAATTGCGTTTATTTCCATATAAGTCAATATAAAATTTCATAATTTTTTGCATAGCACTTTCAATATCATCGCGGTGAAATAGTCGATCTGTACACAAACAAGCATCTGGACATTTAATGCTATTGTTGAGAGATAAAGGGCAGCTCACGTAATGGCGTCCGTGGATCGATGTGTTCATCGGTTCCAATTCGACATTTAGGGATCGATGTAAATAGAAAAGCTGAGCACTATCTCGAGGTTGAAGAACGTCTTCGTATTTGATTAAAAACTCTTTAAGCTCCATATTTATAGCACCAGGATGCTGTTACGGCTATGATGAGCAGCACCGACACGCTGAAGGCGATGTACCAAATCAAAAAATATATGTTGTTCGAACCTGGGTCAGGGAGTGCGTGGCTGGTTAGGTTCCGTCATGTTGAATCTTCAAACGTGCGATCTTGGTAGACGACACGTATTTTGTAGCCTGTAGCGTTGTTAGGTAATTTCGATGTCAAAGTTGGTGTGTGTTGGTTGTATGCGAAGGATTCCATCTTCACCCATTTTTCAGGCCAAGTGGCATTTATATCGAAACATATGAACACCTCCTTTGCACTATGTGGCGGCGAAATGTATATGATGTCATTGAGAATTGCAGACAGTATCAAAACTTGTAACCCTAACGCCGCCATGTCTGAATGAATACTGAGAAATTAAACGACAGATTTTCAATATATATTTATTGTGGAACATATGTTAAAAACCAACAGTATAATTTATAACAATTTCGTACACTACACATAAAAAAACAATTTGATTGATGATTCATACATAATGGAATATCACGTTGAAATTTGGATGTATCTGAACTTTCTGGAAGACGTTCGATGTTGACGATATTCGGCATCTTCTCGGGATTTTGCAGGTGGGCGTCGAGTAAATATTTCTTTTGGTGGCCTCTTACGTAAACAATATCAGCATTTTGAGTGTCAGCTCGGAGTATGTCGCCAAGTTTTGCGTATGGCACATAACCGGAAGTATATTGAAGTCCGTGTATGTGTCTGGTGCAATATTGTACTTGTTTCTTATCATAGTTAGATAAGTTGTCGTAAGGTATAGGTTCCTCGAACAAGTAATGATTCATGCGAGTTCCATCATAAATTGCAATTTCTTTAGCAACAAATTCCGGTGAAAAATTATTTGTGAGCGTAAAACCTTGAATGTCGACTAGGAGCACCTTCATGTTTGACGATCTGATGAAGACTAGTAGATACTTCGAACCATCTCGCTAAGAGGTGTAGCTTCGTACACACTTTCGTAAATAATGATGCAATAAGCTTTAGTGTTGGCGGGAAATCCACTCCTCGATTGAAACTCGATAGAGACGTCGACGATCGATGATTTAATTTGCTCATCTTGACGTGAGCAATCCAACACGAACAGCGTCATGTCTTTAAATTGTTTCATATTAAGCAATGGTTTCTTTGAGCCGAAATAGTCATCCTTGTAGGTGTTGTTAAAATCAACATAACTGTCATGAATTTCAGCATAATCATTGGTTTCGAAATTTAAATTTAGTGGTTCGTACGGATAGCGCTCAGATAAATTCAAGCATATATCAGATATGTTGAGATTATCAAATCGCGTAACGTCAGCCGTTTTTTTATCACGTCCATCTGTTTGAAAAGCGACGATTGCGAATCGAGGTGGATGTTGGTTGTTCATCGTTTGGATCGACCAAACGGCATTAGTCGAACCCACATTTAGACTTGGAAGTTCATGCAGCTGCCACGTCCTGAATGCTATTATGAACGGTCTATCATCTTTTATGGATTTCAACAGTTCCAGTTTTTTCCCATCGTTGGGGACGACGTGTGGAATCTTTAACAACATTTCAGTTATAGTAATTTCAAATGTAGTATTTGCCCCTGTAACCAAGACACAATTATCATCGTTACGTGCTCTTACTACTCGAATAGTGTGCCTTCCAAACATAACCTTTTTATGATCATTGAATATGCTAAAGAAATGTGATAGTGGAATGAGCCAAACGAAGGTTCCATCTGCGTTGATGGTAGGCTTTTCGGGAAAAACCCAACTGCCTTTGTCCAAATGTTTGCTATCATCATCATTATAGCACAGGTAACCTCGAATCAAACTCACTAGACCTGGTTGTTTCACATGTTCCACTTCAATTCCATTCAATAAGTACGACATGGAGTCGAATAAAAATCCTGCTGCGTTATTTACGAAATTCACCTCTCCATCGGCAGACGTCCTCTCTAATTTCCCGTTAATTTTTATTTTGGCATCGTAGAGGTTGAGAAAAGCGTCGTTTCTGGTCACAGTAATTTCAAGAATATCATTCTTTAGATATGATTTCACGAATGGATGGTATGTGTGACGTTTGATACTCTTAATCGTATCATCGTTTTGAAGTTTCGGGTATAGGTCGAAAATCTGGTCGGACAACATATCCTATGGCGTTGAGAAAAGTAGCGTTCAATCGGGACAGTCGCTGCTGCTGCTGCGTCGAATGTCTTTTGGTTACTGGAGTTGTATTCCTTACACTTCCTCTTTTATAGTAATCACCCAAGATTAAGACCATTTTTTCAGTTCCAACCTAATGAGAGTCTCTTCACCTCGAAAATTAATTAGTTGAAAATTTTGATCGAGAACCGTTAACGCAATGTTACTTATCTCCTTACGAATAACTGGCAAATATACTAAATTTCGAGGTACTTCGTCGATAGCGTACCCATGATCCGAGTTGATCGGAAACTCGTACAACGTATGTGATGGTCGATCGTTGTAATACGAACCACCCGTAATATTACAATCGACGTGTATGGTTCGCACTTTCACAATGTTCACTGGTAAATCGGACTCGTGCACCTTTCCTGCTTCTAAAAGTCTCGGGGTGAATCCTAGGAGTTTGGCGATTCTGGTATATCCTGCTCGAAAATCGATGTCGTAATCTCTCAGAAATATTTCACACTTTAAAGTGTTATTATTGGGTCTTAAAAAGAATATTTCGTCTTCGTCGACTACACTATTTTCCGGTATCAGGAACTTTTTGAGGTAATTCTCGAGATCGGTGATCTCGTAAGTACCTGTCGGGATACTGATGAACTGCGGCGTAACGACGTTTCCCTTCGAATAATACTTGAATTTGGTACCCTCCTCTATGTTCGGAATGGTGTTGTATGAATAGAATCCAATTAATGCCAATCCGTACTCAAAATTTGGATCCAATCGGATCGGTGGTGTGAAATCGATCGAGAACGATGATGTGCGACTCTTTAGCGTGAAAGTCTCAGACATGTTTAACCTCCAAACCAAACCGTACTCACGTTTTATAGAGAAATTCGAGACATAGACGACCACAATTATTCGATGAAAATTTTTGATAGCGGTTTCGGTTATAAAAAAGTTCAACTTTTTCCCCTCCAAAATATCGAATGAGTTCTTGTGGCGGTTTCAGATTTCCGAAACTATCGAAATACTCGACGATATTCCCCCGTTTCTTGTACGCTACCCAATGCGTCCCAGGATGATCTTTTGTATCCAAATTGATGATGGCACTCTCGTTACGTCTAGGTGTGTTTGGTAGAGAGTCACGCATGAAAACCCCTCTAAAATATGGAATTTTCAATTTATGTGCTTATTTAATGATTTCTCGATCGTATAGAGCTCTATTGGGTAGCTTTACAAGTTTTTTGGTTGCTTCTTCAAGTACAGGCCACGCCCGTGCTGCTTTTTGAGATATAAACCGAACCCTTTGGAGGACTTGCGTACGAACAAGCCCGATCCAGTCTTGCCGATTTCCTCCATGGCTTTATTGTGACGTTGTTGTTCTTCCAATTTTTTCTGGGCATTTCTAGCATCGATGGTCGTCTTTGCCACTGCCGCTGTGCCGCCTGCCAGACTTCCTAACGCTCCTAGTGCCGCAAATATGGGTAGCAAAGGTAATATTCCTCCAGATTTACTTTCATATGGTATAATGCGTGGAATACGTATCCTTTTACGACCTCCTACCTTTCTAACGGCAGCTCGAGCTGCTCGTAAAGCTATCGTAGCAGGCTGTTTCAAACCAGATGCACTTATACGTGGATTTGTTTTCATGGCCGCTTTTAAAATGTTTGTAACAGGTTTCAGAACGTTTCTTCTGAACGAAACGGGGCGGCGTCCCATGCCGAGCTTCCTTTTCGCCTTCATCCCAGTTGTAACGAACCACGCTGCAGCCTTCTCACCCAACGATGCGTCCTTGCTCTTCACACGTTCCCAAGCACGATGTTCCAATTCACGATCAGCCTTATGTCGATCTTCCAAAGAAGAATTTTTCGAATAACTAATGTCGTGCGATTTGCAGGCAGCGTCGAGTGCGTTTACCCCGTTATCACCCCTAGCCAATCGCTTGTTTAACTTAGTTCCGGGCCCGCAAAATTGATATCCAGGAATATGTAACTCGAACGGCAACCGATTGATGATCGTATTCAAAACACCATCACCTTTGTATACTATCATCACAAAAATGATAAAAGTCGAGGGAGTGTCTCTCTATTTATATAGGTGGTGGACCACATACCCCGATGTCAATCGTAAAAATGAAGGCGGTTCAGCAAGTACGCATGTTACCTATAGACAACTTAGATTTCATGGAAGTAGGAAAGTCATCGATAAAACATAGTGAGCTGCTACCGAATTGTTTTCGAGCCATTTTTTCCGGTCCGTCTGGTTGCGGTAAAACGAACGCTATTTTGACGTTACTTCTCAATGAGAATGGACTAAAGTTTCGTAACGTGTACGTGTATTCGAAGTCATTGTATCAGCCAAAATATCGCTTGTTGGAAGAAGTGTTAAAGAAAGTGAAAGGTATGGGCTATTTCGCCTACGACGACAATGAAATTATCATGGATCCCGAGAAGGCACGTCGAAATTCAATCTTTTTATTCGATGATGTCGCCTGTGAAAAACAAGATAAGATCCGAGCATATTTTTCCATGGGTCGTCATAAAGACATAGACGTCGCATACCTCTGTCAAACATATTCTAAAATTCCGAAACAACTCATACGCGATAATTGTAACGTTATAGTATTATTTAAACAGGATGACACTAATTTGAGACATGCTTTCGATGAGCACGTGTCTCCGGATATGAGCTATGAGGAATTTAAACGATTGTGTTCAGAATGTTGGAGCTGCAGATTCACACCCATTGTTATCGCAAAAGATTTCGATTTGAACGCAGGTCGATATCGTAGAGGGTTCGATCAATATATAAAGTTTGATGCTCATTAATCGCTGTCTAGTAGTAGTCATGCGACCGCCGTTTAGTGATGTGGAGGCTACGCGCGCTAAAAAAATTTTAGAATTGTCTCGCTCAGTACGAAAAAAATTTCTGGCTATGAAGCTAGGACGATCCGAAGATGATAAAACGTTAAACAAATTGTTCGCTCCGATAACGAAGCCGCTGACTGAACTTGTGGAAGCTACAAAAAACCCTACTGCTGAACGCGTCCCTATCAAGAGAAAACTTGGGAAGTCTTCTCCGCCGCCGCCGCCGCCATCGATTAAAACCGAATTGCTCAGTCCGATCAAAACCTCAACTCCACATGGTGCGAGGAAGCGCTTAAAATTTGAAAACATTCCTCCTGCTCGTACTGGTGGAGAGGAAGAGAAGGAGGAGGAGGAGGAGGAGGAGGAGGAGGAGGAGGATGAAGATGAAACGGGAGATTTTACGGACGCTGAAGCGGAAGAGACTACCGTCGCCGCCAAGAAAGTTGTTCGTGAATATCCGAAACTGATTCAGGAATATGTAGATGAATATTTTAGTCGACCGGATGATTTAGATACGAAACTGGGCCCTATCTACGATCCCGAAATTTCTACGTGAAGATCGGCAATAAAAAACTTGAGTTTGATCAGAAAACTGGTGATATATTGGTGGGAGGTGTCGGGCGATTTCCAAGTTCACGAGGTCTATTGGAATTACTATTCCACAAAGATCCGAAGCACTCCTACGGTGAAAAAGATCAGCGTAACTATGTGAACATTTTGCGGAAAACGACAGCCAACAAGGACTTATTCGACTATTCGAGAACAGACGCTAAATATATGAATGTGATTAAGCCGATACTTGAAGAAACACCAACAAAATATAATTTACGTAAGCGTGGAGGTATTTTACCCAAAATGCATTATAATACGAAATCTACTGAGTACGTCTACTTTGATGATTTTAACGAGTTGGTGGATAGGCTAAGACTTTTGTACGCGTCCAAACAAGCAGGCAATACGATATCACATGACAATGAAATTCTTTCTATAATCGAAGAGCTTCGAGAAGCGAACGTTATATATTGAGCGTTCATACTCGAGTACCTACCACTTTTAAGATGAGTTTGGATAAATTCGGACGTCGCGCAGGTAGCGCTCACGCCGCTCAAAGCAAAACATCAGCGTTCACCAATCATTCAACTTTAGCTCGTACATCAGAGGGGGATATTAACATCGAAAACGTTAAGATTAGTAACCTGAAAACTCCTACTGAAGATACTGACGCCAGTACGAAAGGCTATGTGGATCGCCTGATTAATGAAATAAGTGCTGATATCGATAAACGACTCCTTAAATATGAAGATGATATGGTGAAGCTAATGATATCAATTACGAAGTGTAGAACGTATATTGATGACTCTCTCAAAAGCTCCACCGAACTACTTCGACGTGAAATTCAGCAGGTTGAAGAATCATTTGCTCGTAAATTGGAATCGGTTCAAAGTAAATTCCTCGCTACATTCGATACTACGCCTTACGCTATTGAGATACACACCCTCAGCAAGAGAGTCGATTTATTACAAGAGGCCCTCCAGAAAACTCCAACAGCGACATCACCCGTTCGAGTTCCGAAAAGACCTGCGACGACTACCCACCTACCCCCCAGTAGTATTCAACCCACCGAAGAGCCTGCTTCGAAAAAATCTAGCAAGAAAAAAGGAGATCCCTTAAAAACTAGATAAAATGTCAGCAGAAAAACTTCAGGTAGTTAATGAATTACATAAACCGATAAGGAAATTCTTTCCTCGACGTCACACGATAATTAAAGGTTTACATGATTTGTGGCAAGCCGACCTCGGCCAGCTTGATCTCTATGCGAAAGTCAATAAAAATTTCAAGTATTTCTTACTTGTCACAGATTGCTTCTCGAAATATATATGGACGAGAGCTCTAAAATCGAAATCTGGCGAAGAAGTGACTAAGGCTTTTCAAGATATCCTACATGAAGCGAACATATCTCCACGTAATTTACAGACCGATCAAGGAACCGAATTCTACAATGTACATTTTCGAAGGTTAATGAAACGCCACGGAATCAATCACTACAATTCCTACACTCATATCAAGGCTGCAATAGCCGAACGATCCATACGTACTATTAAGGAAAAACTCTTTAAATACTTTAGTTTAAACGGCACCTACAAATGGATCGATGCTTTACCGACGATCGTGCAAACTTATAATCGACAGAAACATTCCGTTACTAAGATGAGACCTTCAGACGTTAGCAAAAGCAACGAGAAATATCTACTTAATAAGGTGTATAATCGCATCAAGGTTGCGACTGGTGCACGCAAGTTTAAGATCGGGGATCTCGTACGTATTAGCAAGGTGAAGCACGTCTTCGAGAAAGGATATACCCCTAATTGGACTACTGAATTATTTAAAATTAAAAAAATTCAAATAACCGACCCTGTAACATATTTGTTGGAGGACCTCGAAGGACGACCAATCGAAGGCGGTTTCTATACGGAGGAATTGCAAAAAACTAAAACTCCAGACGTATATTTAGTTGAAAAAGTTTTACGGCGAAAAGGTAACAAAGTACTCGTGCGTTGGCTGGGTTTCGATAACACACACGATTCTTGGATCGCTGCTTCAAATCGCTTGTAGAATCTGTTCGCGTTTTACATTGAAACCAATGACAAAAAGGTGTTTGAGTGTCGATTAACATTATTTCTTATGGAAAACACGAACACATTCCTCAATTTAGAGGGCCTGAGTCGGTTAACGTCAACACCACCACCACCACCACCACCACCACTACCACCACCACCACCACCACCACTACCCCCACCCCTTCCAATTTCAACGATTTTCCGCTATGTTGACTTCAGTCTATGAGTGGTGATTGTAAAAGCAGCGCAAAATATGGAGACAACAGCTGATTTAAGTGCATTAGTTTCTCTATATGAAAATATTTCCCAAAGCGTACAAGAAGATGACAAATCGGCGATGACGACGACGACGACGACGACGCCTGCGGCAGCAGAACCAGTTGAAACCAGTCTCTTACTCAACACCTGTTTTTCATGTGTGAACAGTGGGTTCAAAGTGAACGTCGGGCTAAGCATTTTCCACAATTTTGACCCTGCCATCACCATACAAATTAACGATGGGACCGCTCTGCACTTTAGCGTTAATGAGTGGAAAATGCTTATGAATCAACTGGCTTGGCTTCTCGATGGATATTTCAAAAGCTCAGACGAAATTTCCCATCTGAGATACATCTGCGGTGACAATATTGTAATTATGACTGAACGATGTAATGAAGTGCGTATGATCGTTGTTTCGAAACACCCAATATCATTGTATTTAACCGAGAACAATGTGCGCGAACTGTGTGCTTTAAATCAAAAGTATGTTACCCATCAAGTGATTAGTTTAGAAAAAATAAATTTTTTGCAGTATTATAACAATGTTTTAAATTTACTTAGTCAGTTGAGAACTATTTCGAGTGGTGAAGCCGCGATTATGGCCTATTGCGATATGACGAATAGTGTAGCTAGTTTGTGTCTTAAGGAAATATTGTACTTTAATAAAGATAAGGTTTTAAATGACTTAAATAAATTGTAAAATATTCCTTGTATTTTGAGTTATTTCAATACCTATTTCTTTTACACACGCTCACATCAATTACAAGTCCACTCTCCTTATACCCGTTATACCAGACCGAAGGACATAGTAGTAGTATTATTGTACTTCAATAAGGTTTTACATGATTTCAATAAATTGTATAATATTCCTTGCATGTTGAGTTATTTCAATACCTATTTCTTTTAGACACGCTCATGAAACGTTTTTTATAGGGTTTTCTATGAATCGTAACACATCAATTATTACAAGTCCACACTTCCCCACACTCTCCTTATACCCGTAATACCACACCATCTCACACGAAGGCATAGCCGTGTGGTCTAAGCGTCCGCCGCTGGCGCTGCAGCTCCCGAGATCGAATCTCGTCCAAGTCAGAAATTTTTTCGAAACCCCCCTCCCCCCACACCCCCCACCGCGACCAGGTCCCGGATCCAAAAATTTTTCGGGAACCCCCGCACCCCGAACGAAATTTTTCGATTTTTTCGATTTCCCCCACCAAAAACAACCCCTAAATAGGGGTAGCAACCCTTATGGAGGGGTAGCATCCCCTCGGTCCAGAACCGGCATTATACACTACTTGAGCGATCAGGAATTTTTAAACGTAAGTGATAATTTTGTAAAAAAAATTCAAAAATCGTTTGATACTCTTCGAAATTCACGTGATCAAGATCGACGGTCTAGAGTTTTAAAGTTAATTAAAATTAATATAAAAAATATCAATATATATTTAAAACAGAATGGTTCAATTCTCAGTCATGGAGCTAAGCTCAATCTTAATTCCAATTTAGGACATTTAAAGCGTTTTGAGTGTACTTTAAGTCATGTGGGAGGTGGAAATGATGGAAGTGGCGTTAAGTACAGAGAAATTGAATCGATTTTTAAGCATCGTGTGTTTAGTGGTGTTATTATAAATTTGAAACACATACATTTGAATAATTTTTTCCGAGAAGCTTTTGAACATTTTAAACGTAAAATTAATGTAGCAATCAAGAGTCATAATATGTTAAAAGTGAATACTACGTTTTGTGGCGAATTCATAAAACCTGGGGGTAACGAGGAACTGTTAGATTTTAAATATTTCCATACGAAAAATGAGGTAATTGATAGAGGAGTAAATTTAAGGCAATGGTTCCAGGACAATATTGTTGATCAAATATTGACTAAATTAGAAAAGTTTCAGTTACGGGACAGCGGATGGGCTCTGCACAAAATTTTACATCTGACTATTAACATTAATAAATTTGAAATGGGTAATGGGTCAACTTATATTCCGCTACCTAAGAGTATTGCAAATAAAAATGCCTGCATTAATATAAAAAATAAGGATAACGCCTGTTTCTTTTGGAGCGTGACCGCAAATTTGTTTTCAACTGTTTCACACTCTGATCGTGTAACGTCATATCCACATTACAAAGCAGTATTAAGGTTAGATGATATAACTTTTCCAATGCCTCTCAAAGACATTGGAAAATTTGAACAGCTGAACAATATATCTGTAAACGTGTACATTTTGGAACTAACTACTGATCCAGGGGGAAATTCATATTACAATGTAGTTCCAACGAGACTCACCAAAAATAAATTAAACAGACATGCCAATTTACTCTTGATCCAAGATAGGTATTATCAACCACCTACAGATCGCTTGCTAAAAACATTTCAGAATGTGAATGAGAAAGATACCGAAATAAAATACCATTATTGTTTAATTAAAAATTTATCGCGATTAGTATCGAGACAACTTAATAAAGTTAAAAATAAGAAATTCATTTGTGATAGGTGTTTAAATTATTTTAGTACTCGAGAGAAATTGAACAGTCACGAAGAGGTGTGTGCAAGAGTTAACGATTGTAGAATTTCATTTTCTGACGTAACGCATATTAGATTTAAAGGCAATTTTAGGAAAATTATGCATAAGGAGTTCGTACCGTTTGTGATATATGCAGATTTCGAGTCATTACTACAGACTTATACAGATGAAGACTACGGTTCTAAATCAATTAAATATCAGAAACATGTCGCATACTCTGCAGGTTTCTTCTTGAAGTGTTGCTATGACGGTAGTTTATCATTTTATAAATCGTATAGGGGTGTAGACTGTATGGAGTGGTTTACTAGTGAATTATCAAATTTAGCTGAATTTATATACAAGAAGCGGAAAACAATCATTCCAATGGAAGTACAATTCGATCGGGGCACTCACACTCTTTGTCACATTTGTGAGGATCCATTTGAAGAAGGGGATAAAATCGTAAATTACCATAATCATTATACGGGGGTTGTACAGGGCTACGCCCACAATTTTTGCAACCAACAATACCGGAAACCGAGCACAGTTCCAGTAGTTTTTCATAACTTAAGTGGGTACGACTCTCATTTTATAATAAAACATTTAGCTCGAGTAAATCACGTTTCACTTCTACCGATCAATAAAGAACGATATATCTCATTCACACAGTTCGATAATAAGTTTAATGTACAGTTTCGGTTCATAGATTCAGTTAGATTCATGGGGGCATCGCTAGATGAGTTGGTTAAAACACTCGATTCAAATCAACTTTTCAACCTTCAAAAACAGTTTAAGGATGTGGATGATGAGATCTCTTTGGGTTTGTTGAAAAGAAAGGGTGTATTTTGTTATGATTACATCGATACATTAGAGAAATTAGACGATACCTCTCTTCCATCTATCGAACAGTTTTACAATAAATTAAATGATTGTAATATCACATCTGAAGATTACAATCACGCTATTAATATTTGGCAAACTTTTGGCATTCAAAATTTAGGCGAGTACGCAGATCTTTATTTAAAAACCGACATATTACTGCTGACTGATGTTTTCGAAAATTTCCGGGAAAGAGCTCACAAAATTTACGGATTAGATCCAGCTCACTATTACACGATGCCCGGTTACACTTGGGATTGTATGTTAAAATACACCAAGTGCGAGCTGGAAACACTTCAGGACGTGGATATGCTCCTTTTTATGGAGTCTGGAATTCGCGGAGGGATCTCTCAATGTTCCAATCGCTTCTCAGAAGCTAATAATAAATATCTTTCGAATTACGATTCGACAAAACCATCTAAATACATTGTTTATTTTGACGTTTGTAGTCTATACGGCTGGGCAATGGATCAACCCCTCCCATCGGGGGGTTTCGAATGGGTAAGTGACGTTGATAATTTTGATGTAGCCTCCATAGCGGACGATTCCCCCATAGGTTATTTTCTTGAAGTAGACTTGCGATATCCGCGTACTCTTCACGATCTCCATAAAGATTTGCCATTCTGCCCTGAGCATAGAAAACCTCCAGGGTCAAAGCATTCAAAATTATTAACTACATTATACGATAAAAAGAAATATGTCATTCATTATCGGCATTTAAAACAAGTTTTGGAACATGGGCTAGTTGTTGAAAAAGTTCATAAAATTTTAAAATTCCATCAAAGTGCTTGGCTTCGACCCTACATAGAATTGAATACTAAATTACGAACTGAAGCCAAAACTACATTTGAGAAAAATTTATTTAAACTATTTATTAACGCTATATTCGGGAAAACCATGGAAAATATTCGAAAACATCGAGTTGTAAAACTAGTTAATAAGTGGGAAGGCAGGTATGGCGCTAAAAATCTAATTGCGAGCCCTCGTTTCCATAATAGAACCATTCTGGACGATGACCTCATGAGCATCGAATTGAAAAAAGCTCATTTGATATTCAATAAACCACTCTATATTGGACAGAGCATTTTAGACATTTCAAAAACAATATTATACGATTTCCATTACAACTATATGTTGAAGAAGTTTAATAGTAATGACTTAAAATTATTGTATACGGATACAGATAGTTTAATATATGAGGTGGTGTGTGATGATGTTTATCAAGAGGTTATAAAGGCGGATAACGATAGATTCGATACTAGTGACTACCCTCCAAATAACCCCTATGGTATTCCACAACTCAATAAGAAGATCCCTGGAAAACTTAAGGATGAGACGAACGGTAGGCGTATTACCCATTTCGTTGGATTAAGGTCAAAAATGTACTCGTATTTGGAGGAGGGGCAAAAATGTATAAAAAAATCAAAAGGTGTAAAATACAACGTTGTTAAAAATCATATCAAATTTCAAGATTACGAAGAATGTTTAAAGGAAAATAATGAAAAAAATGCCACTCAACGTACTATCCGCTCTTTTGCACACGATGTTTACAGTGTTGAACAAAACAAAGTAGCTCTTAATCCTCATGATGACAAACGTTTCCTATTGACCGATGGAACATTTAATACCCTACCTTGGGGGCATTATTCGATTCAGCAGCTCTAAAATTCTGAGACAGGTGATCACGTGAACTTTGAAGGCGATTTAAACAAAATTATCATTTTACCTCATATTGTAATGTTATTGACAATATAGTGTACGATATTTTAAGTTTTATTTTGTAAATCCATTTTGTTTCATTTTTAAAATGAATAAAAAACATTTTTAATAATTTACTCATTCACTCGGGGAGTTGGGTACTTAAAAAAACAAAAACTGTATTTGTGCTTTATTTTATTATTTCGAAATCCGCAACCAATTTGTTTAAATTATACCAGATGAGCTCTCGTAAACAGAGACTCTCAATGGAAAAAGAAGTAATGTCACAATATGAATTTATAATATCTGTTACATTTAACTGGGTACCAACCATCAACTCTTTCAGCATACTCAAAAGGTTCTTGTAGTATGTTAAAAAATCTAGTTTCTTTAAATCTTCAATTTTCTTAACAACACATTCATTGGTTACGGTGCACAATTCACGTATATTATTTTCAGTTAAATATATTGTAGTTAATCCTTTAGTTACTGAAATCATTTTGAATGGAGTGGCTTTGTTGCTACTTGCTGCTCCCTCAGTGTTCGAGTATGTACCCATGATGACAATGTTACCGCAGCTGATTAGACGAAGATGTGAACTTTCCGGACTTCTAAAGTATCCCTCCAAGATCCACTCGAACTTATTAACAAGTTCCTCCCACTCGTGAACTCCAAAATTCATATGGGTCACTTGATTGATGAAAATTTTTATGGTAGGTTCAAAATTTTCGATTACACGTAGGCCGACATTTAAAACAAAACCGCTTTTAGCGCACGGAAATGTCGTATTAAGAAGCAGAAAAGGAAATTCATCTTCTGATTGCTGGGGGGCGCTAGCAGGATTATCATCGCACAATTGAAGAAATTCACCCCACGCATCCACTTCTGTTTCCATATTTGCTTGGAGCGTTGCTGCTGGTGGAGGAGGAGGAGGTGGAGGAGATGACGGTGAGTCTGGTAACGGTGGTTCAACCCTCATCTTCTTTTGTGGTACTGAATACGAAGTAGTTGGCGACACACATTCTCGATACATTTTCAACACATCTAATACACACTGATCAACCCCTGCTGTAGTAGTAGTAGTATTATCAGATTTTGTAGCGCGACGCTTCATTTTTACGTTAAGACTAAAGTTGAAATAGTTTTAATATTCCATTATATACATATTGCTGTGAACAATGAAAAGGCCCTCTGAATCATCAGATTTGTGCGCGTTTTCCATAAGAAACAATGTTATTATAATCAATTCGAGGTATCTATCCAATACTTTTATTAATTCACGACGAAAAAGGCCCCCTTGAGTCATCAAATTTGTGCGTGTTTTCCATAAGAAACAATGTTATTATAGTCGATTTGAGGCATCTATCCACCTATTATGGGAATTATCAAATCCGAGCCATTTAACATACACCTTTTTCCCTTTCTTCCGTAAAACTTTTTCTACGAGATAAATGTCGGGAATTTTTGTTTTCTGCAATTCCTGTTCATAAAATGCCCCACTAATGGGTTGACCATGCAAATCTTCCAATAGATATGTAATGGGGTCGGTAATTTTTACCCTAGTAATTTTAAATAGTTCTGTTGTCCAGTTCGGAGTGTAACCTTTCTCAAATATATGTTTAGACTTGCTAATTCGTACTACGTCACCGACGTTATATTTCCTTCGACCTGTCGCTATTTTCACGCGACTATATACCGTATTCAACAACTCCTTCTCATTGTTTTTCGTAACGTCACCAGGTTTAACCTTAGTGACACTATGCTTTCGTCCATTATATTCTTGCACAATAGTTGGTAAAATATCCAACCATTTGTAGGTACCATTCAAACTGAAATATTTAAAAAGCTTCTCTTTTATAGTTGGAATGGAGCGTTCTGCTATTGCTGCCTTCGTCTGACTGAATGTACTATAATGATTAATTCCGTGTTCTTTCATAAGTCGTTGAAAATGCGAATTGTAAAATTCTTTACCTCGATCTGTTTGCAAGTTTCTCGGATGTCGTCCCCCGCCCTCTTTAAGAATTTCCGCAAAGGCTTGTGCTACAACATCACCCGATTTCGATTTTAGCGGCTTAACCCAAATGAATTTCGAGAAACAGTCGACGACGAGAAGAAATTATTTGTGTTTTTTATTGTAGTTTGCGTAGAGATCCATTTGCCCCAGGTCGGCTTGCCACAATTCATCCAATCCTTTGATTACAGTTTTTCGCCTGGGGAATTTTTTTCTTATGGGTCTGTGTAACTCGTCCACGAGTTGAATTTTTTCCTTAGTGTGCTTCACCAACATGTCGTTCACTTGTGTTTTTCGGATAGCGCCTTTATACTTGATGAATGCTTACTTAACGAAACTTTTAATTTATCCTCGTCTTCACTCTCCTGTCGATTTCGTTCTTAACGAAATCTCTGAGGACATCAACAGCAGTTGCAGTATGCTCATCCACATATTTCCTCGTTGCCAACGGCACTCCTCCGGCCATCAATTTTTTTATTTCCTTCAAATATTTCTTTATTTCTTCCTCGACATACTCCTTATTAGCAACATCTTGACCATTTGTCGGTTTTCGCACGTTACAAATTTTTCGATTTCCAAAATCAAAATCTCCATCTGCAGTTCGAGGTATAGAAAAAGATGGTTTGATGTAATTCATCCTTATCACCCTCTCTGAATGCCGTCCAAATTTATCTAGACTCATTTTACTAGCACTGCAACCAATTTAAAACTAAATGTGAAAGACACATTTTTTGTTAATATATAACTTTAGCTTCTCGAAGTTCTTCGATAATTGAGGAAATCTCGTTGTCGTGTGACGTATTACCGGCCACTTTCGAAGACATCAACAACCTTAGTCTGTTTACAAGTTCATTTATATCATCCCAGTATACGTATTCGATAGGATCATTATTGTATATTTTCACTCCATCCCCACCACCGCCACCACTATGTCCAGGTGTTGAATCGGAGAAATCGAGCGTCCTTCTGCTGCTTAACAAGGGCTTAACGATGTGTCTGTATTTAACACTACCACTAGCCGCTAAACGACCAAAGTTGCTGAAACCCTTTCGGAATACATTGGATAAATTTAAAATACGTTTATAATTTTCGAGGTCGTCTGTCGAATACTTATCCGGATTTTTGTGAAAAATCAGCCTGTAGAGACCATCAGTAGCGGGGAAATGCTCACCATCCACTATAATATCCCCATTATTCATATCAAAATCTATGATAGCTTTTCCGAGGTACCATTTAGATGAGGCTGCGTGATACATTGGACCTCGGGCATCATCTATTTGCGGTGTGTGATGAAAATATTCTAAAATGTATCTTTGACTAATATCAGGATACTGGGACATATATTCTTTCATCACGACGTTATCGCTCGCCTCATTAATTTCACGTCGAATATCCTCAATGGACATCTCATTATAATCTTTGGTATTCTCATCACCATCTTCATCGTAATCTTCTTCTTCCTCATTATAGGTTTCTGTGATATCGTGAAGCGGTAGAAATTGTGTCTCTTCAAATTTCGGAGTACGTGGAGGTGAAACTTTCTCTGTTTTTAGTAGCGCTTGTTTTTCTTTTTCTTCTTCTTCATGTTTTTCCTGCTTTAGCTGCTGCTGCTGTTGTACTAGTACATTTAAGGGTTCCGTCAAGGGGTTCAAAAGTTTATTTAATGTACTGTCCTCCTCCGATCGACCCAACTTTAAAGCCTGATATTTTTTTCTTACAGACTTTGCCAAGTTTTGTATTCGTTTTTTACGTGCAGATTCCACGTTACTTAATACTTTCATGATGGACTACTAACACTTAGACTACTATTTTTGAACTTTTATATACGCATCGAATCCTAAGCGATAACGGCCATTGTTCAAGTCACAATCTTTTACGATTACTAAAGCCCCAAATTTATCTTTATTCCAACATTTAAAACATAACCGCTTGAACTCATCGTATGACATGTCCGGAGAGACGTGCTCATCGAATACATGCTTTAAATTAACATCGTCCTGTTTAAATAACACTATAACATTACAATTATCGCGAATGAGTTGTTTCGGTATTTTGCTATAAGTCTGACATAGGTAGGCGACGTCTATACCTTTATGACGACCCATAGAGAAATACGTACGGATTTTGTCTTGCTTCTCACACGCCACATCGTCGAATATAAATATTGAATTTTTTCTCGCTTCTTCGGGGTCTATTATCGTTTCATTGTCTTTGAATGGGAAATACCGTACGCCTTTCACTTTCTCCAAAACCTCCTCCAATAGTTGATATTTCGGTTGATACAACGATTTTGAATATAGGTAGACATTTTCAAAACGCAGTCCATTTGCATTAAATAGTAGCGATAGAATAGCATTAGTTTTTCCACAACCACTCGGTCCACAAAATATACCTCGAAAGCAATTCGATAGTAATTTACTGTGTTTAGTCGGATCGGGACTTGTGTTTTCGACGAAATCCAAATTTTCTATTGGTAACTCAACATCTTGCCTAACGATATGCATTTTAAGTACTAACCCTTTGCTCACTTTTAGGTCCGTATATAAATATTACGTGGCCATCATACACCTATTGTCATGCTAACGTTCAAACGAAGAAGAGGTAGAGGATTGCTAAATAGTTTGATAAACAAGTTACCGATCGAGTTGCATATTCCAGGTTTCCAGTTTTGTGGTCCAGGAACAGAGGTACATAAACGGGTTGCTCGTGGTGAGAGGGGTGTTAATCCGTTGGATAACGCGTGCATGAAACACGACTTGGCATATTCGCAAAATTCATCTTTAGCCGATAGACATAAAGCCGATTGGGAGTTGGAGAATC
Source organism: Cryptocephalus primarius (assembly GCA_963576515.1). Lineage (NCBI taxonomy): Eukaryota > Metazoa > Arthropoda > Insecta > Coleoptera > Chrysomelidae > Cryptocephalus > Cryptocephalus primarius. The sequence continues at coordinate 6,674,338 of OY754942.1, read as the reverse complement.
GCGCGTGGGAAAGAGTAAAAGCAAAGGACGCTTCATTCGGGGAAAAAACAGCCGCTTGGTTAGTGACGACAGGAATGAAGGCAAAAAGGAAACTAGGAATGGGGGTGAGCCAACGACGACGACGGCGTCAACGATCTGGAATTTCATTCCGAAACGCGCTGGTAAATCCGGTGGCTGCAGCATTGAAAAAACTTCCACTACCATTAACCGATCAAGATTTGAGAAGAACTTCTCTGCTAGGATTACGTGCCGCTCGGGAGGCGCTCAAAAGGATCGGAGGAAAGCGTAACGTTAGAGTCCCTCGTATAATACCTCTACCTAAATCTGGTGGGTTCCTACCCCTATTGATTCCGATATTGTCGGCACTGGGTGCGGTCGGTGGACTAGCAAGCGGCGCTTCATCAGTGGCGAAAACGGTTATAGAAGCCAGGAATGCCAAGAAAAAACTCGAAGAAGAGAATCGTCACAACAAAGCTATGGAGGAGATTGGAAAGAAAGGCTCCGGTCTATACCTAAGAAAAACACCTCGAGGAGGATTCGGACTCTATTTGAAGAATAAAAAAAACTGCCAATAAAGCTACCCAATAGATCTCTCTACGATTATGAAATAGTGAAATTCGCGAAAAAATTGGAAATACCATATTTTAGGGGGGTATTCATGCGTGACACCCTCCCGAAGACCCCTAAACGTAACGAGAGTGCCATCGTTAATTTAGATATCAACGAGCACGAGGGTACACATTGGGTAGCTTATATGAAACGTGATAATTGTGTAAAATATTTCGACAGTTTTGGAAATTTAAAACCACCAACGGAATTAGCACAATATTTCGGAAAAAATGTAAAAATTCTTTATAACGAAAAACGTTCCCAGAAGTTTAATTCTAGCAATTGTGGGAAATTGTGTATCGAATTTCTATATAAAACTAAATGAAACAACAATAACAAAGTTAGTCATGTATGTGATTTTCACACTAAAAAGTCGTACGTCGACGCTCTCCATCGACTTGGTGAACCCCATTCGACTAGATCCCGAATACCAGTATGGTTTAGCATTAATCGGATTCCATTCGTACCATACAATTCCGAACGTTGAGGAGAATACGGAATTTCATTATAGGGTAGGGAGTACATCTCAATCTATCACTATACCTTCGGGTTCATACGAGATAACAGATCTTAGTGATTTCCTCAAAAATAAGTTCATATCGAAGAATGAGATAAGAAAGGGTGGTGATGAGGACGTGTTCTTCTTGAAACCGAATAACAATACATTAAAGTGTGAGATATTCCACAGAGATTATGATATAGACTTTACTAAGAAAAATTCTCTAGCACGTCTCTTGGGATTCTCACCCCGCGTTCTGGAGGCTGGGAAAATACATACGTCCGATCTGCCTGTGGAAATTGTTAAAGTGAGAACTATTCACGTGGATAGTAACATTACAGGTGGTGCGTACTACAATCATAGTCCCTCTCACACCTTGTACGAATTTCCGATCAGTGTCGATCCGGGTTTTGCCATAGACGAACTTCCCAGGAACTTAGTGTACCTGCCTGTGATTCGAAGCGAAATCACCAACATTACCTTAAATATTCTAGATCAGAATTTTGAACCGGTAAATTTTCGTGGTGAGGAAATTATCGTGCGACTAGAGCTTAAGAGATGGTCTTGATAATCGACCATACTAGTATAAAAGATACTTGGATTGGGCGTAAGGCATTAGTAAGTAAGCGACCTCATAGGGGGAAATTATCTTCGTCAAACGCCAGTTTTCTTCGATCCATTGGATATGTTGTCAAACCGTATTTTCGACCTCTACCGGAAACCGCTCCAAGACGAAACAATTATACAGGATGAATTTCGAACGTATTTACCCTACATTAAGTCGTTCGAAAACAATGACATAATCGAAATTACCATTAATAGAAATGACGTATGGTTACTGATGTACGATGCCGCTTTTACGATAAAAGGGACTTTTAAGCAAACAAGTGCTACGGGATCTGCCAAGCTATCCAGTAATATGGGAGCGTTTCTATTCGATTCTGCGACATATGAGTTAAACGGTATCGAAATGGAACACGTTAAGGACCCTGGAATCGTAAGTCTTGTACGGGGCTACTTATGTTATAATGAAGAGGACTCCAAACATCTTTTGCCGGCGAGTTGGACTTACCTTAAATCACCAGACATTTTCGATAAGGATGGACGTTTTTATCTAAGGATTCCGCTTTCGCATTTTTTCGGTATCTTTAATGATTATAGAAGAGCAATAAGTGGAAAGCAAACGATTCGATTGGTAAGAGCTCGCAATGATAATAATTGCGTAATTTTTTGTGGTGAAAACCCCGCGGCAGATCTTAAAATAGAGAGTATCGAACTAAAAGTGAGACATGTTCTTCCCGCCGATATGCTCAAGGTTGAACTTTTACAATCCATACGTAACGATTTGCCTATTCTCATGGCATTCAGAAAGTGGGAGTTACATGAACTACCTACTCTTACCGAAGGTTCCATGAAAGAAATTTGGAATGTTAAAACTACGAACGCCGTAGAGTGCCCCCGTTACGTTATCGTCGCCTTCCACACAGCGAGAAAAGATGTTTTAACTGCAGATGTCACAAAATTTGACAATTTGAATGTGTCGGATATAAGATTATTTTTGAACGGAGATTATCACCCGTACGAACGTCAAAGTTATAATTTCACTAACAATGATTACGCGAACGCTTACCACTCATACACAGAATTTTACTCTAATTTTACGAATGACGAAGATGGAAAAAAGCAGCCCTTGATTGAGTTTGCAGACTTCAAAGACCACGCCCTATTCGTAATAGATTGTTCACGACGAGACGAGAGCATCAAATCTTCAACGGTGGATGTAAAATTGGAAATTGAGACTAGAGTGGGGTTCCCCCCCCAATACTAAGGCGTACTGTATAATTATCCACGATTGTATTATGGAGCACCTACCACTAAGTGAGACAGTCAGGAAATTAACTTAGTCGATAAGTAACCGTCATCGTGCAATGAAGGCTGTCACCGTAGACATTCAGGGGTTTTACCTTTCCGCACCTTGTGGTGGCGGCCAGCCCGAGTTTTTCGCAAAAGAACTCGCCATCTGTAACGGCCATCAAACCGGTCACTACTTGTTCGAACCTGCAATAGCCTACGAGTCATTATCAGATGCGGATAAGAAACAAGTGAATTTCGTAACGCGCAACATACACGGACTTCATTACACGCCCGGTTTCGTACCGTACAAGAAAATTCCCGAAATTCTCGAACATCACCTTTTGGGAGCTGACATCGTTTACGTCCGTGGCCACCAAAAAGCAAATTTTCTCGAAGATAAGTTTTTCGAGATGAAGAAACCTTGTCCGCGAATCGTAAACGTCGAGACTTTGGACGAGTGTTGGAGTCCAACCCCACCCACTTTTGGCCCCAATTCGCCTAAATGTATGGATCACTGTTTTTCTAAAAAAAATTATTCTTGCAGTTTAAGAAACTGTGTTGTACTTTACGATTGGTTCTATAATTGTATACCACTTTCTAATTAATATATTATTTTAAAATAACTTTTTCTCTCTTGCAAGAGGTCCGCTCTCATTATTTAATCTTAATGTGCTTGTAATTTAATGCCATTTTACCAGTAACCATGGGTTCGTTAGCATCGACTTATGTTTTGTTAAGCTCTCTTGTTAACGGTGTATTTTATATTAACCATCCTTCGGGTGCTAGTGATGTGTTTATTTGTTTCGATCGAAATAATGAGAGTTGGCCTGACGCTTGGAAGAGAATGGAAGTATGTGTTATTTCTCATTTACCTTCTCTTAAAATAAGTGTACCGAAAAATGCTACACAATACAAACTAAGAATTATTTATGAAAATCATACGCATGGCGACAGCGAGTGGAAAAATTTTACACATCCCCCCACCATAACACCAATCGTTACCAATATCTACGGCAGTTCATTAGTTCGCGGGTTAGTTTGGTACATTGCTATCACCCTGTCAATACTTTTCATCGTAAGCGTAGTACAGCACCTAAGAAATGGCGCTTCATAAACTTTCCAATTGGTTTAAAAGTGACGACAAAGAGGACGACGACCGTTTACCAGTACTCTTTATTGAATCTATGGAAAGGTTACGTGAAGAAATTGACATTATTGCTGAGCAGGCACGTTGCATTAAATGTTTTTTTCGCATGCTCCACGATCTCGATATACCTAAAGATTGGAACATCCCACTTCCCGAAAAACCATGTAATTTAATCGAAAACCGTCCAAAACCTGAGAAGCAGCATCGAGAGAGCCTATTAAAATTTCCCGATTTAATGTATGAAATAAAACGTAGGTTAAGATGTGAAAAATGCTACAGGCAACTATTAATTATTTTGGGATTACCGAGAGAGTGGTCCTGTGTACCTCTCCCATCATGCGATGGGCATGAATTTGTGGGTTATGATACTGTTGATTTGTAAATATTAATAAAATGCATGTGAAATTAATGTTTTCTTTTCCCCAAAATCTACATTCGTATGTTTGATTGACTAAAGAAAATTTCAATAAATATTGTTGCGTATAGCTTCAAATATGAACTAAAAATAAATAACAGTGTAAAGGCTTAATGGTCAAATGGCAGGGCGCTTACCTTTCAGGTCGGAGAACTTGGGTTCGATTCCCAAGTTAAGCCTTTACATTTTGAAAATTAAAAATATTTTTGAAATTTTTCGAATTTTCTTTTGGTTCATCCTTTGTTCATCATTCCATCTTCTCATCCCCACTACTACTACTAGTACTTAGTACTAGTAGTACGGACCTTAGACTATTTGAGATAGAAATGTTCTCCGAGGGACCAAATTGTACACTACCCTCTCACAAAATTATCTCTTTTAAGCTAATCTTCTCATCCCTCTCCCCGAGTTGGCCAGTCGACCGATTAGTCGATTCTAAGCCGGCTCCAGACTGGGCGCTCACACAACAGATGGCGCCATCATACCATTCCACAGAACACAAACCGTTAATGTGTCAGACTTTTAGTGTCCCATGTTAACTGTCAAAGGTGGAGCCCTACCTTTACCAGCGGAGGCTACTCCCCCCTCCACTAGGGGCCCCCTCGTGGCGATGTGAAAAGTGAGGTTATGCACCACGGCCTAAGTCCGGAGGGGGACCTAAGGTGGTGCTCCTCCTCCTTCTCTGGGGACCTGAGGTGCTCCTCTGACTTAATGTCACGAATGGGGGATCCGGAGGGGGGGTTCAGATTCCCGAGAGCCGGTCCCAACCCCGTGTGCTAAATTTTGCGTTCCACGCCCACGTCGGCTGTCAAAAAACACGCGAGAGGGGCCCACCGCTGAGGACCGACGCGGCAGGCCGAGGGAACCCGCGGGGCTTCGTTGGGGGACGCGGGGCTACGCCCTTGCATCTACCGCTTGCGATTGTTCCACGCCGACGTCGGCTGTCAAAATACGCGAGAGGGGGGCCCACCGATGAGGACCGACGCGGCAGGCCGAGGGGCCCCCGGAGCACGACGCGGGGCTCCGCTGGGGGACGCGGGGCTGCGCCCCTGCATCTACCGCGGACGCGGGGCTACGCCCCTGCATCTACCGCTTGCGATTTTGAGGTTAGGTTCGAATGTGGTCGGGAAGCCGTGTATCACATCTACTGGGCCATCATATCCGGAAAAATCGAAGTCGAAAAAACGGACTTTCCTACCTGCCATCCGATGGATTTGAGGTCGCTGATTACGATGCGCCTATTTTCCAGACGATCGGACGACTATTAATGATACGGGCCGTCATATCCGGAAAAATCGAAGTCGACAAACGGACTTTCCTACCTGCCGTCCTATGGATTTGAGGTCGCTGATTACGATGCGCCTATTTTCCAGACGATCGGACGACTATTAACGAAGATACGGGCCATCATATCCGGAAAAAACGAAGTCGAAAAAACGGACTTTCCGACATGCCATCCTATGGATTCGAGGTCGCTGATTACGATGCGCCTATTTTCCCGACGATCGGACGACTATTAACGAAGATACGGGCGATCATATCCGAAAAAATCATAGTCGAAAAAACGGACATTCCGACCTGCCATCCTATGGATTCGAGGTCGCTGATTACGATGCGCCTATTTTCGAGACGATCGGACGACTATTAACGAAGATACGGGCAATCATATCCGGAAAAATCATAGTCGAAAAAACGGACTTTCCGACCTGCCATCCTATGAATTCGGGGTCGCTGATTACGATGTGCCTATTTTCGAGACGATCGGACGACTATTAACGAAGATACGGGCGATCATATCCGAAAAAAACGAAGTCGAAAAAACGGACTTTCCGACCTGCCATCCTATGGATTCGAGGTCGCTGATTACGATGCGACTATCTTCGAAACGATCGGACGACTATTAACAAAGATACGGGCGATCTTATCCGAAACAATCAATGTCGAAAAAACGGACTTTCCGACCTGCCATCCTATGGATTCGAGGTCGCCGATTACGATACGCCTATTTTCCAGACGATCGGACGACTATTAACGAAGATACGGGCGATCATATCCGAAAAAATCAAAGTCAAAGAACGGACCTTCCGACCTGACATCCTATGGATTCGAGGTCGCTGATTACGATGCGCCTATTCTCGAGACGATCGGACGACTATTAACGAAAATACGGGCGATCATATCCCAAAAAATCAAAGTCAAAATACTGACTTTCCGCCCTGCCATCCTATGGATTGGACGTCGCTGATTACGATGCGCCCATTTTCCAGACGATCGGACGACTATTAACGAAGATACGGGCCATCATATCCGGAAAAAACGAAGTCGAAAAAACGGACTTTCCTACCTGCCGTCCTATGGATTTGAAGTCGCTGATTACGATGCGCCTATTTTCCAGACGATCGGACGACTATTAACGAAGATACGGGCCATCATATCCGGAAAAAACGAAGTCGAAAAAACGGACTTTCCGACCTGCCATCCTATGGATTCGAGGTCGCTGATTACGATGCGCCTATTTTCCAGACGATCGGACGACTATTAATGATACGGGCCATCATATCCTGGAAAATCGAAGTCGAAAAAACGGACTTTCCTACCTGCCATCCGATGGATATGAGGTCGCTGATCACGATGCGCCTATTTTCGAGACGATCGGACGACTATTAACGAAGATACGGGTGATCATATCCGAAAAAATCATAGTCGAAAAAACGGACTTTCCGACCTGCCATCCTATGGATTCGAGGTCGCTGATTACGATGCGCCTATTTTCGAGACGATCGGACGACTATTAACGAAAATACGGGCGATCATATCCCAAAAAATCAAAGTCAAAAAACGGACTTTCCGACCTGACATCCTATGGATTCGAGGTCGCTGATTACGATGCGCCTATTTTCGAGACGATCGGACGACTATTAACGAAGATACGGGCGATCATATCCGAAAAAATCAAAGTCAAAAAACGGACTTTCCGACCTGCCATCCAATGGATTCGAGGTCGCTGATTACGATGCGCCTATTTTCCAGACGATCGGACGACTATTAACGAAGATTCGGGCGATCATATCCGAAAAAATCAAAGTCGAAAAAACGGACTTTCCGACCTGCCATCCTATGGATTCGAGGTCGCTGATTACGATGCGACTATCTTCGAAACGATCGGACGACTATTAACAAAGATACGGGCGATCTTATCCGAAACAATCAATGTCGAAAAAACGGACTTTCCGACCTGCCATCCTATGGATTCGAGGTCGCCGATTACGATACGCCTATTTTCGAAGCGATCGGACGGCTATTTACTAAGATACGGGCGATCATATACGGAAAAATCATAGTCGAAAAAACGGACTTTCCGAACTGCCATCCTATGGATTCGAGGTCGCTGATTACGATGCGCCTATTTTCCTGACGATCGGACGACTATTAACGAAGATACGGACTATCATATCCGAAAAAATCATAGTCGAAAAAACGGACTTTCCAACCTCCCATCCTATGGATTCGAGGTCGCTGATTACGATGCGCCTATTTTCGAGACGATCGGACGACTATTAACGAAGATACGGGCGATCATATCCGAAAAAATCAAAGTCAAAAAACGGACCTTCCGACCTGACATCCTATGGATTTGAGGTCGCTGATTACGATGCGCCTATTTTCCAGACGATCGGACGACTATTAATGAAATTACGGGCGATCATATCCGAAAAAATCAAAGACGAAAAAACGGACTTTCCGACCTGCCATCCTATGGATTCGAGGTCGCTGATTACGATGCGCCTATTTTCGAGACGATCGGACGACTATTAATGAAATTACGGGCGATCATATCCGAAAAAATCAAAGACGAAAAAACGGACTTTCCGACCTGCCATCCTATGGATTCGAGGTCGCTGATTACGATGCGCCTATTTTCGAAACGATCGGACGACTATTAACGAAAATACGGGCGATCATATCCCAAAAAATTTAAGTCAAAAAACGGACTTTCCGACCTGACATCCTTTGGATTCGAGGTCGCTGATTACGATGCGCCTATTTTCCAGACGATCGGACGACTATTAACGAAGTTACGGGCGATCATATCCGAAAAAATCAAAGTCAAAAAACGGACTTTCCGACCTGACATCCTATGAATTCGAGGTCGCTGATTACGATGCGCCTATTTTCGAGATGATCGGACGACTATTAACGAAGATACGGGCCATCATATCCGGAAAAAACGAAGTCGAAAAAACGGACTTTCCTACCTGCCATCCGATGGATTTGAGGTCGTTGATTACGAAGCGCCTATTTTCGAGACGATCGGACGACTATTAACGAAGATACGGGTGATCATATACGGAAAAATCAAAGTCGAAAAAACGGACTTTCCGACCTGCCATCCTATGGATTGGAGGTCGCTGATTACGATGCGCCCATTTTCCAGACGATCGGACGACTATTAATGATACGGGCCATCATATCCGGAAAAATCGAAGTCGAAAAAACGGACTTTCCGACCTGCCATCCTATGAATTCGAGGTCGCTGATTACGATGCGCCTATTTTCGAGACGATCGGACGACTATTAATGATACGGGCCATCATATCCGGAAAAATCAAAGTCAAAAAACGGACTTTCCGACCTGACATCCTATGGATTCGAGGTCGCTGATTACGATGCGCCTATTTTCGAGATGATCGGACGACTATTAACGAAGATACGGGCCATCATATCCGGAAAAAACGAAGTCGAAAAAACGGACTTTCCTACCTGCCATCCGATGGATTTGAGGTCGTTGATTACGATGCGCCTATTTTCGAGACGATCGGACGACTATTAACGAAGATACGGGCGATCATATCCCAAAAAATCAAAGTAAAAAAACGGACTTTCCGACCTGACGTCCTATGGATTCGAGGTCGCTGATTAGGATGCGCCTATTTTCCAGACGATCGGACGACTATTAACGAAGTTACGGGCAATCATATCCGAAAAAATCGAAGACGAAAAAACGGACTTTCCGACTTGCCATCCTATGAATTCGGGGTCGCTGATTACGATGTGCCTATTTTCGAGACGATCGGACGACTATTAACGAAGATACGGGCGATCATATCCGAAAAAAACGAAGTCGAAAAAACGGACTTTCCGACCTGCCATCCTATGGATTCGAGGTAGCTGATTACGATGCGACTATCTTCGAAACGATCGGACGACTATTAACAAAGATACGGGCGATCTTATCCGAAACAATCAATGTCGAAAAAACGGACTTTCCGACCTGCCATCCTATGGATTCGAGGTCGCCGATTACGATACGCCTATTTTCGAAGCGATCGGATGACTATTAACTAAGATACGGGCGATCATATACGGAAAAATCAAAGTCGAAAAAACGGACTTTCCGACCTGCCATCCTATGGATTCGAGGTCGCTGATTACGATGCGCCTATTTTCCAGACGATCGGACGACTATTAACGAAGATACGGACTATCATATCCGAAAAAATCATAGTCGAAAAAACGGACTTTCCAACCTGCCATCCTATGGATTCGAGGTCGCTGATTACGATGCGCCTATTTTCGAGACGATCGGACGACTATTAACGAAGATACGGGCGATCATATCCGAAAAAGTCAAAGTCAAAAAACGGACCTTCCGACCTGACATCCTATGGATTCGAGGTCGCTGATTACGATGCGCCTATTTTCGATACGATCGGACGACTATTAACTAAGATACGGGCCATCATATCCGGAAAAAACGAAGTCGAAAAAACGGACTTTCCTACCTGCCGTCCTATGGATTTGAGGTCGCTGATTACGATGCGCCTATTTTCCAGACGATCGGACGACTATTAACGAAGTAACGGGCGATAAAATCCGAAAAAATCAAAGACGGAAAAACGGACTTTCCGACCTGCCATCCTATGGATTCGAGGTCGCTGATTACGATGCGCCTATTTTCGAGACGATCGGACGACTATTAACGAAGATTCGGGCCATCATATCCGGAAAAAACGAAGTCGAAGAAACGGACTTTCCTACCTGCCGTCCTATGGATTTGAGGTCGCTGATTACGATGCGCCTATTTTCCAGACGATCGGACGACTATTAACGAAGTTACGGGCGATAAAATCCGAAAAAATCAAAGACGGAAAAACGGACTTTCCGACCTGCCATCCTATGGATTCGAGGTCGCTGATTACGATGCGCCTATTTTCGAGACGATCGGACGACTATTAACGAAAATACGGGCGATCATATCCCAAAAAATCAAAGTCAAAAAACGGACTTTCCGACCTGACATCCTTTGGATTCGAGGTCGCTGATTACGATGCGCCTATTTTCCAGACGATCGGACGACTATTAACGAAGTTACGGGCAATCATATCCGAAAAAATCAAAGACGAAAAAACGGACTTTCCGACCTGCCATCCTATGGATTCGAGGTCGCTGATTACGATGCGCCTATTTTCGAGACGATCGGATGACTATTAACGAAGATACGGGCAATCATATCCGGAAAAATCATAGTCGAAAAAACGGACTTTCCGACCTGCCATCCTATGAATTCGAGGTCGCTGATTACGATGCGCCTATTTTCGAGACGATCGGACGACTATTAACGAAGATACGGGCCATCATATCCGGAAAAAACGAAGTCGAAAAAACGGACTTTCCTACCTGCCATCCGATGGATTTGAGGTCGTTGATTACGATGCGCCTATTTTCGAGACGATCGGACGACTATTAACGAAGATACGGGTGATCATATCCGAAAAAATCATAGTCGAAAAAACGGACTTTCCGACCTGCCATCCTATGGATTCGAGGTCGCTGATTACGATGCGCCTATTCTCGAGACGATCGGACGACTATTAACGAAAATACGGGCGATCATATCCCAAAAAATCAAAGTCAAAAAACTGACTTTCCGCCCTGCCATCCTATGGATTGGAGGTCGCTGATTACGATGCGCCCATTTTCCAGACGATCGGACGACTATTAATGATACGGCCCATCATATCCGGAAAAATTGAAGTCGAAAAAACGGACTTTCCTACCTGCCGTCCTATGGATTTGAAGTCGCTGATTACGATGCGCCTATTTTCCAGACGATCGGACGACTATTAACGAAGATACGGGCCATCATATCCGGAAAAAGCGAAGTCGAAAAAACGGACTTTCCGATATGCCATCCTATGGATTCGAGGTCGCTGATTACGATGCGCCTATTTTCGAGACGATCGGACGACTATTAACGAAGATACGGGCCATCATATCCGGTAAAACGAAGTCGAAAAAACGGACTTTCCGACCTGCCATCCTATGGATTCGAGGTCGCTGATTACGATGCGCCTATTTTCCAGACGATCGGACGACTATTAATGATACGGGCCATCATATCCTGGAAAATCGAAGTCGAAAAAACGGACTTTCCTACCTGCCATCCGATGGATATGAGGTCGCTGATTACGATGCGCCTATTTTCGAGACGATCGGACGACTATTAACGAAGATACGGGTGATCATATCCGAAAAAATCATAGTCGAAAAAACGGACTTTCCGACCAGCCATCCTATGGATTCGAGGTCGCTGATTACGATGCGCCTATTTTCGAGACGATCGGACGACTATTAACGAAGATGCGGGCCATCATATCCGGAAAAAACGAAGTCGAAAAAACGGACTTTCCTACCTGCCGTCCTATGGATTTGAGGTCGCTGATTACGATGCGCCTATTTTCCAGACGATCGGACGACTATTAACGAAGTTACGGGCGATAAAATCCGAAAAAATCAAAGACGGAAAAACGGACTTTCCGACCTGCCATCCTATGGATTCGAGGTCGCTGATTACGATGCGCCTATTTTCGAGACGATCGGACGACTATTAATGAAATTACGGGCGATCATATCCGAAAAAATCAAAGACGAAAAAACGGACTTTCCGACCTGCCATCCTATGGATTCGAGGTCGCTGATTACGATGCGCCTATTTTCGAAACGATCGGACGACTATTAACGAAAATACGGGCGATCATATCCCAAAAAATTTAAGTCAAAAAACGGACTTTCCGACCTGACATCCTTTGGATTCGAGGTCGCTGATTACGATGCGCCTATTTTCCAGACGATCGGACGACTATTAACGAAGTTACGGGCGATCATATCCGAAAAAATCAAAGTCAAAAAACGGACTTTCCGACCTGACATCCTATGAATTCGAGGTCGCTGATTACGATGCGCCTATTTTCGAGATGATCGGACGACTATTAACGAAGATACGGGCCATCATATCCGGAAAAAACGAAGTCGAAAAAACGGACTTTCCTACCTGCCATCCGATGGATTTGAGGTCGTTGATTACGAAGCGCCTATTTTCGAGACGATCGGACGACTATTAACGAAGATACGGGTGATCATATACGGAAAAATCAAAGTCGAAAAAACGGACTTTCCGACCTGCCATCCTATGGATTGGAGGTCGCTGATTACGATGCGCCCATTTTCCAGACGATCGGACGACTATTAATGATACGGGCCATCATATCCGGAAAAATCGAAGTCGAAAAAACGGACTTTCCGACCTGCCATCCTATGAATTCGAGGTCGCTGATTACGATGCGCCTATTTTCGAGACGATCGGACGACTATTAATGATACGGGCCATCATATCCGGAAAAATCAAAGTCAAAAAACGGACTTTCCGACCTGACATCCTATGGATTCGAGGTCGCTGATTACGATGCGCCTATTTTCGAGATGATCGGACGACTATTAACGAAGATACGGGCCATCATATCCGGAAAAAACGAAGTCGAAAAAACGGACTTTCCTACCTGCCATCCGATGGATTTGAGGTCGTTGATTACGATGCGCCTATTTTCGAGACGATCGGACGACTATTAACGAAGATACGGGCGATCATATCCCAAAAAATCAAAGTAAAAAAACGGACTTTCCGACCTGACGTCCTATGGATTCGAGGTCGCTGATTAGGATGCGCCTATTTTCCAGACGATCGGACGACTATTAACGAAGTTACGGGCAATCATATCCGAAAAAATCGAAGACGAAAAAACGGACTTTCCGACTTGCCATCCTATGAATTCGGGGTCGCTGATTACGATGTGCCTATTTTCGAGACGATCGGACGACTATTAACGAAGATACGGGCGATCATATCCGAAAAAAACGAAGTCGAAAAAACGGACTTTCCGACCTGCCATCCTATGGATTCGAGGTAGCTGATTACGATGCGACTATCTTCGAAACGATCGGACGACTATTAACAAAGATACGGGCGATCTTATCCGAAACAATCAATGTCGAAAAAACGGACTTTCCGACCTGCCATCCTATGGATTCGAGGTCGCCGATTACGATACGCCTATTTTCGAAGCGATCGGATGACTATTAACTAAGATACGGGCGATCATATACGGAAAAATCAAAGTCGAAAAAACGGACTTTCCGACCTGCCATCCTATGGATTCGAGGTCGCTGATTACGATGCGCCTATTTTCCAGACGATCGGACGACTATTAACGAAGATACGGACTATCATATCCGAAAAAATCATAGTCGAAAAAACGGACTTTCCAACCTGCCATCCTATGGATTCGAGGTCGCTGATTACGATGCGCCTATTTTCGAGACGATCGGACGACTATTAACGAAGATACGGGCGATCATATCCGAAAAAGTCAAAGTCAAAAAACGGACCTTCCGACCTGACATCCTATGGATTCGAGGTCGCTGATTACGATGCGCCTATTTTCGATACGATCGGACGACTATTAACTAAGATACGGGCCATCATATCCGGAAAAAACGAAGTCGAAAAAACGGACTTTCCTACCTGCCGTCCTATGGATTTGAGGTCGCTGATTACGATGCGCCTATTTTCCAGACGATCGGACGACTATTAACGAAGTAACGGGCGATAAAATCCGAAAAAATCAAAGACGGAAAAACGGACTTTCCGACCTGCCATCCTATGGATTCGAGGTCGCTGATTACGATGCGCCTATTTTCGAGACGATCGGACGACTATTAACGAAGATTCGGGCCATCATATCCGGAAAAAACGAAGTCGAAGAAACGGACTTTCCTACCTGCCGTCCTATGGATTTGAGGTCGCTGATTACGATGCGCCTATTTTCCAGACGATCGGACGACTATTAACGAAGTTACGGGCGATAAAATCCGAAAAAATCAAAGACGGAAAAACGGACTTTCCGACCTGCCATCCTATGGATTCGAGGTCGCTGATTACGATGCGCCTATTTTCGAGACGATCGGACGACTATTAACGAAAATACGGGCGATCATATCCCAAAAAATCAAAGTCAAAAAACGGACTTTCCGACCTGACATCCTTTGGATTCGAGGTCGCTGATTACGATGCGCCTATTTTCCAGACGATCGGACGACTATTAACGAAGTTACGGGCAATCATATCCGAAAAAATCAAAGACGAAAAAACGGACTTTCCGACCTGCCATCCTATGGATTCGAGGTCGCTGATTACGATGCGCCTATTTTCGAGACGATCGGATGACTATTAACGAAGATACGGGCAATCATATCCGGAAAAATCATAGTCGAAAAAACGGACTTTCCGACCTGCCATCCTATGAATTCGAGGTCGCTGATTACGATGCGCCTATTTTCGAGACGATCGGACGACTATTAACGAAGATACGGGCCATCATATCCGGAAAAAACGAAGTCGAAAAAACGGACTTTCCTACCTGCCATCCGATGGATTTGAGGTCGTTGATTACGATGCGCCTATTTTCGAGACGATCGGACGACTATTAACGAAGATACGGGTGATCATATCCGAAAAAATCATAGTCGAAAAAACGGACTTTCCGACCTGCCATCCTATGGATTCGAGGTCGCTGATTACGATGCGCCTATTCTCGAGACGATCGGACGACTATTAACGAAAATACGGGCGATCATATCCCAAAAAATCAAAGTCAAAAAACTGACTTTCCGCCCTGCCATCCTATGGATTGGAGGTCGCTGATTACGATGCGCCCATTTTCCAGACGATCGGACGACTATTAATGATACGGCCCATCATATCCGGAAAAATTGAAGTCGAAAAAACGGACTTTCCTACCTGCCGTCCTATGGATTTGAAGTCGCTGATTACGATGCGCCTATTTTCCAGACGATCGGACGACTATTAACGAAGATACGGGCCATCATATCCGGAAAAAGCGAAGTCGAAAAAACGGACTTTCCGATATGCCATCCTATGGATTCGAGGTCGCTGATTACGATGCGCCTATTTTCGAGACGATCGGACGACTATTAACGAAGATACGGGCCATCATATCCGGTAAAACGAAGTCGAAAAAACGGACTTTCCGACCTGCCATCCTATGGATTCGAGGTCGCTGATTACGATGCGCCTATTTTCCAGACGATCGGACGACTATTAATGATACGGGCCATCATATCCTGGAAAATCGAAGTCGAAAAAACGGACTTTCCTACCTGCCATCCGATGGATATGAGGTCGCTGATTACGATGCGCCTATTTTCGAGACGATCGGACGACTATTAACGAAGATACGGGTGATCATATCCGAAAAAATCATAGTCGAAAAAACGGACTTTCCGACCAGCCATCCTATGGATTCGAGGTCGCTGATTACGATGCGCCTATTTTCGAGACGATCGGACGACTATTAACGAAGATGCGGGCCATCATATCCGGAAAAAACGAAGTCGAAAAAACGGACTTTCCTACCTGCCGTCCTATGGATTTGAGGTCGCTGATTACGATGCGCCTATTTTCCAGACGATCGGACGACTATTAACGAAGTTACGGGCGATAAAATCCGAAAAAATCAAAGACGGAAAAACGGACTTTCCCACCTGCCATCCTATGGATTCGAGGTCGCCGATTACGATACGCCTATTTTCGAAGCGATCGGACGACTATTAACTAAGATACGGGCGATCATATACGGAAAAATCAAAGTCGAAAAAACGGACTTTCCGACCTGCCATCCTATGGATTCGAGGTCGCTGATTACGATGCGCCTATTTTCCAGACGATCGGACGACTATTAACGAAGATACGGACTATCATATCCGAAAAAATCATAGTCGAAAAAACGGACTTTCCAACCTGCCATCCTATGGATTCGAGGTCGCTGATTACGATGCGCCTATTTTCGAGACGATCGGACGACTATTAACGAAGATACGGGCCATCATATCCGGAAAAAACGAAGTCGAAAAAACGGACTTTCCTACCTGCCATCCTATGGATTTGAGGTCGCTGATTACGATGCGCCTATTTTCCAGACGATCGGACGACTATTAACGAAGTTACGGGCAATCATATCCGAAAAAATCAAAGACGAAAAAACGGACTTTCCGACCTGACATCCTATGGATTCGAGGTCGCTGATTACGATGCGCCTATTTTCGAGACGATCGGACGACTATTAACGAAGATACGGGCGATCATATCCGAAAAAATCAAAGTCAAAAAACGGACTTTCCGACCTGACATCCTATGGATTCGAGGTCGCTGATTACGATGCGCCTATTGTCGAGATGATCGGACGACTATTACCGAAGATACGGGCCATCATATCCGGAAAAAACGAAGTCGAAAAAACGGACTTTCCTACCTGCCATCCGATGGATTTGAGGTCGTTGATTACGATGCGCCTATTTTCGAGACGATCGGACGACTATTAACGAAGATACGGGTGATCATATCCGAAAAAATCATAGTCGAAAAAACGGACTTTCCGACCTGCCATCCTATGAATTCGAAGTCGCTGATTACGATGCGCCTATTTTCGAGACGATCGGACGACTATTAACGAAAATACGAGCGATCATAACCCAAAAAATCAAAGTCAAAAAACTGACTTTCCGCCCTGCCATCCTATGGATTGGAGGTCGCTGATTACGATGCGCCCATTTTCCTGACGATCGGACGACTATTAATGATACGGGCCATCATATCCGGGAAAATCGAAGTCGAAAAAACGGACTTTCCTACCTGCCATCCGATGGATTTGAGGTCGCTGATTACGATGCGCCTATTTTCGAGACGATCGGACGACTATTAACGAAGATACGGGCCATCATATCCGGAAAAAACGAAGTCGAAAAAACGGACTTTCCTACCTGCCATCCGATGGATTTGAGGTCGTTGATTACGATGCGCCTATTTTCGAGACGATCGGACGACTATTAACGAAGATACGGGTGATCATATCCGAAAAAATCATAGTCGAAAAAACGGACTTTCCGACCTGCCATCCTATGGATTCGAGGTCGCTGATTACGATGCGCCTATTCTCGAGACGATCGGACGGCTATTAACGAAAATACGGGCGATCATATCCCAAAAAATCAAAGTCAAAAAACTGACTTTCCGCCCTGCCATCCTATGGATTGGAGGTCGCTGATTACGATGCGCCCATTTTCCAGACGATCGGACGACTATTAATGATACGGGCCATCATATCCGGAAAAATCGAAGTCGAAAAAACGGACTTTCCTACCTGCCGTCCTATGGATTTGAGGTCGCTGTTTACGATGCGCCTATTTTCCAGACGATCGGACGACTATTAACGAAGATACGGGCCATCATATCCGGAAAAAACGAAGTCGAAAAAACGGACTTTCCGACATGCCATCCTATGGATTCGAGGTCGCTGATTACGATGCGCCTATTTTCGAGACGATCGGACGACTATTAACGAAGATACGGGCCATCATATCCGGTAAAACGAAGTCGAAAAAACGGACTTTCCGACCTGCCATCCTATGGATTCGAGGTCGCTGATTACGATGCGCCTATTTTCCAGACGATCGGACGACTATTAATGATACGGGCCATCATATCCGGGAAAATCGAAGTCGAAAAAACGGACTTTCCTACCTGCCATCCGATGGATATGAGGTCGCTGATTACGATGCGCCTATTTTCGAGACGATCGGACGACTATTAACGAAGATAAGGGTGATCATATCCGAAAAAATCATAGTCGAAAAAACGGACTTTCCGACCTGCCATCCTATGGATTCGAGGTCGCTGATTACGATGCGCCTATTTTCGAGACGATCGGACGACTATTAACGAAAATACGGGCGATCATATCCCAAAAAATCAAAGTCAAAAAACGGACTTTCCGACCTGACATCCTATGGATTCGAGGTCGCTGATTACGATGCGCCTATTTTCGAGACGATCGGACGACTATTAACGAAGATACGGGCGATCATATCCGAAAAAATCAAAGTCAAAAAACGGACTTTCCGACCTGACATCCTATGGATTCGAGGTCGCTGATTACGATGCGCCTATTTTCGAGATGATCGGACGACTATTAACGAAGATACGGGCGATCATATCCGGAAAAATCAAAGTCGAAAAAACGGACTTTCCGACCTGCCATCCTAAGGATTCGAGGTCGCTGATTACGATGCGACTATCTTCGGAACGATCGGACGACTATTAACAAAGATACGGGCGATCTTATCCGAAACAATCAATGTCGATAAAACGGACTTTCCGACCTGCCATCCTATGGATTCGAGGTCGCCGATTACGATACGCCTATTTTCGAAGCGATCGGACGACTATTAACTAAGATACGGGCGATCATATACGGAAAAATCAAAGTCGAAAAAACGGACTTTCCAAACTGCCATCCTATGGATTCGAGGTCGCTGATTACGATGCGCCTATTTTCCAGACGATCGGACGACTATTAACGAAGATACGGACTATCATATCCGAAAAAATCATAGTCGAAAAAACGGACTTTCCAACCTGCCATCCTATGGATTCGAGGACGCTGATTACGATGCGCCTATTTTCGAGACGATCGGACGACTATTAACGAAGATACGGGCGATCATATCCGAAAAAATCAAAGTCAAAAAACGGACCTTCCGACCTGACATCCTATGGATTCGAGGTCGCTGATTACGATGCGCCTATTTTCGAGACGATCGGACGACTATTAACGAAGATACGGGCCATCATATCCGGAAAAAACGAAGTCGAAAAAACGGACTTTCCTACCTGCCGTCCTATGGATTTGAGGTCGCTGATTACGATGCGCCTATTTTCCAGACGATCGGACGACTATTAACGAAGATACGGGCCATCATATCCGGAAAAAACGAAGTCAAAAAAACGGACTTTCCGACATGCCATCCTATGAATTCGAGGTCGCTGATTACGATGCGCCTATTTTCGAGACGATCGGACGACTATTAACGAAGATACGGGCCATCATATCCGGAAAAAACGAAGTCGAAAAAACTGACTTTCCGACCTGCCATCCTATGGATTCGAGGTCGCTGATTACGATGCGCCTATTTTCGAGACGATCGGACGACTATTAACGAAGATACGGGCCATCATATCCGGAAAAAACGAAGTCGAAAAAACGGACTTTCCGACCTGCCATCCTATGGATTCGAGGTCGCTGATTACGATGCGCCTATTTTCGAGACGATCGGACGACTATTAACGAAGATACGGGCCATCATATCCGGAAAAAACGAAGTCGAAAAAACTTACTTTCCGACCTGCCATCCCATGAATTCGAGGTCGCTGATTACGATGCGCCTATTTTCGAGACGATCGGACGACTATTAACGAAGATACGGGCGATAAAATCCGAAAAAATCAAAGACGGAAAAACGGACTTTCCGACCTGCCATCCTATGGATTCGAGGTCGCTGATTACGATGCGCCTATTTTCGAGACGATCGGACGACTATTAACGAAGATACGGGCCATCATATCCGGAAAAAACGAAGTCGAAAAAACGGACTTTCCGACCTGCCATCCTATGGATTCGAGGTCGCTGATTACGATGCGCCTATTTTCGAGACGATCGGACGACTATTAACGAAAATACGGGCGATCATATCCCAAAAAATCAAAGTCAAAAAACGGACTTTCCGACCTGACATCCTTTGGATTCGAGGTCGCTGATTACGATGCTCCTATTTTCCAGACGATCGGACGACTATTAACGAAGTTACGGGCAATCATATCCGAAAAAATCAAAGACGAAAAAACGGACTTTCCGACCTGACATCCTTTGGATTCGAGGTCGCTGATTACGATGCGCCTATTTTCCAGACGATCGGACGACTATTAACGAAGTTACGGGCGATCATATCCGAAAAAATCAAAGTCAAAAAACGGACTTTCCGACCTGACATCCTATGAATTCGAGGTCGCTGATTACGATGCGCCTATTTTCGAGATGATCGGACGACTATTAACGAAGATACGGGCCATCATATCCGGAAAAAACGAAGTCGAAAAAACGGACTTTCCTACCTGCCATCCGATGGATTTGAGGTCGTTGATTACGAAGCGCCTATTTTCGAGACGATCGGACGACTATTAACGAAGATACGGGTGATCATATACGGAAAAATCAAAGTCGAAAAAACGGACTTTCCGACCTGCCATCCTATGGATTGGAGGTCGCTGATTACGATGCGCCCATTTTCCAGACGATCGGACGACTATTAATGATACGGGCCATCATATCCGGAAAAATCGAAGTCGAAAAAACGGACTTTCCGACCTGCCATCCTATGAATTCGAGGTCGCTGATTACGATGCGCCTATTTTCGAGACGATCGGACGACTATTAACGAAGATACGGGCGATCATATCCGAAAAAATCAAAGTCAAAAAACGGACCTTCCGACCTGACATCCTATGGATTCGAGGTCGCTGATTACGATGCGCCTATTTTCGAGACGATCGGACGACTATTAACGAAGATACGGGCCATCATATCCGGAAAAAACGAAGTCGAAAAAACGGACTTTCCTACCTGCCATCCGATGGATTTGAGGTCGTTGATTACGATGCGCCTATTTTCGAGACGATCGGACGACTATTAACGAAGATACGGGTGATCATATCCGAAAAAATCATAGTCGAAAAAACGGACTTTCCGACCTGCCATCCTATGGATTCGAGGTCGCTGATTACGATGCGCCTATTCTCGAGACGAACGGACGGCTATTAACGAAAATACGGGCGATCATATCCCAAAAAATCAAAGTCAAAAAACTGACTTTCCGCCCTGCCATCCTATGGATTGGAGGTCGCTGATTACGATGCGCCCATTTTCCAGACGATCGGACGACTATTAATGATACGGGCCATCATATCCGGAAAAATCGAAGTCGAAAAAACGGACTTTCCTACCTGCCGTCCTATGGATTTGAGGTCGCGGTTTACGATGCGCCTATTTTCCAGACGATCGGACGACTATTAACGAAGATACGGGCCATCATATCCGGAAAAAACGAAGTCGAAAAAACGGACTTTCCGACATGTCATCCTATGGATTCGAGGTCGCTGATTACGATGCGCCTATTTTCGAGACGATCGGACGACTATTAACGAAGATAAGGGTGATCATATCCGAAAAAATCATAGTCGAAAAAACGGACTTTCCGACCTGCCATCCTATGGATTCGAGGTCGCTGATTACGATGCGCCTATTTTCGAGACGATCGGACGACTATTAACGAAAATACGGGCGATCATATCCCAAAAAATCAAAGTCAAAAAACGGACTTTCCGACCTGACATCCTATGGATTCGAGGTCGCTGATTACGATGCGCCTATTTTCGAGACGATCGGACGACTATTAACGAAGATACGGGCGATCATATCCGAAAAAATCAAAGTCAAAAAACGGACTTTCCGACCTGACATCCTATGGATTCGAGGTCGCTGATTACGATGCGCCTATTTTCGAGATGATCGGACGACTATTAACGAAGATACGGGCTATCATATCCGGAAAAAACGAAGTCGAAAAAACGCACTTTCCTACCTGCCATCCTAGGGATTTGAGGGCGCTGATTACGATGCGCCAATTTTCGAAACGATCGGACGACTATTAACGAAGATACGGGCGATCATATCCGGAAAAATCAAAGTCGAAAAAACGGACTTTCCGACCTGCCATCCTATGGATTCGAGGTCGCTGATTACGATGCGACTATCTACGAAACGATCGGACGACTATTAACAAAGATACGGGCGATCTTATCCGAAACAATCAATGTCGAAAAAACGGACTTTCCGACCTGCCATCCTATGGATTCGAGGTCGCCGATTACGATACGCCTATTTTAGAAGCGATCGGACGGCTATTTACTAAGATACGGGCGATCATATACGGAAAAATCATAGTCGAAAAAACGGACTTTCCGAACTGCCATCCTATGGATTCGAGGTCGCTGATTACGATGCGCCTATTTTCCAGACGATCGGACGACTATTAACGAAGATACGGACTATCATATCCGAAAAAATCATAGTCGAAAAAACGGACTTTCCAACCTGCCATCCTATGGATTCGAGGTCGCTGATTACGATGCGCCTATTTTCGAGACGATCGGACGACTATTAACGAAGATACGGGCGATCATATCCGAAAAAATCAAAGTCAAAAAACGGACCTTCCGACCTGCCATCCTATGGATTCGAGGTCGCTGATTACGATGCGCCTATTTTCGAGACGATCGGACGACTATTAACAAAGATGCGGGCGATCATATCCGGAAAAAACGAAGTCGAAAAAACGGACTTTCCTACCTGCCGCCCTATGGATTTGAGGTCGCTGATTACGATGCGCCTATTTTCCAGACGATCGGACGACTATTAACGAAGTTACGGGCGATAAAATCCGAAAAAATCAAAGGCGGAAAAACGGACTTTCCGACCTGCCATCCTATGGATTCGAGGTCGCTGATTACGATGCGCCTATTTTCGAGACGATCGGACGACTATTAACGAAAATACGGGCGATCATATCCCAAAAAATCAAAGTCAAAAAACGGACTTTCCGACCTGACATCCTTTGGATTCGAGGTCGCTGATTACGATGCGCTTATTTTCCAGACGATCGGACGACTATTAACGAAGTTACGGGCAATCATATCCGAAAAAATCAAAGACGAAAAAACGGACTCTCCGACCTGACATCCTATGGATACGAGGTCCCTGATTACGATGCGCCTATTTTCGAGACGATCGGATGACTATTAACGAAGATACGGGCAATCATATCCGGAAAAATCATAGTCGAAAAAACGGACTTTCCGACCTGCCATCCTATGAATTTGAGGTCGCTGATTACGATGCGCCTATTTTCGAGACGATCGGACGACTATTAACGAAGATACGGGCGATCATATCCGAAAAAATCAAAGTCAAAAAACGGACTTTCCGACCTGACATCCTATGGATTCGAGGTCGCTGATTACGATGCGCCTATTTTCGAGATGATCGGACGACTATTAACGAAGATACGGGCCATCATATCCGGAAAAAACGAAGTCGAAAAAACGGACTTTCCTACCTGCCATCCGATGGATTTGAGGTCGTTGATTACGAAGCGCCTATTTTCGAGACGATCGGACGACTATTAACGAAGATACGGGTGATCATATCCGAAAAAATCATAGTCGAAAAAACGGACTTTCCGACCTGCCATCCTATGGATTCGAGGTCGCTGATTACGATGCGCCTATTTTCGAGACGATCGGACGACTATTAACGAAGATACGGGCCATCATATCCGGAAAAATCGAAGTCGAAAAAACGCACTTTCCTACCTGCCATCCTATGGATTTGAGGTCGCTGATTACGATGCGCCAATTTTCGAAACGATCGGACGACTATTAACGAAGATACGGACGATCATATCCGGAAAAATCGAAGTCGAAAAAACGGACTTTCCTACCTGCCATCCGATGGATTTGAGGTCGCTGATT
The DNA here is from genome assembly GCA_963576515.1 of Cryptocephalus primarius. Classification (NCBI taxonomy): domain Eukaryota; kingdom Metazoa; phylum Arthropoda; class Insecta; order Coleoptera; family Chrysomelidae; genus Cryptocephalus; species Cryptocephalus primarius. The sequence continues at coordinate 6,649,980 of OY754942.1, read as the reverse complement.
ACGATGCGCCTATTTTCGAGACGATCGGACGACTATTAACGAAGATACGGGTGATCATATCCGAAAAAATCATAGTCGAAAAAACGGACTTTCCGACCTGCCATCCTATGGATTCGAGGTCGCTGATTACGATGCGCCTATTTTCGAGACGATCGGACGACTATTAACGAAAATACGGGCGATCATATCCCAAAAAATCAAAGTCAAAAAACGGACTTTCCGACCTGACATCCTATGGATTCGAGGTCGCTGATTACGATGCGCCTATTTTCGAGACGATCGGACGACTATTAACGAAGATACGGGCGATCATATCCGAAAAAATCAAAGTCAAAAAACGGACTTTCCGACCTGACATCCTATGGATTCGAGGTCGCTGATTACGATGCGCCTATTTTCGAGATGATCGGACGACTATTAACGAAGATACGGGCGATCATATCCGGAAAAATCAAAGTCGAAAAAACGGACTTTCCGACCTGCCATCCTAAGGATTCGAGGTCGCTGATTACGATGCGACTATCTTCGGAACGATCGGACGACTATTAACAAAGATACGGGCGATCTTATCCGAAACAATCAATGTCGAAAAAACGGACTTTCCGATCTGCCATCCTATGGATCCGAGGTCGCCGATTACGATACGCCTATTTTCGAAGCGATCGGACGACTATTAACTAAGTTACGGGCGATCATATACGGAAAAATCAAAGTCGAAAAAACGGACTTTCCAAACTGCCATCCTATGGATTCGAGGTCGCTGATTACGATGCGCCTATTTTCCAGACGATCGGACGACTATTAACGAAGATACGGACTATCATATCCGAAAAAATCATAGTCGAAAAAACGGACTTTCCAACCTGCCATCCTATGGATTCGAGGTCGCTGATTACGATGCGCCTATTTTCGAGACGATCGGACGACTATTAACGAAGATACGGGCGATCATATCCGAAAAATCAAAGTCAAAAAACGGACTTTCCGACCTGACATCCTATGGATTCGAGGTCGCTGATTACGATGCGCCTATTTTCGAGATGATCGGACGACTATTAACGAAGATACGGGCTATCATATCCGGAAAAAACGAAGTCGAAAAAACGCACTTTCCTACCTGCCATCCTAGGGATTTGAGGGCGCTGATTACGATGCGCCAATTTTCGAAACGATCGGACGACTATTAACGAAGATACGGGCGATCATATCCGGAAAAATCAAAGTCGAAAAAACGGACTTTCCGACCTGCCATCCTATGGATTCGAGGTCGCTGATTACGATGCGACTATCTACGAAACGATCGGACGACTATTAACAAAGATGCGGGCGATCTTATCCGAAACAATCAATGTCGAAAAAACGGACTTTCCGACCTGCCATCCTATGGATTCGAGGTCGCCGATTACGATACGCCTATTTTAGAAGCGATCGGACGGCTATTTACTAAGATACGGGCGATCATATACGGAAAAATCATAGTCGAAAAAACGGACTTTCCGAACTGCCATCCTATGGATTCGAGGTCGTTGATTACGATGCGCCTATTTTCCAGACGATCGGACGACTATTAACGAAGATACGGACTATCATATCCGAAAAAATCATAGTCGAAAAAACGCACTTTCCTACCTGCCATCCTATGGATTTGAGGTCGCTGATTACGATGCGCCAATTTTCGAAACGATCGGACGACTATTAACGAAGATACGGGCGATCATATCCGGAAAATACAAAGTCGAAAAAACGGACTTTCCGACCTGCCATCCTATGGATTCGAGGTCGCTGATTACGATGCGACTATCTTCGAGACGATCGGACGACTATTAACAAAGATACGGACGATCATATTCGGAAAAATCGAAGTCGAAAAAACGGACTTTCCTACCTGCCATCCAATGGATTTGAGGTCGCTGATTACGATGCGCCTATTTTCGAGACGATCGGACGACTATTAACGAAGATACGGGTGATCATATCCGAAAAAATCATAGTCGAAAAAACGGACTTTCCGACCTGCCATCCTATGGATTCGAGGTCGCTGATTACGATGCGCCTATTTTCGAGACGATCGGACGACTATTAACGAAGATACGGGCCATCATATCCGGAAAAAACGAAGTCGAAAAAACGCACTTTCCTACCTGCCATCCTATGGATTTGAGGTCGCTGATTACGATGCGCCAATTTTCGAAACGATCGGACGACTATTAACGAAGATACGGGCGATCATATCCGGAAAATACAAAGTCGAAAAAACGGACTTTCCGACCTGCCATCCTATGGATTCGAGGTCGCTGATTACGATGCGACTATCTTCGAGACGATCGGACGACTATTAACAAAGATACGGACGATCATATTCGGAAAAATCGAAGTCGAAAAAACGGACTTTCCTACCTGCCATCCAATGGATTTGAGGTCGCTGATTACGATGCGCCTATTTTCGAGACGATCGGACGACTATTAACGAAGATACGGGTGATCATATCCGAAAAAATCATAGTCGAAAAAACGGACTTTCCGACCTGCCATCCTATGGATTCGAGGTCGCTGATTACGATGCGCCTATTTTCGAGACGATCGGACGACTATTAACGAAGATACGGGCCATCATATCCGGAAAAATCGAAGTCGAAAAAACGCACTTTCCTACCTGCCATCCTATGGATTTGAGGTCGCTGATTACGATGCGCCAATTTTCGAAACGATCGGACGACTATTAACGAAGATACGGACGATCATATCCGGAAAAATCGAAGTCGAAAAAACGGACTTTCCTACCTGCCATCCTAAGGATTCGAGGTCGCTGATTACGATGCGACTATCTTCGGAACGATCGGACGACTATTAACAAAGATACGGGCGATCTTATCCGAAACAATCAATGTCGAAAAAACGGACTTTCCGATCTGCCATCCTATGGATTCGAGGTCGCCGATTACGATACGCCTATTTTCGAAGCGATCGGACGACTATTAACTAAGTTACGGGCGATCATATACGGAAAAATCAAAGTCGAAAAAACGGACTTTCCAAACTGCCATCCTATGGATTCGAGGTCGCTGATTACGATGCGCCTATTTTCCAGACGATCGGACGACTATTAACGAAGATACGGACTATCATATCCGAAAAAATCATAGTCGAAAAAACGGACTTTCCAACCTGCCATCCTATGGATTCGAGGTCGCTGATTACGATGCGCCTATTTTCGAGACGATCGGACGACTATTAACGAAGATACGGGCGATCATATCCGAAAAAATCAAAGTCAAAAAACGGACCTTCCGACCTGACATCCTATGGATTCGAGGTCGCTGATTACGATGCGCCTATTTTCGAGACGATCGGACGACTATTAACGAAGATACGGGCCATCATATCCGGAAAAAACGAAGTCGAAAAAACGGACTTTCCTACCTGCCGTCCTATGGATTTGAGGTCGCTGATTACGATGCGCCTATTTTCCAGACGATCGGACGACTATTAACGAAGATACGGGCCATCATATCCGGAAAAAACGAAGTCGAAAAAACGGACTTTCCTACCTGCCATCCGATGGATTTGAGGTCGTTGATTACGATGCGCCTATTTTCGAGACGATCGGACGACTATTAACGAAGATACGGGTGATCATATCCGAAAAAATCATAGTCGAAAAAACGGACTTTCCGACCTGCCATCCTATGGATTCGAGGTCGCTGATTACGATGCGCCTATTCTCGAGACGATCGGACGGCTATTAACGAAAATACGGGCGATCATATCCCAAAAAATCAAAGTCAAAAAACTGACTTTCCGCCCTGCCATCCTATGGATTGGAGGTCGCTGATTACGATGCGCCCATTTTCCAGACGATCGGACGACTATTAATGATACGGGCCATCATATCCGGAAAAATCGAAGTCGAAAAAACGGACTTTCCGACATGCCATCCTATGGATTCGAGGTCGCTGATTACGATGCGCCTATTTTCCAGACGATCGGACGACTATTAACGAAGATACGGGCCATCATATCCGGAAAAAACGAAGTCGAAAAAACGGACTTTCCGACATGCCATCCTATGGATTCGAGGTCGCTGATTACGATGCGCCTATTTTCGAGACGATCGGACGACTATTAACGAAGATACGGGCCATCATATCCGGTAAAACGAAGTCGAAAAAACGGACTTTCCGACCTGCCATCCTATGGATTCGAGGTCGCTGATTACGATGCGCCTATTTTCCAGACGATCGGACGACTATTAATGATACGGGCCATCATATCCGGGAAAATCGAAGTCGAAAAAACGGACTTTCCTACCTGCCATCCGATGGATATGAGGTCGCTGATTACGATGCGCCTATTTTCGAGACGATCGGACGACTATTAACGAAGATAAGGGTGATCATATCCGAAAAAATCATAGTCGAAAAAACGGACTTTCCGACCTGCCATCCTATGGATTCGAGGTCGCTGATTACGATGCGCCTATTTTCGAGACGATCGGACGACTATTAACGAAAATACGGGCGATCATATCCCAAAAAATCAAAGTCAAAAAACGGACTTTCCGACCTGACATCCTATGGATTCGAGGTCGCTGATTACGATGCGCCTATTTTCGAGACGATCGGACGACTATTAACGAAGATACGGGCGATCATATCCGAAAAAATCAAAGTCAAAAAACGGACTTTCCGACCTGACATCCTATGGATTCGAGGTCGCTGATTACGATGCGCCTATTTTCGAGATGATCGGACGACTATTAACGAAGATACGGGCGATCATATCCGGAAAAATCAAAGTCGAAAAAACGGACTTTCCGACCTGCCATCCTAAGGATTCGAGGTCGCTGATTACGATGCGACTATCTTCGGAACGATCGGACGACTATTAATAAAGATACGGGCGATCTTATCCGAAACAATCAATGTCGAAAAAACGGACTTTCCGACCTGCCATCCTATGGATTCGAGGTCGCTGATTACGATGCGCCTATTTTCCAGACGATCGGACGACTATTAACGAAGATACGGACTATCATATCCGAAAAAATCATAGTCGAAAAACGGACTTTCCAACCTGCCATCCTATGGATTCGAGGACGCTGATTACGATGCGCCTATTTTCCAGACGATCGGACGACTATTAACGAAGATACGGACTATCATATCCGAAAAAATCATAGTCGAAAAACGGACTTTCCAACCTGCCATCCTATGGATTCGAGGACGCTGATTACGATGCGCCTATTTTCGAGACGATCGGACGACTATTAACGAAGATACGGGCGATCATATCCGAAAAAATCAAAGTCAAAAAACGGACCTTCCGACCTGACATCCTATGGATTCGAGGTCGCTGATTACGATGCGCCTATTTTCGAGACGATCGGACGACTATTAACGAAGATACGGGCCATCATATTCGGAAAAAACGAAGTCGAAAAAACGGACTTTCCTACCTGCCGTCCTATGGATTTGAGATCGCTGATTACGATGCGCCTATTTTCCAGACGATCGGACGACTATTAACGAAGATACGGGCCATCATATCCGGAAAAAACGAAGTCAAAAAAACGGACTTTCCGACATGCCATCCTATGAATTCGAGGTCGCTGATTACGATGCGCCTATTTTCGAGACGATCGGACGACTATTAACGAAAATACGGGCGATCATATCCCAAAAAATCAAAGTCAAAAAACGGACTTTCCGACCTGACATCCTTTGGATTCGAGGTCGCTGATTACGATGCTCCTATTTTCCAGACGATCGGACGACTATTAACGAAGTTACGGGCAATCATATCCGAAAAAATCAAAGACGAACAAACGGACTTTCCGACCTGACATCCTATGAATTCGAGGTCGCTGATTACGATGCGCCTATTTTCGAGATGATCGGACGACTATTAACGAAGATACGGGCCATCATATCCGGAAAAAACGAAGTCGAAAAAACGGACTTTCCTACCTGCCATCCGATGGATTTGAGGTCGTTGATTACGAAGCGCCTATTTTCGAGACGATCGGACGACTATTAACGAAGATACGGGTGATCATATACGGAAAAATCAAAGTCGAAAAAACGGACTTTCCGACCTGACATCCTATGGATTCGAGGTCGCTGATTACGATGCGCCTATTTTCGAGACGATCGGACGACTATTAACGAAGATACGGGCGATCATATCCGAAAAAATCAAAGTCAAAAAACGGACCTTCCGACCTGACATCCTATGGATTCGAGGTCGCTGATTACGATGCGCCTATTTTCGAGACGATCGGACGACTATTAACGAAGATACGGGCCATCATATCCGGAAAAAACGAAGTCGAAAAAACGGACTTTCCTACCTGCCATCCGATGGATTTGAGGTCGTTGATTACGATGCGCCTATTTTCGAGACGATCGGACGTCTATTAACGAAGATACGGGTGATCATATCCGAAAAAATCATAGTCGAAAAAACGGACTTTCCGACCTGCCATCCTATGGATTCGAGGTCGCTGATTACGATGCGCCTATTTTCGAGACGATCGGACGACTATTAACGAAGATACGGGCCATCATATCCGGAAAAAACGAAGTCGAAAAAACGCACTTTCCTACCTGCCATCCTATGGATTTGAGGTCGCTGATTACGATGCGCCAATTTTCGAAACGATCGGACGACTATTAACGAAGATACGGGCGATCATATCCGGAAAATACAAAGTCGAAAAAACGGACTTTCCGACCTGCCATCCTATGGATTCGAGGTCGCTGATTACGATGCGCCTATTTTCGAGACGATCGGACGACTATTAACGAAGATACGGGCCATCATATCCGGAAAAATCGAAGTCGAAAAAACGCACTTTCCTACCTGCCATCCTATGGATTTGAGGTCGCTGATTACGATGCGCCAATTTTCGAAACGATCGGACGACTATTAACGAAGATACGGACGATCATATCCGGAAAAATCGAAGTCGAAAAAACGGACTTTCCTACCTGCCATCCTAAGGATTCGAGGTCGCTGATTACGATGCGACTATCTTCGGAACGATCGGACGACTATTAACAAAGATACGGGCGATCTTATCCGAAACAATCAATGTCGAAAAAACGGACTTTCCGATCTGCCATCCTATGGATTCGAGGTCGCCGATTACGATACGCCTATTTTCGAAGCGATCGGACGACTATTAACTAAGTTACGGGCGATCATATACGGAAAAATCAAAGTCGAAAAAACGGACTTTCCAAACTGCCATCCTATGGATTCGAGGTCGCTGATTACGATGCGCCTATTTTCCAGACGATCGGACGACTATTAACGAAGATACGGACTATCATATCCGAAAAAATCATAGTCGAAAAAACGGACTTTCCAACCTGCCATCCTATGGATTCGAGGTCGCTGATTACGATGCGCCTATTTTCGAGACGATCGGACGACTATTAACGAAGATACGGGCGATCATATCCGAAAAAATCAAAGTCAAAAAACGGACCTTCCGACCTGACATCCTATGGATTCGAGGTCGCTGATTACGATGCGCCTATTTTCGAGACGATCGGACGACTATTAACGAAGATACGGGCCATCATATCCGGAAAAAACGAAGTCGAAAAAACGGACTTTCCTACCTGCCGTCCTATGGATTTGAGGTCGCTGATTACGATGCGCCTATTTTCCAGACGATCGGACGACTATTAACGAAGATACGGGCCATCATATCCGGAAAAAACGAAGTCGAAAAAACGGACTTTCCTACCTGCCATCCGATGGATTTGAGGTCGTTGATTACGATGCGCCTATTTTCGAGACGATCGGACGACTATTAACGAAGATACGGGTGATCATATCCGAAAAAATCATAGTCGAAAAAACGGACTTTCCGACCTGCCATCCTATGGATTCGAGGTCGCTGATTACGATGCGCCTATTCTCGAGACGATCGGACGGCTATTAACGAAAATACGGGCGATCATATCCCAAAAAATCAAAGTCAAAAAACTGACTTTCCGCCCTGCCATCCTATGGATTGGAGGTCGCTGATTACGATGCGCCCATTTTCCAGACGATCGGACGACTATTAATGATACGGGCCATCATATCCGGAAAAATCGAAGTCGAAAAAACGGACTTTCCGACATGCCATCCTATGGATTCGAGGTCGCTGATTACGATGCGCCTATTTTCCAGACGATCGGACGACTATTAACGAAGATACGGGCCATCATATCCGGAAAAAACGAAGTCGAAAAAACGGACTTTCCGACATGCCATCCTATGGATTCGAGGTCGCTGATTACGATGCGCCTATTTTCGAGACGATCGGACGACTATTAACGAAGATACGGGCCATCATATCCGGTAAAACGAAGTCGAAAAAACGGACTTTCCGACCTGCCATCCTATGGATTCGAGGTCGCTGATTACGATGCGCCTATTTTCCAGACGATCGGACGACTATTAATGATACGGGCCATCATATCCGGGAAAATCGAAGTCGAAAAAACGGACTTTCCTACCTGCCATCCGATGGATATGAGGTCGCTGATTACGATGCGCCTATTTTCGAGACGATCGGACGACTATTAACGAAGATAAGGGTGATCATATCCGAAAAAATCATAGTCGAAAAAACGGACTTTCCGACCTGCCATCCTATGGATTCGAGGTCGCTGATTACGATGCGCCTATTTTCGAGACGATCGGACGACTATTAACGAAAATACGGGCGATCATATCCCAAAAAATCAAAGTCAAAAAACGGACTTTCCGACCTGACATCCTATGGATTCGAGGTCGCTGATTACGATGCGCCTATTTTCGAGACGATCGGACGACTATTAACGAAGATACGGGCGATCATATCCGAAAAAATCAAAGTCAAAAAACGGACTTTCCGACCTGACATCCTATGGATTCGAGGTCGCTGATTACGATGCGCCTATTTTCGAGATGATCGGACGACTATTAACGAAGATACGGGCGATCATATCCGGAAAAATCAAAGTCGAAAAAACGGACTTTCCGACCTGCCATCCTAAGGATTCGAGGTCGCTGATTACGATGCGACTATCTTCGGAACGATCGGACGACTATTAATAAAGATACGGGCGATCTTATCCGAAACAATCAATGTCGAAAAAACGGACTTTCCGACCTGCCATCCTATGGATTCGAGGTCGCTGATTACGATGCGCCTATTTTCCAGACGATCGGACGACTATTAACGAAGATACGGACTATCATATCCGAAAAAATCATAGTCGAAAAACGGACTTTCCAACCTGCCATCCTATGGATTCGAGGACGCTGATTACGATGCGCCTATTTTCCAGACGATCGGACGACTATTAACGAAGATACGGACTATCATATCCGAAAAAATCATAGTCGAAAAACGGACTTTCCAACCTGCCATCCTATGGATTCGAGGACGCTGATTACGATGCGCCTATTTTCGAGACGATCGGACGACTATTAACGAAGATACGGGCGATCATATCCGAAAAAATCAAAGTCAAAAAACGGACCTTCCGACCTGACATCCTATGGATTCGAGGTCGCTGATTACGATGCGCCTATTTTCGAGACGATCGGACGACTATTAACGAAGATACGGGCCATCATATTCGGAAAAAACGAAGTCGAAAAAACGGACTTTCCTACCTGCCGTCCTATGGATTTGAGATCGCTGATTACGATGCGCCTATTTTCCAGACGATCGGACGACTATTAACGAAGATACGGGCCATCATATCCGGAAAAAACGAAGTCAAAAAAACGGACTTTCCGACATGCCATCCTATGAATTCGAGGTCGCTGATTACGATGCGCCTATTTTCGAGACGATCGGACGACTATTAACGAAAATACGGGCGATCATATCCCAAAAAATCAAAGTCAAAAAACGGACTTTCCGACCTGACATCCTTTGGATTCGAGGTCGCTGATTACGATGCTCCTATTTTCCAGACGATCGGACGACTATTAACGAAGTTACGGGCAATCATATCCGAAAAAATCAAAGACGAACAAACGGACTTTCCGACCTGACATCCTATGAATTCGAGGTCGCTGATTACGATGCGCCTATTTTCGAGATGATCGGACGACTATTAACGAAGATACGGGCCATCATATCCGGAAAAAACGAAGTCGAAAAAACGGACTTTCCTACCTGCCATCCGATGGATTTGAGGTCGTTGATTACGAAGCGCCTATTTTCGAGACGATCGGACGACTATTAACGAAGATACGGGTGATCATATACGGAAAAATCAAAGTCGAAAAAACGGACTTTCCGACCTGACATCCTATGGATTCGAGGTCGCTGATTACGATGCGCCTATTTTCGAGACGATCGGACGACTATTAACGAAGATACGGGCGATCATATCCGAAAAAATCAAAGTCAAAAAACGGACCTTCCGACCTGACATCCTATGGATTCGAGGTCGCTGATTACGATGCGCCTATTTTCGAGACGATCGGACGACTATTAACGAAGATACGGGCCATCATATCCGGAAAAAACGAAGTCGAAAAAACGGACTTTCCTACCTGCCATCCGATGGATTTGAGGTCGTTGATTACGATGCGCCTATTTTCGAGACGATCGGACGTCTATTAACGAAGATACGGGTGATCATATCCGAAAAAATCATAGTCGAAAAAACGGACTTTCCGACCTGCCATCCTATGGATTCGAGGTCGCTGATTACGATGCGCCTATTTTCGAGACGATCGGACGACTATTAACGAAGATACGGGCCATCATATCCGGAAAAAACGAAGTCGAAAAAACGCACTTTCCTACCTGCCATCCTATGGATTTGAGGTCGCTGATTACGATGCGCCAATTTTCGAAACGATCGGACGACTATTAACGAAGATACGGGCGATCATATCCGGAAAATACAAAGTCGAAAAAACGGACTTTCCGACCTGCCATCCTATGGATTCGAGGTCGCTGATTACGATGCGCCTATTTTCGAGACGATCGGACGACTATTAACGAAGATACGGGCCATCATATCCGGAAAAATCGAAGTCGAAAAAACGCACTTTCCTACCTGCCATCCTATGGATTTGAGGTCGCTGATTACGATGCGCCAATTTTCGAAACGATCGGACGACTATTAACGAAGATACGGACGATCATATCCGGAAAAATCGAAGTCGAAAAAACGGACTTTCCTACCTGCCATCCTAAGGATTCGAGGTCGCTGATTACGATGCGACTATCTTCGGAACGATCGGACGACTATTAACAAAGATACGGGCGATCTTATCCGAAACAATCAATGTCGAAAAAACGGACTTTCCGATCTGCCATCCTATGGATTCGAGGTCGCCGATTACGATACGCCTATTTTCGAAGCGATCGGACGACTATTAACTAAGTTACGGGCGATCATATACGGAAAAATCAAAGTCGAAAAAACGGACTTTCCAAACTGCCATCCTATGGATTCGAGGTCGCTGATTACGATGCGCCTATTTTCCAGACGATCGGACGACTATTAACGAAGATACGGACTATCATATCCGAAAAAATCATAGTCGAAAAAACGGACTTTCCAACCTGCCATCCTATGGATTCGAGGTCGCTGATTACGATGCGCCTATTTTCGAGACGATCGGACGACTATTAACGAAGATACGGGCGATCATATCCGAAAAAATCAAAGTCAAAAAACGGACCTTCCGACCTGACATCCTATGGATTCGAGGTCGCTGACTACGATGCGCCTATTTTCGAGACGATCGGACGACTATTAACGAAGATACGGGCCATCATATCCGGAAAAAACGAAGTCGAAAAAACGGACTTTCCTACCTGCCGTCCTATGGATTTGAGGTCGCTGATTACGATGCGCCTATTTTCCAGACGATCGGACGACTATTAACGAAGATACGGGCCATCATATCCGGAAAAAACGAAGTCGAAAAAACGGACTTTCCTACCTGCCATCCGATGGATTTGAGGTCGTTGATTACGATGCGCCTATTTTCGAGACGATCGGACGTCTATTAACGAAGATACGGGTGATCATATCCGAAAAAATCATAGTCGAAAAAACGGACTTTCCGACCTGCCATCCTATGGATTCGAGGTCGCTGATTACGATGCGCCTATTTTCGAGACGATCGGACGACTATTAACGAAGATACGGGCGATCATATCCGAAAAAATCAAAGTCAAAAAACGGACCTTCCGACCTGACATCCTATGGATTCGAGGTCGCTGATTACGATGCGCCTATTTTCGAGACGATCGGACGACTATTAACGAAGATACGGGCCATCATATCCGGAAAAAACGAAGTCGAAAAAACGGACTTTCCTACCTGCCGTCCTATGGATTTGAGGTCGCTGATTACGATGCGCCTATTTTCCAGACGATCGGACGACTATTAACGAAGATACGGGCCATCATATCCGGAAAAAACGAAGTCGAAAAAACGGACTTTCCTACCTGCCATCCGATGGATTTGAGGTCGTTGATTACGATGCGCCTATTTTCGAGACGATCGGACGACTATTAACGAAGATACGGGTGATCATATCCGAAAAAATCATAGTCGAAAAAACGGACTTTCCGACCTGCCATCCTATGGATTCGAGGTCGCTGATTACGATGCGCCTATTCTCGAGACGATCGGACGGCTATTAACGAAAATACGGGCGATCATATCCCAAAAAATCAAAGTCAAAAAACTGACTTTCCGCCCTGCCATCCTATGGATTGGAGGTCGCTGATTACGATGCGCCCATTTTCCAGACCATCGGACGACTATTAATGATACGGGCCATCATATCCGGAAAAATCGAAGTCGAAAAAACGGACTTTCCTACCTGCCGTCCTATGGATTTGAGGTCGCTGTTTACGATGCGCCTATTTTCCAGACGATCGGACGACTATTAACGAAGATACGGGCCATCATATCCGGAAAAAACGAAGTCGAAAAAACGGACTTTCCGACATGCCATCCTATGGATTCGAGGTCGCTGATTACGATGCGCCTATTTTCGAGACGATCGGACGACTATTAACGAAGATACGGGCCATCATATCCGGTAAAACGAAGTCGAAAAAACGGACTTTCCGACCTGCCATCCTATGGATTCGAGGTCGCTGATTACGATGCGCCTATTTTCCAGACGATCGGACGACTATTAATGATACGGGCCATCATATCCGGGAAAATCGAAGTCGAAAAAACGGACTTTCCTACCTGCCATCCGATGGATATGAGGTCGCTGATTACGATGCGCCTATTTTCGAGACGATCGGACGACTATTAACGAAGATAAGGGTGATCATATCCGAAAAAATCATAGTCGAAAAAACGGACTTTCCGACCTGCCATCCTATGGATTCGAGGTCGCTGATTACGATGCGCCTATTTTCGAGACGATCGGACGACTATTAACGAAAATACGGGCGATCATATCCCAAAAAATCAAAGTCAAAAAACGGACTTTCCGACCTGACATCCTATGGATTCGAGGTCGCTGATTACGATGCGCCTATTTTCGAGACGATCGGACGACTATTAACGAAGATACGGGCGATCATATCCGAAAAAATCAAAGTCAAAAAACGGACTTTCCGACCTGACATCCTATGGATTCGAGGTCGCTGATTACGATGCGCCTATTTTCGAGATGATCGGACGACTATTAACGAAGATACGGGCGATCATATCCGGAAAAATCAAAGTCGAAAAAACTGACTTTCCGACCTGCCATCCTAAGGATTCGAGGTCGCTGATTACGATGCGACTATCTTCGGAACGATCGGACGACTATTAACAAAGATACGGGCGATCTTATCCGAAACAATCAATGTCGAAAAAACGGACTTTCCGACCTGCCATCCTATGGATTCGAGGTCGCTGATTACGATGCGCCTATTTTCCAGACGATCGGACGACTATTAACGAAGATACGGACTATCATATCCGAAAAAATCATAGTCGAAAAACGGACTTTCCAACCTGCCATCCTATGGATTCGAGGACGCTGATTACGATGCGCCTATTTTCCAGACGATCGGACGACTATTAACGAAGATACGGACTATCATATCCGAAAAAATCATAGTCGAAAAACGGACTTTCCAACCTGCCATCCTATGGATTCGAGGACGCTGATTACGATGCGCCTATTTTCGAGACGATCGGACGACTATTAACGAAAATACGGGCGATCATATCCCAAAAAATCAAAGTCAAAAAACGGACTTTCCGACCTGACATCCTATGGATTCGAGGTCGCTGATTACGATGCGCCTATTTTCGAGACGATCGGACGACTATTAACGAAGATACGGGCGATCATATCCGAAAAAATCAAAGTCAAAAAACGGACTTTCCGACCTGACATCCTATGGATTCGAGGTCGCTGATTACGATGCGCCTATTTTCGAGATGATCGGACGACTATTAACGAAGATACGGGCGATCATATCCGGAAAAATCAAAGTCGAAAAAACGGACTTTCCGACCTGCCATCCTAAGGATTCGAGGTCGCTGATTACGATGCGACTATCTTCGGAACGATCGGACGACTATTAACAAAGATACGGGCGATCTTATCCGAAACAATCAATGTCGAAAAAACGGACTTTCCGACCTGCCATCCTATGGATTCGAGGTCGCTGATTACGATGCGCCTATTTTCCAGACGATCGGACGACTATTAACGAAGATACGGACTATCATATCCGAAAAAATCATAGTCGAAAAACGGACTTTCCAACCTGCCATCCTATGGATTCGAGGACGCTGATTACGATGCGCCTATTTTCCAGACGATCGGACGACTATTAACGAAGATACGGACTATCATATCCGAAAAAATCATAGTCGAAAAACGGACTTTCCAACCTGCCATCCTATGGATTCGAGGACGCTGATTACGATGCGCCTATTTTCGAGACGATCGGACGACTATTAACGAAGATACGGGCGATCATATCCGAAAAAATCAAAGTCAAAAAACGGACCTTCCGACCTGACATCCTATGGATTCGAGGTCGCTGATTACGATGCGCCTATTTTCGAGACGATCGGACGACTATTAACGAAGATACGGGCCATCATATCCGGTAAAACGAAGTCGAAAAAACGGACTTTCCGACCTGCCATCCTATGGATTCGAGGTCGCTGATTACGATGCGCCTATTTTCCAGACGATCGGACGACTATTAATGATACGGGCCATCATATCCGGGAAAATCGAAGTCGAAAAAACGGACTTTCCTACCTGCCATCCGATGGATATGAGGTCGCTGATTACGATGCGCCTATTTTCGAGACGATCGGACGACTATTAACGAAGATAAGGGTGATCATATCCGAAAAAATCATAGTCGAAAAAACGGACTTTCCGACCTGCCATCCTATGGATTCGAGGTCGCTGATTACG
The DNA here is from genome assembly GCA_963576515.1 of Cryptocephalus primarius. Taxonomy (NCBI): domain Eukaryota; kingdom Metazoa; phylum Arthropoda; class Insecta; order Coleoptera; family Chrysomelidae; genus Cryptocephalus; species Cryptocephalus primarius. Next base: position 6,634,548 of record OY754942.1, on the reverse strand, counting down.
ATGCGCCTATTTTCGAGACGATCGGACGACTATTAACGAAAATACGGGCGATCATATCCCAAAAAATCAAAGTCAAAAAACGGACTTTCCGACCTGACATCCTATGGATTCGAGGTCGCTGATTACGATGCGCCTATTTTCGAGACGATCGGACGACTATTAACGAAGATACGGGCGATCATATCCGAAAAAATCAAAGTCAAAAAACGGACTTTCCGACCTGACATCCTATGGATTCGAGGTCGCTGATTACGATGCGCCTATTTTCGAGATGATCGGACGACTATTAACGAAGATACGGGCGATCATATCCGGAAAAATCAAAGTCGAAAAAACGGACTTTCCGACCTGCCATCCTAAGGATTCGAGGTCGCTGATTACGATGCGACTATCTTCGGAACGATCGGACGACTATTAACAAAGATACGGGCGATCTTATCCGAAACAATCAATGTCGAAAAAACGGACTTTCCGACCTGCCATCCTATGGATTCGAGGTCGCTGATTACGATGCGCCTATTTTCCAGACGATCGGACGACTATTAACGAAGATACGGACTATCATATCCGAAAAAATCATAGTCGAAAAACGGACTTTCCAACCTGCCATCCTATGGATTCGAGGACGCTGATTACGATGCGCCTATTTTCCAGACGATCGGACGACTATTAACGAAGATACGGACTATCATATCCGAAAAAATCATAGTCGAAAAACGGACTTTCCAACTTGCCATCCTATGGATTCGAGGACGCTGATTACGATGCGCCTATTTTCGAGACGATCGGACGACTATTAACGAAGATACGGGCGATCATATCCGAAAAAATCAAAGTCAAAAAACGGACCTTCCGACCTGACATCCTATGGATTCGAGGTCGCTGATTACGATGCGCCTATTTTCGAGACGATCGGACGACTATTAACGAAGATACGGGCCATTATATCCGGAAAAAACGAAGTCGAAAAAACGGACTTTCCTACCTGCCGTCCTATGGATTTGAGGTCGCTGATTACGATGCGCCTATTTTCCAGACGATCGGACGACTATTAACGAAGATACGGGCCATCATATCCGGAAAAAACGAAGTCAAAAAAACGGACTTTCCGACATGCCATCCTATGAATTCGAGGTCGCTGATTACGATGCGCCTATTTTCGAGACGATCGGACGACTATTAACGAAGATACGGGCCATCATATCCGGAAAAAACGAAGTCGAAAAAACTGACTTTCCGACCTGCCATCCTATGGATTCGAGGTCGCTGATTACGATGCGCCTATTTTCGAGACGATCGGACGACTATTAACGAAGATACGGGCCATCATATCCGGAAAAAACGAAGTCGAAAAAACGGACTTTCCGACCTGCCATCCTATGGATTCGAGGTCGCTGATTACGATGCGCCTATTTTCGAGACGATCGGACGACTATTAACGAAGATTCGGGCCATCATATCCGGAAAAAACGAAGTCGAAGAAACGGACTTTCCTACCTGCCGTCCTATGGATTTGAGGTCGCTGATTACGATGCGCCTATTTTCCAGACGATCGGACGACTATTAACGAAGTTACGGGCGATAAAATCCGAAAAAATCAAAGACGGAAAAACGGACTTTCCGACCTGCCATCCTATGGATTCGAGGTCGCTGATTACGATGCGCCTATTTTCGAGACGATCGGACGACTATTAACGAAAATACGGGCGATCATATCCCAAAAAATCAAAGTCAAAAAACGGACTTTCCGACCTGACATCCTTTGGATTCGAGGTCGCTGATTACGATGCTCCTATTTTCCAGACGATCGGACGACTATTAACGAAGTTACGGGCAATCATATCCGAAAAAATCAAAGACGAAAAAACGGACTTTCCGACCTGACATCCTATGAATTCGAGGTCGCTGATTACGATGCGCCTATTTTCGAGATGATCGGACGACTATTAACGAAGATACGGGCCATCATATCCGGAAAAAACGAAGTCGAAAAAACGGACTTTCCTACCTGCCATCCGATGGATTTGAGGTCGTTGATTACGAAGCGCCTATTTTCGAGACGATCGGACGACTATTAACGAAGATACGGGTGATCATATACGGAAAAATCAAAGTCGAAAAAACGGACTTTCCGACCTGCCATCTTATGGATTGGAGGTCGCTGATTACGATGCGCCCATTTTCCAGACGATCGGACGACTATTAATGATACGGGCCATCATATCCGGAAAAATCGAAGTCGAAAAAACGGACTTTCCGACCTGCCATCCTATGAATTCGAGGTCGCTGATTACGATGCGCCTATTTTCGAGACGATCGGACGACTATTAACGAAGATACGGGCGATCATATCCGAAAAAATCAAAGTCAAAAAACGGACCTTCCGACCTGACATCCTATGGATTCGAGGTCGCTGATTACGATGCGCCTATTTTCGAGACGATCGGACGACTATTAACGAAGATACGGGCCATCATATCCGGAAAAAACGAAGTCGAAAAAACGGACTTTCCTACCTGCCATCCGATGGATTTGAGGTCGTTGATTACGATGCGCCTATTTTCGAGACGATCGGACGTCTATTAACGAAGATACGGGTGATCATATCCGAAAAAATCATAGTCGAAAAAACGGACTTTCCGACCTGCCATCCTATGGATTCGAGGTCGCTGATTACGATGCGCCTATTTTCGAGACGATCGGACGACTATTAACGAAGATACGGGCCATCATATCCGGAAAAAACGAAGTCGAAAAAACGCACTTTCCTACCTGCCATCCTATGGATTCGAGGTCGCTGATTACGATGCGCCTATTTTCGAGACGATCGGACGACTATTAACGAAGATACGGGCCATCATATCCGGAAAAAACGAAGTCGAAAAAACGGACTTTCCTACCTGCCATCCGATGGATTTGAGGTCGTTGATTACGATGCGCCTATTTTCGAGACGATCGGACGTCTATTAACGAAGATACGGGTGATCATATCCGAAAAAATCATAGTCGAAAAAACGGACTTTCCGACCTGCCATCCTATGGATTTGAGGTCGCTGATTACGATGCGCCAATTTTCGAAACGATCGGACGACTATTAACGAAGATACGGACGATCATATCCGGAAAAATCGAAGTCGAAAAAACGGACTTTCCTACCTGCCATCCTAAGGATTCGAGGTCGCTGATTACGATGCGACTATCTTCGGAACGATCGGACGACTATTAACAAAGATACGGGCGATCTTATCCGAAACAATCAATGTCGAAAAAACGGACTTTCCGATCTGCCATCCTATGGATTCGAGGTCGCCGATTACGATACGCCTATTTTCGAAGCGATCGGACGACTATTAACTAAGTTACGGGCGATCATATACGGAAAAGTCAAAGTCGAAAAAACGGACTTTCCAAACTGCCATCCTATGGATTCGAGGTCGCTGATTACGATGCGCCTATTTTCCAGACGATCGGACGACTATTAACGAAGATACGGACTATCATATCCGAAAAAATCATAGTCGAAAAAACGGACTTTCCAACCTGCCATCCTATGGATTCGAGGTCGCTGATTACGATGCGCCTATTTTCGAGACGATCGGACGACTATTAACGAAGATACGGGCGATCATATCCGAAAAAATCAAAGTCAAAAAACGGACCTTCCGACCTGACATCCTATGGATTCGAGGTCGCTGATTACGATGCGCCTATTTTCGAGACGATCGGACGACTATTAACGAAGATACGGGCCATCATATCCGGAAAAAACGAAGTCGAAAAAACGGACTTTCCTACCTGCCGTCCTATGGATTTGAGGTCGCTGATTACGATGCGCCTATTTTCCAGACGATCGGACGACTATTAACGAAGATACGGGCCATCATATCCGGAAAAAACGAAGTCGAAAAAACGGACTTTCCTACCTGCCATCCGATGGATTTGAGGTCGTTGATTACGATGCGCCTATTTTCGAGACGATCGGACGACTATTAACGAAGATACGGGTGATCATATCCGAAAAAATCATAGTCGAAAAAACGGACTTTCCGACCTGCCATCCTATGGATTCGAGGTCGCTGATTACGATGCGCCTATTCTCGAGACGATCGGACGGCTATTAACGAAAATACGGGCGATCATATCCCAAAAAATCAAAGTCAAAAAACTGACTTTCCGCCCTGCCATCCTATGGATTGGAGGTCGCTGATTACGATGCGCCCATTTTCCAGACGATCGGACGACTATTAATGATACGGGCCATCATATCCGGAAAAATCGAAGTCGAAAAAACGGACTTTCCTACCTGCCGTCCTATGGATTTGAGGTCGCTGTTTACGATGCGCCTATTTTCCAGACGATCGGACGACTATTAACGAAGATACGGGCCATCATATCCGGTAAAACGAAGTCGAAAAAACGGACTTTCCGACCTGCCATCCTATGGATTCGAGGTCGCTGATTACGATGCGCCTATTTTCCAGACGATCGGACGACTATTAATGATACGGGCCATCATATCCGGGAAAATCGAAGTCGAAAAAACGGACTTTCCTACCTGCCATCCGATGGATATGAGGTCGCTGATTACGATGCGCCTATTTTCGAGACGATCGGACGACTATTAACGAAGATAAGGGTGATCATATCCGAAAAAATCATAGTCGAAAAAACGGACTTTCCGACCTGCCATCCTATGGATTCGAGGTCGCTGATTACGATGCGCCTATTTTCGAGACGATCGGACGACTATTAACGAAAATACGGGCGATCATATCCCAAAAAATCAAAGTCAAAAAACGGACTTTCCGACCTGACATCCTATGGATTCGAGGTCGCTGATTACGATGCGCCTATTTTCGAGACGATCGGACGACTATTAACGAAGATACGGGCGATCATATCCGAAAAAATCAAAGTCAAAAAACGGACTTTCCGACCTGACATCCTATGGATTCGAGGTCGCTGATTACGATGCGCCTATTTTCGAGATGATCGGACGACTATTAACGAAGATACGGGCGATCATATCCGGAAAAATCAAAGTCGAAAAAACGGACTTTCCGACCTGCCATCCTAAGGATTCGAGGTCGCTGATTACGATGCGACTATCTTCGGAACGATCGGACGACTATTAACAAAGATACGGGCGATCTTATCCGAAACAATCAATGTCGAAAAAACGGACTTTCCGACCTGCCATCCTATGGATTCGAGGTCGCTGATTACGATGCGCCTATTTTCCAGACGATCGGACGACTATTAACGAAGATACGGACTATCATATCCGAAAAAATCATAGTCGAAAAACGGACTTTCCAACCTGCCATCCTATGGATTCGAGGACGCTGATTACGATGCGCCTATTTTCCAGACGATCGGACGACTATTAACGAAGATACGGACTATCATATCCGAAAAAATCATAGTCGAAAAACGGACTTTCCAACCTGCCATCCTATGGATTCGAGGACGCTGATTACGATGCGCCTATTTTCGAGACGATCGGACGACTATTAACGAAGATACGGGCGATCATATCCGAAAAAATCAAAGTCAAAAAACGGACCTTCCGACCTGACATCCTATGGATTCGAGGTCGCTGATTACGATGCGCCTATTTTCGAGACGATCGGACGACTATTAACGAAGATACGGGCCATCATATCCGGAAAAAACGAAGTCGAAAAAACGGACTTTCCTACCTGCCGTCCTATGGATTGGAGGTCGCTGATTACGATGCGCCTATTTTCCAGACGATCGGACGACTATTAACGAAGATACGGGCCATCATATCCGGAAAAAACGAAGTCAAAAAAACGGACTTTCCGACATGCCATCCTATGAATTCGAGGTCGCTGATTACGATGCGCCTATTTTCGAGACGATCGGACGACTATTAACGAAGATACGGGCCATCATATCCGGAAAAAACGAAGTCGAAAAAACTGACTTTCCTACCTGCCGTCCTATGGATTTGAGGTCGCTGTTTACGATGCGTCTATTTTCCAGACGATCGGACGACTATTAACGAAGATACGGGCCATCATATCCGGAAAAAACGAAGTCGAAAAAACGGACTTTCCGACATGTCATCCTATGGATTCGAGGTCGCTGATTAAGATGCGCCTATTTTCGAGACGATCGGACGACTATTAACGAAGATTCGGGCCATCATATCCGGAAAAAACGAAGTCGAAGAAACGGACTTTCCTACCTGCCGTCCTATGGATTTGAGGTCGCTGATTACGATGCGCCTATTTTCCAGACGATCGGACGACTATTAACGAAGTTACGGGCGATAAAATCCGAAAAAATCAAAGACGGAAAAACGGACTTTCCGACCTGCCATCCTATGGATTCGAGGTCGCTGATTACGATGCGCCTATTTTCGAGACGATCGGACGACTATTAACGAAAATACGGGCGATCATATCCCAAAAAATCAAAGTCAAAAAACGGACTTTCCGACCTGACATCCTTTGGATTCGAGGTCGCTGATTACGATGCTCCTATTTTCCAGACGATCGGACGACTATTAACGAAGTTACGGGCAATCATATCCGAAAAAATCAAAGACGAAAAAACGGACTTTCCGACCTGACATCCTATGAATTCGAGGTCGCTGATTACGATGCGCCTATTTTCGAGATGATCGGACGACTATTAACGAAGATACGGGCCATCATATCCGGAAAAAACGAAGTCGAAAAAACGGACTTTCCTACCTGCCATCCGATGGATTTGAGGTCGTTGATTACGAAGCGCCTATTTTCGAGACGATCGGACGACTATTAACGAAGATACGGGTGATCATATACGGAAAAATCAAAGTCGAAAAAACGGACTTTCCGACCTGCCATCTTATGGATTGGAGGTCGCTGATTACGATGCGCCCATTTTCCAGACGATCGGACGACTATTAATGATACGGGCCATCATATCCGGAAAAATCGAAGTCGAAAAAACGGACTTTCCTACCTGCCGTCCTATGGATTTGAGGTCGCTGTTTACGATGCGTCTATTTTCCAGACGATCGGACGACTATTAACGAAGATACGGGCCATCATATCCGGAAAAAACGAAGTCGAAAAAACGGACTTTCCGACATGTCATCCTATGGATTCGAGGTCGCTGATTAAGATGCGCCTATTTTCGAGACGATCGGACGACTATTAACGAAGATAAGGGTGATCATATCCGAAAAAATCATAGTCGAAAAAACGGACTTTCCGACCTGCCATCCTATGGTTTCGAGGTCGCTGATTGCGATGCGCCTATTTTCGAGACGATCGGACGACTATTAACGAAGATACGGGCGATCATATCCGGAAAATACAAAGTCGAAAAAACGGACTTTCCGACCTGCCATCCTATGGATTCGAGGTCGCTGATTACGATGCGACTATCTTCGAGACGATCGGACGACTATTAACAAAGATACGGACGATCATATTCGGAAAAATCGAAGTCGAAAAAACGGACTTTCCTACCTGCCATCCAATGGATTTGAGGTCGCTGATTACGATGCGCCTATTTTCGAGACGATCGGACGACTATTAACGAAGATACGGGTGATCATATCCGAAAAAATCATAGTCGAAAAAACGGACTTTCCGACCTGCCATCCTATGGATTCGAGGTCGCTGATTACGATGCGCCTATTTTCGAGACGATCGGACGACTATTAACGAAGATACGGGCCATCATATCCGGAAAAATCGAAGTCGAAAAAACGCACTTTACTACCTGCCATCCTATGGATTTGAGGTCGCTGATTACGATGCGCCAATTTTCGAAACGATCGGACGACTATTAACGAAGATACGGACGATCATATCCGGAAAAATCGAAGTCGAAAAAACGGACTTTCCTACCTGCCATCCTAAGGATTCGAGGTCGCTGATTACGATGCGACTATCTTCGGAACGATCGGACGACTATTAACAAAGATACGGGCGATCTTATCCGAAACAATCAATGTCGAAAAAACGGACTTTCCGATCTGCCATCCTATGGATTCGAGGTCGCCGATTACGATACGCCTATTTTCGAAGCGATCGGACGACTATTAACTAAGTTACGGGCGATCATATACGGAAAAATCAAAGTCGAAAAAACGGACTTTCCAAACTGCCATCCTATGGATTCGAGGTCGCTGATTACGATGCGCCTATTTTCCAGACGATCGGACGACTATTAACGAAGATACGGACTATCATATCCGAAAAAATCATAGTCGAAAAAACGGACTTTCCAACCTGCCATCCTATGGATTCGAGGTCGCTGATTACGATGCGCCTATTTTCGAGACGATCGGACGACTATTAACGAAGATACGGGCGATCATATCCGAAAAAATCAAAGTCAAAAAACGGACCTTCCGACCTGACATCCTATGGATTCGAGGTCGCTGATTACGATGCGCCTATTTTCGAGACGATCGGACGACTATTAACGAAGATACGGGCCATCATATCCGGAAAAAACGAAGTCGAAAAAACGGACTTTCCTACCTGCCGTCCTATGGATTTGAGGTCGCTGATTACGATGCGCCTATTTTCCAGACGATCGGACGACTATTAACGAAGATACGGGCCATCATATCCGGAAAAAACGAAGTCGAAAAAACGGACTTTCCTACCTGCCATCCGATGGATTTGAGGTCGTTGATTACGATGCGCCTATTTTCGAGACGATCGGACGACTATTAACGAAGATACGGGTGATCATATCCGAAAAAATCATAGTCGAAAAAACGGACTTTCCGACCTGCCATCCTATGGATTCGAGGTCGCTGATTACGATGCGCCTATTCTCGAGACGATCGGACGGCTATTAACGAAAATACGGGCGATCATATCCCAAAAAATCAAAGTCAAAAAACTGACTTTCCGCCCTGCCATCCTATGGATTGGAGGTCGCTGATTACGATGCGCCCATTTTCCAGACGATCGGACGACTATTAATGATACGGGCCATCATATCCGGAAAAATCGAAGTCGAAAAAACGGACTTTCCTACCTGCCGTCCTATGGATTTGAGGTCGCTGTTTACGATGCGCCTATTTTCCAGACGATCGGACGACTATTAACGAAGATACGGGCCATCATATCCGGAAAAAACGAAGTCGAAAAAACGGACTTTCCGACATGCCATCCTATGGATTCGAGGTCGCTGATTACGATGCGCCTATTTTCGAGACGATCGGACGACTATTAACGAAGATACGGGCCATCATATCCGGTAAAACGAAGTCGAAAAAACGGACTTTCCGACCTGCCATCCTATGGATTCGAGGTCGCTGATTACGATGCGCCTATTTTCCAGACGATCGGACGACTATTAATGATACGGGCCATCATATCCGGGAAAATCGAAGTCGAAAAAACGGACTTTCCTACCTGCCATCCGATGGATATGAGGTCGCTGATTACGATGCGCCTATTTTCGAGACGATCGGACGACTATTAACGAAGATAAGGGTGATCATATCCGAAAAAATCATAGTCGAAAAAACGGACTTTCCGACCTGCCATCCTATGGATTCGAGGTCGCTGATTACGATGCGCCTATTTTCGAGACGATCGGACGACTATTAACGAAAATACGGGCGATCATATCCCAAAAAATCAAAGTCAAAAAACGGACTTTCCGACCTGACATCCTATGGATTCGAGGTCGCTGATTACGATGCGCCTATTTTCGAGACGATCGGACGACTATTAACGAAGATACGGGCGATCATATCCGAAAAAATCAAAGTCAAAAAACGGACTTTCCGACCTGACATCCTATGGATTCGAGGTCGCTGATTACGATGCGCCTATTTTCGAGATGATCGGACGACTATTAACGAAGATACGGGCGATCATATCCGGAAAAATCAAAGTCGAAAAAACGGACTTTCCGACCTGCCATCCTAAGGATTCGAGGTCGCTGATTACGATGCGACTATCTTCGGAACGATCGGACGACTATTAACAAAGATACGGGCGATCTTATCCGAAACAATCAATGTCGAAAAAACGGACTTTCCGACCTGCCATCCTATGGATTCGAGGTCGCTGATTACGATGCGCCTATTTTCCAGACGATCGGACGACTATTAACGAAGATACGGACTATCATATCCGAAAAAATCATAGTCGAAAAACGGACTTTCCAACCTGCCATCCTATGGATTCGAGGACGCTGATTACGATGCGCCTATTTTCCAGACGATCGGACGACTATTAACGAAGATACGGACTATCATATCCGAAAAAATCATAGTCGAAAAACGGACTTTCCAACCTGCCATCCTATGGATTCGAGGACGCTGATTACGATGCGCCTATTTTCGAGACGATCGGACGACTATTAACGAAGATACGGGCGATCATATCCGAAAAAATCAAAGTCAAAAAACGGACCTTCCGACCTGACATCCTATGGATTCGAGGTCGCTGATTACGATGCGCCTATTTTCGAGACGATCGGACGACTATTAACGAAGATACGGGCCATCATATCCGGAAAAAACGAAGTCGAAAAAACGGACTTTCCTACCTGCCGTCCTATGGATTGGAGGTCGCTGATTACGATGCGCCTATTTTCCAGACGATCGGACGACTATTAACGAAGATACGGGCCATCATATCCGGAAAAAACGAAGTCAAAAAAACGGACTTTCCGACATGCCATCCTATGAATTCGAGGTCGCTGATTACGATGCGCCTATTTTCGAGACGATCGGACGACTATTAACGAAGATACGGGCCATCATATCCGGAAAAAACGAAGTCGAAAAAACTGACTTTCCGACCTGCCATCCTATGGATTCGAGGTCGCTGATTACGATGCGCCTATTTTCGAGACGATCGGACGACTATTAACGAAGATACGGGCCATCATATCCGGAAAAAACGAAGTCGAAAAAACGGACTTTCCGACCTGCCATCCTATGGATTCGAGGTCGCTGATTACGATGCGCCTATTTTCGAGACGATCGGACGACTATTAACGAAGATTCGGGCCATCATATCCGGAAAAAACGAAGTCGAAGAAACGGACTTTCCTACCTGCCGTCCTATGGATTTGAGGTCGCTGATTACGATGCGCCTATTTTCCAGACGATCGGACGACTATTAACGAAGTTACGGGCGATAAAATCCGAAAAAATCAAAGACGGAAAAACGGACTTTCCGACCTGCCATCCTATGGATTCGAGGTCGCTGATTACGATGCGCCTATTTTCGAGACGATCGGACGACTATTAACGAAAATACGGGCGATCATATCCCAAAAAATCAAAGTCAAAAAACGGACTTTCCGACCTGACATCCTTTGGATTCGAGGTCGCTGATTACGATGCTCCTATTTTCCAGACGATCGGACGACTATTAACGAAGTTACGGGCAATCATATCCGAAAAAATCAAAGACGAAAAAACGGACTTTCCGACCTGACATCCTATGAATTCGAGGTCGCTGATTACGATGCGCCTATTTTCGAGATGATCGGACGACTATTAACGAAGATACGGGCCATCATATCCGGAAAAAACGAAGTCGAAAAAACGGACTTTCCTACCTGCCATCCGATGGATTTGAGGTCGTTGATTACGAAGCGCCTATTTTCGAGACGATCGGACGACTATTAACGAAGATACGGGTGATCATATACGGAAAAATCAAAGTCGAAAAAACGGACTTTCCGACCTGCCATCTTATGGATTGGAGGTCGCTGATTACGATGCGCCCATTTTCCAGACGATCGGACGACTATTAATGATACGGGCCATCATATCCGGAAAAATCGAAGTCGAAAAAACGGACTTTCCTACCTGCCGTCCTATGGATTTGAGGTCGCTGTTTACGATGCGTCTATTTTCCAGACGATCGGACGACTATTAACGAAGATACGGGCCATCATATCCGGAAAAAACGAAGTCGAAAAAACGGACTTTCCGACATGTCATCCTATGGATTCGAGGTCGCTGATTAAGATGCGCCTATTTTCGAGACGATCGGACGACTATTAACGAAGATAAGGGTGATCATATCCGAAAAAATCATAGTCGAAAAAACGGACTTTCCGACCTGCCATCCTATGGTTTCGAGGTCGCTGATTGCGATGCGCCTATTTTCGAGACGATCGGACGACTATTAACGAAAATACGGGCGATCATATCCCAAAAAATCAAAGTCAAAAAACGGACTTTCCGACCTGACATCCTATGGATTCGAGGTCGCTGATTACGATGCGCCTATTTTCGAGACGATCGGACGACTATTAACGAAGATACGGGCGATTATATCCGAAAAAATCAAAGTCAAAAAACGGACATTCCGACCTGACATCCTATGGATTCGAGGTCGCTGATTACGATGCGCCTATTTTCGAGATGATCGGACGACTATTAACGAAGATACGGGCTATCATATCCGGAAAAAACGAAGTCGAAAAAACGCACTTTCCTACCTGCCATCCTAGGGATTTGAGGGCGCTGATTACGATGCGCCAATTTTCGAAACGATCGGACGACTATTAACGAAGATACGGGCGATCATATCCGGAAAAATCAAAGTCGAAAAAACGGACTTTCCGACCTGCCATCCTATGGATTCGAGGTCGCTGATTACGATGCGACTATCTACGAAACGATCGGACGACTATTAACAAAGATACGGGCGATCTTATCCGAAACAATCAATGTCGAAAAAACGGACTTTCCGACCTGCCATCCTATGGATTCGAGGTCGCCGATTACGATACGCCTATTTTAGAAGCGATCGGACGGCTATTTACTAAGATACGGGCGATCATATACGGAAAAATCATAGTCGAAAAAACGGACTTTCCGAACTGCCATCCTATGGATTCGAGGTCGCTGATTACGATGCGCCTATTTTCCAGACGATCGGACGACTATTAACGAAGATACGGACTATCATATCCGAAAAAATCATAGTCGAAAAAACGGACTTTCCAACCTGCCATCCTATGGATTCGAGGTCGCTGATTACGATGCGCCTATTTTCGAGACGATCGGACGACTATTAACGAAGATACGGGCCATCATATCCGGAAAAAACGAAGTCGAAAAAACGGACTTTCCTACCTGCCGTCCTATGGATTTGAAGTCGCTGATTACGATGCGCCTATTTTCCAGACGATCGGACGACTATTAATGAAATTACGGGCGATCATATCCGAAAAAATCAAAGACGAAAAAACGGACTTTCCGACCTGCCATCCTATGGATTCGAGGTCGCTGATTACGATGCGCCTATTTTCGAGACGATCGGACGACTATTAACCAAGATGCGGGCGATCATATCCGGAAAAATCATAGTCGAAAAAACGGACTTTCCTACCTGCCATCCGATGGATTTGAGGTCGCTGATTACGATGCGCCTATTTTCCAGACGATCGGACGACTATTATCGAAGTTACGGGCGATCATATCCGATAAAATCAAAGACGAAAAAACGGACTTTCTGACCTGACATCCTATGGATTCGAGGTCGCTGATTACGATGCGCCTATTTTCAAGACGATCGGAAGACTATTAACGAAGATACGGGCATTCATATCCGGAAAAATCATAGTCGAAAAAACGGACTTTCCGACCTACCATCCTATGAATTCGAGGTCGCTGATTACGATGCGCCTATATTCCAGACGATCGGACGACTATTAACGAAGTTACGGGCGATCATATCCGAAAAAATCAAAGACGAAAAAACGGACTTTCCGACCTGCCATCCTATGAATTCGAGGTCGCTGATTACGATGCGCCTATTTTCGAGACGATGGGACGACTATTAACGAAGATACGGGCGATCATATCCGAAAAAATCAAAGTCAAAAAACGGACTTTCCGACCTGACATCCTATGGATTCGAGGTCGCTGATTACGATGCACCTATTTTCAAGACGATCGAAAAACTATTAACGAAGATACGGGCAGTCATATCCGGAAAAATCATAGTCGAAAAAACGGACTTTCCGACCTGCCATCCTATGAATTCGAGGTCGCTGATTACGATGCGCCTATTTTCGAAACGATCGGTCGACTATTAACGAAGATACGGGCAATCATATCCGAAAAATCATAGTCGAAAAAACGGACTGTCCGACCTGCCATCCTATGGATTCGAGGTCGCTGATTACGATGCGCCTATTTTCGAGACGATCGGACGACTATTATCGAAGATACGGGCGATCATATCCGGAAAAATCATAGTCGAAAAAACAGACTTTCCGACCTGCCATCCTATGGATTCGAGGTAGCTGATTACGATGCGCCTATTTTCGAGACGATCGGACGACTATTAACTAAGATACTGGCGATCATATCCGAAAAATTCATAGTCGAAAAAACGGACTTTCCGACATGCTATCCTATGGATTCGAGGTCGCTGATTACGATGCGCCTATTTTCAAGACGATCGGACGACTATTAACGAAGATATGGGCCATCATATCCGGAAAAATCATTGTCGAAAAAACGGACTTTCCGACATGCCATCCTATGGATTCGAGGTAGCTGATTACGATGCGCCTAATTTCGAGACGATCGGACGACTATTAACGAAGATACGGGCGACCATATCCGAAAAATTCATAGTCGAAAAAACGGACTTTCCGACATGCTATCCTATGGATTCGAGGTCGCTGATTACGATGCGCCTATTTTCCAGACGATCGGACGACTATTAACGAAGATACGGGCGATCATATCCGAAAAAATCATAGTCGAAAAAACGGACTTTCCGACATGCCATCCTATGGATTCGAGGTGGCTGATTACGATGCGCCTATTTTCCAGACGATCGGACGACTATTAACGAAGTTACGGGCGATCATATCCGAAAAAATCAAAGACGAAAAAACGGACTTTCCGACCTGCCATCCTATGGATTCGAGGTCGCTGATTACGATGCGCCTATTTTCGAGACGATCGGACGACTATTAACGAAGATACGGGCGATCATATCCGAAAAAATCAAAGTCAAAAAACGGACTGTCCGACCTGCCATCCTATGGATTCGAGGTCGCTGATTACGATGCGCCTATTTTCGAGACGATCGGACGACTATTATCGAAGATACGGGCGATCATATCCGGAAAAATCATAGTAGAAAAAACGGACTTTCCGGCCTGCCATCCTATGGATTCGAGGTCGCTGATTACGATGCGCCTATTTTCGAGACGATCGGACGACTATTAACGAAGTTACGGGCGATCATATCCGAAAAAATCAAAGTGAAAAAACTGACTGTCCGACCTGACATCCTATGGATTCGAGGTCGCTGATTACGATGCGCCTATTTTCCAGACGATCGGACGACTATTAACGAAGATACGGGCAATCATATCCGGAAAAATCATAGTCGAAAAAACGGACTTTCCGACCTGCCATCCTATGAATTCGAAGTCGCTGATTACGATGCGCCTATTTTCGAGACGATCGGACGACTATTAACGAAGTTACTGGCGATCATATCCGAAAAAATCAAAGACGAAAAAACGGACTTTCCGACCTGACATCCTATGGATTCGAGGTCGCTGATTACGATGCGCCTATTTTCCAGACGATCGGAAGACTATTAACGAAGTTACGGGCGATCATATCCGAAAAAATCAAAGACGAAAAAACGGACTTTCCGACCTGACATCCTATGGATTCGAGGTCGCTGATTACGATGCGCCTATTTTCAAGACGATCGGACGACTATTAACGAAGATACGGGCAATCATATCCGGAAAAATCATAGTCGAAAAAACGGACTTTCCGACCTGCCATCTTATGGATTCGAGGTCGCTGATTACGATGCGCCTATTTTCGAGATGATCGGACGACTATTAACGAAGATACGGGCCATCATATCCGAAAAAATCATAGTCGAAAAAACGGACTTTCCGACATGCCATCCTATGGGTTCGAGGTCGCTGATTACGATGCGCCTATTTTCGAGACGATCGGACGACTATTAACGAAGATACGGGCGATCATATCCGAAAAAATCAAAGTCAAAAAACTTACTGTCCGACCTGACATCCTATGGATTCGAGGTCGCTGATTACGATGCGCCTATTTTCAAGACGATCGGACGACTATTAACGAAGATACGGGCAATCATATCCGGAAAAATCAAAGACGAAAAAACGGACTTTCCGACCTGATATCCTATGGATTCGAGGTCGCTGATTACGATGCGCCTATTTTCAAGACGATCGGACGACTATTAACGAAGATACAGGCCCTCATATCCGGAAAAAACGAAGTCGAAAAAACGGACTTTCCGACCTGCCATCCTATGGATTCGAGGTCGCTGACTACGATGCGCCTATTTTCAAGACGATCGGACGACTATTAACGAAGATACGGGCAATCATATCCGGAAAAATCATAGTCGAAAAAACGGACTTTCCGACCTGCCATCCTATGGATTCGAGGTCGCTGATTACCATGCGCCTATTTTCAAGACGATCGGACGACTATTAACGAAGATACGGGCCATCATATCCGGAAAAAACGAAGTCGAAAAAACCGACTTTCCGACATGCCATCCTATGGATTCGATGTCGCTGATTACGATGCGCCTATTTTCGAAACGATCGGACGACTATTAACGAAGATACGGGCCATCATATCCGAAAAAATCAAAGTCAAAAAACGGACTGTCCGACATGACATCCTATGGATTCGAGGTCGCTGATTACGATGCGCCTATTTTCGAGACGATCGGACGACTATTAACGAAGATACGGGCGATCATATCCGGAAAAATCATAGTCGAAAAAACGGACTTTCCGACCTGCCATCCTATGGATTCGAGGTCGCTGATTACCATGCGCCTATTTTCAAGACGATCGGACGACTATTAACGAAGATACGGGCCATCATATCCGGAAAAAACGAAGTCGAAAAAACGGACTTTCCGACATGCCATCCTATGGATTCGATGTCGCTGATTACGATGCGCCTATTTTCGAGACGATCGGACGAATATTAACGAAGATACGGGCGATCATATCCGAAAAAATCAAAGTCAAAAAACGGACTGTCCGACCTGACATCCTATGGATTCGAGGTCGCTGATTACGATGCGCCTATTTTCGAGACGATCGGACGAATATTAACGAAGATACGGGCGATCATATCCGAAAAAATCAAAGTCAAAAAACGGACTGTCCGACCTGACATCCTATGGATTCGAGGTCGCTGATTACGATGCGCCTATTTTCGAGACGATCGGACGAATATTAACGAAGATACGGGCGATCATATCCGAAAAAATCAAAGTCAAAAAACGGACTGTCCGACCTGACATCCTATGGATTCGAGGTCGCTGATTACGATGCGCCTATTTTCAAGACGATCGGACGACTATTAACGAAGATACGGGCCCTCATATCCGGAAAAAACGAAGTCGAAAAAACGTACTTTCCGACCTGCCATCCTATGGATTCGAGGTCGCTGACTACGATGCGCCTATATTCAAGACGATCGGACGACTATTAACGAAGATACGGGCAATCATATCCGGAAAAATCATAGTCGAAAAAACGGACTTTCCGACCTGCCATCCTATGGATTCGAGGTCGCTGATTACCATGCGCCTATTTTCAAGACGATCGGACGACTATTAACGAAGATACGGGCCATCATATCCGGAAAAAACGAAGTCGAAAAAACGGACTTTCCGACATGCCATCCTATGGATTCGATGTCGCTGATTACGATGCGCCTATTTTCGAGACGATCGGACGACTATTAACGAAGATACGGGCCATCATATCCGAAAAAATCAAAGTCAAAAAACGGACTTTCCGACCTGACATCCTATGGATTCGAGGTCGCTGATTACGATGCGCCTATTTTCGAGACGATCGGACGAATATTAACGAAGATACGGGCGATCATATCCGAATAAATCAAAGTCAAAAAACGGACTTTCCGACCTGACATCCTATGGATTCGAAGTCGCTGATTACGATGCGCCTATTTTCAAGACGATCGGACGACTATTAACGAAGATACGGGCCATCATATCCGGAAAAAACGAAGTCGAAAAAACGGACTTTCCGACCTGCCATCCTATGGATTCGAGGTCGCTGACTACGATGCGCCTATTTTCAAGACGATCGGACGACTATTAACGAAGATACGGGCAATCATATCCGGAAAAATCATAGTCGAAAAAACGGACTTTCCGACCTGCCATCCTATGGATTCGAGGTCGCTGATTACCATGCGCCTATTTTCAAGACGATCGGACGACTATTAACGAAGATACGGGCCATCATATCCGGAAAAAACGAAGTCGAAAAAACGGACTTTCCGACATGCCATCCTATGGATTCGATGTCGCTGATTACGATGCGCCTATTTTCGAGACGATCGGACGACTATTAACGAAGATACGGGCCATCATATCCGAAAAAATCAAAGTCAAAAAACGGACTGTCCGACATGACATCCTATGGATTCGAGGTCGCTGATTACGATGCGCCTATTTTCGAGACGATCGGACGACTATTAACGAAGATACGGGCGATCATATCCGGAAAAATCATAGTCGAAAAAACGGACTTTCCGACCTGCCATCCTATGGATTCGAGGTCGCTGATTACCATGCGCCTATTTCCAAGACGATCGGACGACTATTAACGAAGATACGGGCCATCATATCCGGAAAAAACGAAGTCGAAAAAACGGACTTTCCGACATGCCATCCTATGGATTCGATGTCGCTGATTACGATGCGCCTATTTTCGAGACGATCGGACGACTATTAACGAAGATACGGGCCATCATATCCGAAAAAATCAAAGTCAAAAAACGGACTTTCCGACCTGACATCCTATGGATTCGAGGTCGCTGATTACGATGCGCCTATTTTCGAGACGATCGGACGAATATTAACGAAGATTCGGGCGATCATATCCGAAAAAATCAAAGTCAAAAAACGGACTGTCCGACCTGACATCCTATGGATTCGAGGTCGCTGATTACGATGCGCCTATTTTCCAGACGATCGGACGACTATTAACGAAGCTACGGGCGATCATATCCGAAAAAATCAAAGACGAAAAAACGGACTTTCCGACCTGACATCCTATGGATTCGAAGTCGCTGATTACGATGCGCCTATTTTCAAGACGATCGGACGACTATTAACGAAGATACGGGCCATCATATCCGGAAAAAACGAAGTCGAAAAAACGGACTTTCCGACCTGCCATCCTATGGATTCGAGGTCGCTGATTACGATGCGCCTATTTTCGAGACGATCGGACGACTATTAACGAAGATACGGGCGATCATATCCGAAAAAATCATAGTCGAAAAAACGGACTTTCCGACCTGCCATCCTATGGATTCGAGGTCGCTGATTACGATGCGCCTATTTTCAAGACGATCGGACGACTATTAACGAAGATACGGGCCATCATATCCGGAAAAAACGAAGTCGAAAAAACCGACTTTCCGACCTGCCAACCTATGGATTCGAGGTCGCTGACTACGCTGCGCCTATTTTCAAGACGATCGGACGACTATTAACGAAGATACGGGCAATCATATCCGGAAAAATCATAGTCGAAAAAACGGACTTTCCGCCCTGCCATCCTATAGATTCGAGGTCGCTGATTACCATGCGCCTATTTTCAAGACGATCGGACGACTATTAACGAAGATACGGGCCATCATATCCGGAAAAAACGAAGTCGAAAAAACGGACTTTCCGACATGCCATCCTATGGATTCGATGTCGCTGATTACGATGCGCCTATTTTCGAGACGATCGGACGACTATTAACGAAGATACGGGCCATCATATCCGAAAAAATCAAAGTCAAAAAACGGACTGTCCGACATGACATCCTATGGATTCGAGGTCGCTGATTACGATGCGCCTATTTTCGAGACGATCGGACGACTATTAACGAAGATACGGGCGATCATATCCGGAAAAATCATAGTCGAAAAAACGGACTTTCCGACCTGCCATCCTATGGATCCGAGGTCGCTGATTACTATGCGCCTATTTCCAAGACGATCGGACGACTATTAACGAAGATACGGGCCATCATATCCGGAAAAAACGAAGTCGAAAAAACGGACTTTCCGACATGCCATCCTATGGATTCGATGTCGCTGATTACGATGCGCCTATTTTCGAGACGATCGGACGACTATTAACGAAGATACGGGCCATCATATCCGAAAAAATCAAAGTCAAAAAACGGACTTTCCGACCTGACATCCTATGGATTCGAGGTCGCTGATTACGATGCGCCTATTTTCGAGACGATCGGACGAATCTTAACGAAGATACGGGCGATCATATCCGAAAAAATCAAAGTCAAAAAACGGACTGTCCGACCTGACATCCTATGGATTCGAGGTCGCTGATTACGATGCGCCTATTTTCAAGACGATCGGACGACTATTAACGAAGATACGGGCCCTCATATCCGGAAAAAACGAAGTCGAAAAAACGGACTTTCCGACCTGCCATCCTATGGATTCGAGGTCGCTGACTACGATGCGCCTATTTTCAAGACGATCGGACGACTATTAACGAAGATACGGGCAATCATATCCGGAAAAATCATAGTCGAAAAAACGGACTTTCCGACCTGCCATCCTATGGATTCGAGGTCGCTGATTACCATGCGCCTATTTTCAAGACGATCGGACGACTATTAACGAAGATACGGGCCATCATATCCGGAAAAAACGAAGTCGAAAAAACGGACTTTCCGACATGCCATCCTATGGATTCGATGTCGCTGATTACGATGCGCCTATTTTCGAGACGATCGGACGACTATTAACGAAGATACGGGCCATCATATCCGAAAAAATCAAAGTCAAAAAACGGACTTTCCGACCTGACATCCTATGGATTCGAGGTCGCTGATTACGATGCGCCTATTTTCGAGACGATCGGACGAATATTAACGAAGATACGGGCGATCATATCCGAAAAAATCAAAGTCAAAAAACGGACTGTCCGACCTGACATCCTATGGATTCGAGGTCGCTGATTACGATGCGCCTATTTTCCAGACGATCGGACGACTATTAACGAAGCTACGGGCGATCATATCCGAAAAAATCAAAGACGAAAAAACGGACTTTCCGACCTGACATCCTATGGATTCGAAGTCGCTGATTACGATGCGCCTATTTTCAAGACGATCGGACGACTATTAACGAAGATACGGGCCATCATATCCGGAAAAAACGAAGTCGAAAAAACGGACTTTCCGACCTGACATCCTATAGATCCGAGGTCGCTGATTACGATGCGCCTATTTTCCAGACGATCGGTCGACTATTAACGAAGATACGGGCGATCATATCCGAAAAAATCATAGTCGAAAAAACGGACTTTCCGACCTGCCATCCTATGGATTCGAGGTCGCTGATTACCATGCGCCTATTTTCAAGACGATCGGACGACTATTAACGAAGATACGGGCCATTATATCCGGAAAAAACGAAGTCGAAAAAACGGACTTTCCGACATGCCATCCTATGGATTCGATGTCGCTGATTACGATGCGCCTATTTTCGAGACGATCGGACGACTATTAACGAAGATACGGGCCATCATATCCGAAAAAATCAAAGTCAAAAAACGGACTGTCCGACCTGACATCCTATGGATTCGAGGTCGCTGATTACGATGCGCCTATTTTCGAGACGATCGGACGACTATTAACGAAGATACGGGCGATCATATCCGAAAAAATCATAGTCGAAAAAACGGACTTTCCGACCTGCCATCCTATGGATTCGAGGTCGCTGATTACCATGCGCCTATTTTCAAGACGATCGGACGACTATTAACGAAGATACGGGCCATTATATCCGGAAAAAACGAAGTCGAAAAAACGGACTTTCCGACATGCCATCCTATGGATTCGATGTCGCTGATTACGATGCGCCTATTTTCGAGACGATCGGACGACTATTAACGAAGATACGGGCCATCATATCCGAAAAAATCAAAGTCAAAAAACGGACTGTCCGACCTGACATCCTATGGATTCGAGGTCGCTGATTACGATGCGCCTATTTTCAAGACGATTGGACGACTATTAACGAAGATACGGGCCCTCATATCCAGAAAAAACGAAGTCGAAAAAACGGACTTTCCGACCTGCCATCCTATGGATTCGAGGTCGCTGACTACGATGCGCCTATTTTCAAGACGATCGGACGACTATTAACGAAGATACGGGCAATCATATCCGGAAAAATCATAGTCGAAAAAACGGACTTTCCGACCTGCCATCCTATGGATTCGAGGTCGCTGATTACCATGCGCCTATTTTCAAGACGATCGGACGACTATTAACGAAGATACGGGCCATCATATCCGGAAAAAACGAAGTCGAAAAAACGGACTTTCCGACCTGACATCCTATAGATCCGAGGTCGCTGATTACGATGCGCCTATTTTCCAGACGATCGGACGACTATTAACGAAGTTACGGGCGATCATATCCGTTAAAATCAAAGACGAAAAAACGGACTTTCCGACCTGACATCCTATGGATTCGAGGTCGCTGATTACCATGCGCCTATTTTCAAGACGATCGGACGACTATTAACGAAGATACGGGCCATCATATCCGGAAAAAACGAAGTCGAAAAAACGGACTTTCCGACTTGCCTTCCTATGGATTCGAGGTCGCTGATTACGATGCGCCTATTTTCGAGACGATCGGACGACTATTAACGAAGATACGGGCGATCATATCCGAAAAAATCATAGTCGAAAAAACGGACTTTCCGACCTGCCATCCTATGAATTCGAAGTCGCTGATTACGATGCGCCTATTTTCGAGACGATCGGACGACTATTAACGAAGTTACTGGCGATCATATCCGAAAAAATCAAAGACGAAAAAACGGACTTTCCGACCTGACATCCTATGGATTCGAGGTCGCTGATTACGATGCGCCTATTTTCAAGACGATCGGACGACTATTAACGAAGATACGGGCAATCATATCCGGAAAAATCATAGTCGAAAAAACGGACTTTCCGACCTGCCATCTTATGGATTCGAGGTCGCTGATTACGATGCGCCTATTTTCGAGATGATCGGACGACTATTAACGAAGATACGGGCCATCATATCCGAAAAAATCATAGTCGAAAAAACGGACTTTCCGACATGCCATCCTATGGGTTCGAGGTCGCTGATTACGATGCGCCTATTTTCCAGACGATCGGAAGACTATTAACGAAGTTACGGGCGATCATATCCGAAAAAATCAAAGACGAAAAAACGGACTTTCCGACCTGACATCCTATGGATTCGAGGTCGCTGATTACGATGCGCCTATTTTCAAGACGATCGGACGACTATTAACGAAGATACGGGCAATCATATCCGGAAAAATCATAGTCGAAAAAACGGACTTTCCGACCTGACATCCTATGGATTCGAGGTCGCTGATTACGATGCGCCTATTTTCAAGACGATCGGACGACTATTAACGAAGATACGGGCAATCATATCCGGAAAAATCATAGTCGAAAAAACGGACTTTCCGACCTGCCATCTTATGGATTCGAGGTCGCTGATTACGATGCGCCTATTTTCGAGATGATCGGACGACTATTAACGAAGATACGGGCCATCATATCCGAAAAAATCATAGTCGAAAAAACGGACTTTCCGACATGCCATCCTATGGGTTCGAGGTCGCTGATTACGATGCGCCTATTTTCCAGACGATCGGAAGACTATTAACGAAGTTACGGGCGATCATATCCGAAAAAATCAAAGACGAAAAAACGGACTTTCCGACCTGACATCCTATGGATTCGAGGTCGCTGATTACGATGCGCCTATTTTCAAGACGATCGGACGACTATTAACGAAGATACGGGCAATCATATCCGGAAAAATCATAGTCGAAAAAACGGACTTTCCGACCTGCCATCTTATGGATTCGAGGTCGCTGATTACGATGCGCCTATTTTCGAGATGATCGGACGACTATTAACGAAGATACGGGCCATCATATCCGAAAAAATCAAAGTCGAAAAAACGGACTTTCCGACATGCCATCCTATGGGTTCGAGGTCGCTGATTACGATGCGCCTATTTTCGAGACGATCGGACGACTATTAACGAAGATACGGGCGATCATATCCGAAAAAATCAAAGTCAAAAAACTTACTGTCCGACCTGACATCCTATGGATTCGAGGTCGCTGATTACGATGCGCCTATTTTCAAGACGATCGGACGACTATTAACGAAGATACGGGCAATCATATCCGGAAAAATCAAAGACGAAAAAACGGACTTTCCGACCTGATATCCTATGGATTCGAGGTCGCTGATTACGATGCGCCTATTTTCAAGACGATCGGACGACTATTAACGAAGATACAGGCCCTCATATCCGGAAAAAACGAAGTCGAAAAAACGGACTTTCCGACCTGCCATCCTATGGATTCGAGGTCGCTGACTACGATGCGCCTATTTTCAAGACGATCGGACGACTATTAACGAAGATACGGGCAATCATATCCGGAAAAATCATAGTCGAAAAAACGGACTTTCCGACCTGCCATCCTATGGATTCGAGGTCGCTGATTACCATGCGCCTATTTTCAAGACGATCGGACGACTATTAACGAAGATACGGGCCATCATATCCGGAAAAAACGAAGTCGAAAAAACCGACTTTCCGACATGACATCCTATGGATTCGAGGTCGCTGATTACGATGCGCCTATTTTCGAGACGATCGGACGACTATTAACGAAGATACGGGCGATCATATCCGGAAAAATCATAGTCGAAAAAACGGACTTTCCGACCTGCCATCCTATGGATTCGAGGTCGCTGATTACGATGCGCCTATTTTCGAGACGATCGGACGAATATTAACGAAGATACGGGCGATCATATCCGAAAAAATCAAAGTCAAAAAACGGACTGTCCGACCTGACATCCTATGGATTCGAGGTCGCTGATTACGATGCGCCTATTTTCGAGACGATCGGACGAATATTAACGAAGATACGGGCGATCATATCCGAAAAAATCAAAGTCAAAAAACGGACTGTCCGACCTGACATCCTATGGATTCGATGTCGCTGATTACGATGCGCCTATTTTCGAGACGATCGGACGAATATTAACGAAGATACGGGCGATCATATCCGAAAAAATCAAAGTCAAAAAACGGACTGTCCGACCTGACATCCTATGGATTCGAGGTCGCTGATTACGATGCGCCTATTTTCGAGACGATCGGACGAATATTAACGAAGATACGGGCGATCATATCCGAAAAAATCAAAGTCAAAAAACGGACTGTCCGACCTGACATCCTATGGATTCGAGGTCGCTGATTACGATGCGCCTATTTTCGAGACGATCGGACGAATATTAACGAAGATACGGGCGATCATATCCGAAAAAATCAAAGTCAAAAAACGGACTGTCCGACCTGACATCCTATGGATTCGAGGTCGCTGATTACGATGCGCCTATTTTCAAGACGATCGGACGACTATTAACGAAGATACGGGCCCTCATATCCGGAAAAAACGAAGTCGAAAAAACGGACTTTCCGACCTGCCATCCTATGGATTCGAGGTCGCTGACTACGATGCGCCTATATTCAAGACGATCGGACGACTATTAACGAAGATACGGGCAATCATATCCGGAAAAATCATAGTCGAAAAAACGGACTTTCCGACCTGCCATCCTATGGATTCGAGGTCGCTGATTACCATGCGCCTATTTTCAAGACGATCGGACGACTATTAACGAAGATACGGGCCATCATATCCGGAAAAAACGAAGTCGAAAAAACGGACTTTCCGACATGCCATCCTATGGATTCGATGTCGCTGATTACGATGCGCCTATTTTCGAGACGATCGGACGACTATTAACGAAGATACGGGCCATCATATCCGAAAAAATCAAAGTCAAAAAACGGACTTTCCGACCTGACATCCTATGGATTCGAGGTCGCTGATTACGATGCGCCTATTTTCGAGACGATCGGACGAATATTAACGAAGATACGGGCGATCATATCCGAATAAATCAAAGTCAAAAAACGGACTTTCCGACCTGACATCCTATGGATTCGAAGTCGCTGATTACGATGCGCCTATTTTCAAGACGATCGGACGACTATTAACGAAGATACGGGCCATCATATCCGGAAAAAACGAAGTCGAAAAAACGGACTTTCCGACCTGCCATCCTATGGATTCGAGGTCGCTGACTACGATGCGCCTATTTTCAAGACGATCGGACGACTATTAACGAAGATACGGGCAATCATATCCGGAAAAATCATAGTCGAAAAAACGGACTTTCCGACCTGCCATCCTATGGATTCGAGGTCGCTGATTACCATGCGCCTATTTTCAAGACGATCGGACGACTATTAACGAAGATACGGGCCATCATATCCGGAAAAAACGAAGTCGAAAAAACGGACTTTCCGACATGCCATCCTATGGATTCGATGTCGCTGATTACGATGCGCCTATTTTCGAGACGATCGGACGACTATTAACGAAGATACGGGCCATCATATCCGAAAAAATCAAAGTCAAAAAACGGACTGTCCGACATGACATCCTATGGATTCGAGGTCGCTGATTACGATGCGCCTATTTTCGAGACGATCGGACGACTATTAACGAAGATACGGGCGATCATATCCGGAAAAATCATAGTCGAAAAAACGGACTTTCCGACCTGCCATCCTATGGATTCGAGGTCGCTGATTACCATGCGCCTATTTCCAAGACGATCGGACGACTATTAACGAAGATACGGGCCATCATATCCGGAAAAAACGAAGTCGAAAAAACGGACTTTCCGACATGCCATCCTATGGATTCGATGTCGCTGATTACGATGCGCCTATTTTCGAGACGATCGGACGACTATTAACGAAGATACGGGCCATCATATCCGAAAAAATCAAAGTCAAAAAACGGACTTTCCGACCTGACATCCTATGGATTCGAGGTCGCTGATTACGATGCGCCTATTTTCGAGACGATCGGACGAATATTAACGAAGATTCGGGCGATCATATCCGAAAAAATCAAAGTCAAAAAACGGACTGTCCGACCTGACATCCTATGGATTCGAGGTCGCTGATTACGATGCGCCTATTTTCCAGACGATCGGACGACTATTAACGAAGCTACGGGCGATCATATCCGAAAAAATCAAAGACGAAAAAACGGACTTTCCGACCTGACATCCTATGGATTCGAAGTCGCTGATTACGATGCGCCTATTTTCAAGACGATCGGACGACTATTAACGAAGATACGGGCCATCATATCCGGAAAAAACGAAGTCGAAAAAACGGACTTTCCGACCTGCCATCCTATGGATTCGAGGTCGCTGATTACGATGCGCCTATTTTCGAGACGATCGGACGACTATTAACGAAGATACGGGCGATCATATCCGAAAAAATCATAGTCGAAAAAACGGACTTTCCGCCCTGCCATCCTATAGATTCGAGGTCGCTGATTACCATGCGCCTATTTTCAAGACGATCGGACGACTATTAACGAAGATACGGGCCATCATATCCGGAAAAAACGAAGTCGAAAAAACGGACTTTCCGACATGCCATCCTATGGATTCGATGTCGCTGATTACGATGCGCCTATTTTCGAGACGATCGGACGACTATTAACGAAGATACGGGCCATCATATCCGAAAAAATCAAAGTCAAAAAACGGACTGTCCGACATGACATCCTATGGATTCGAGGTCGCTGATTACGATGCGCCTATTTTCGAGACGATCGGACGACTATTAACGAAGATACGGGCGATCATATCCGGAAAAATCATAGTCGAAAAAACGGACTTTCCGACCTGCCATCCTATGGATCCGAGGTCGCTGATTACCATGCGCCTATTTCCAAGACGATCGGACGACTATTAACGAAGATACGGGCCATCATATCCGGAAAAAACGAAGTCGAAAAAACGGACTTTCCGACATGCCATCCTATGGATTCGATGTCGCTGATTACGATGCGCCTATTTTCGAGACGATCGGACGACTATTAACGAAGATACGGGCCATCATATCCGAAAAAATCAAAGTCAAAAAACGGACTTTCCGACCTGACATCCTATGGATTCGAGGTCGCTGATTACGATGCGCCTATTTTCGAGACGATCGGACGAATCTTAACGAAGATACGGGCGATCATATCCGAAAAAATCAAAGTCAAAAAACGGACTGTCCGACCTGACATCCTATGGATTCGAGGTCGCTGATTACGATGCGCCTATTTTCAAGACGATCGGACGACTATTAACGAAGATACGGGCCCTCATATCCGGAAAAAACGAAGTCGAAAAAACGGACTTTCCGACCTGCCATCCTATGGATTCGAGGTCGCTGACTACGATGCGCCTATTTTCAAGACGATCGGACGACTATTAACGAAGATACGGGCAATCATATCCGGAAAAATCATAGTCGAAAAAACGGACTTTCCGACCTGCCATCCTATGGATTCGAGGTCGCTGATTACCATGCGCCTATTTTCAAGACGATCGGACGACTATTAACGAAGATACGGGCCATCATATCCGGAAAAAACGAAGTCGAAAAAACGGACTTTCCGACATGCCATCCTATGGATTCGATGTCGCTGATTACGATGCGCCTATTTTCGAGACGATCGGACGACTATTAACGAAGATACGGGCCATCATATCCGAAAAAATCAAAGTCAAAAAACGGACTTTCCGACCTGACATCCTATGGATTCGAGGTCGCTGATTACGATGCGCCTATTTTCGAGACGATCGGACGAATATTAACGAAGATACGGGCGATCATATCCGAAAAAATCAAAGTCAAAAAACGGACTGTCCGACCTGACATCCTATGGATTCGAGGTCGCTGATTACGATGCGCCTATTTTCCAGACGATCGGACGACTATTAACGAAGCTACGGGCGATCATATCCGAAAAAATCAAAGACGAAAAAACGGACTTTCCAACCTGACATCCTATGGATTCGAAGTCGCTGATTACGATGCGCCTATTTTCAAGACGATCGGACGACTATTAACGAAGATACGGGCCATCATATCCGGAAAAAACGAAGTCGAAAAAACGGACTTTCCGACCTGCCATCCTATGGATTCGAGGTCGCTGATTACGATGCGCCTATTTTCGAGACGATCGGTCGACTATTAACGAAGATACGGGCGATCATATCCGAAAAAATCATAGTCGAAAAAACGGACTTTCCGACCTGCCATCCTATGGATTCGAGGTCGCTGATTACCATGCGCCTATTTTCAAGACGATCGGACGACTATTAACGAAGATACGGGCCATTATATCCGGAAAAAACGAAGTCGAAAAAACGGACTTTCCGACATGCCATCCTATGGATTCGATGTCGCTGATTACGATGCGCCTATTTTCGAGACGATCGGACGACTATTAACGAAGATACGGGCCATCATATCCGAAAAAATCAAAGTCAAAAAACGGACTGTCCGACCTGACATCCTATGGATTCGAGGTCGCTGATTACGATGCGCCTATTTTCGAGACGATCGGACGACTATTAACGAAGATACGGGCGATCATATCCGAAAAAATCATAGTCGAAAAAACGGACTTTCCGACCTGCCATCCTATGGATTCGAGGTCGCTGATTACCATGCGCCTATTTTCAAGACGATCGGACGACTATTAACGAAGATACGGGCCATTATATCCGGAAAAAACGAAGTCGAAAAAACGGACTTTCCGACATGCCATCCTATGGATTCGATGTCGCTGATTACGATGCGCCTATTTTCGAGACGATCGGACGACTATTAACGAAGATACGGGCCATCATATCCGAAAAAATCAAAGTCAAAAAACGGACTGTCCGACCTGACATCCTATGGATTCGAGGTCGCTGATTACGATGCGCCTATTTTCAAGACGATTGGACGACTATTAACGAAGATACGGGCCCTCATATCCGGAAAAAACGAAGTCGAAAAAACGGACTTTCCGACCTGCCATCCTATGGATTCGAGGTCGCTGACTACGATGCGCCTATTTTCAAGACGATCGGACGACTATTAACGAAGATACGGGCAATCATATCCGGAAAAATCATAGTCGAAAAAACGGACTTTCCGACCTGCCATCCTATGGATTCGAGGTCGCTGATTACCATGCGCCTATTTTCAAGACGATCGGACGACTATTAACGAAGATACGGGCCATCATATCCGGAAAAAACGAAGTCGAAAAAACGGACTTTCCGACCTGACATCCTATAGATTCGAGGTCGCTGATTACGATGCGCCTATTTTCCAGACGATCGGACGACTATTAACGAAGTTACGGGCGATCATATCCGTTAAAATCAAAGACGAAAAAACGGACTTTCCGACCTGACATCCTATGGATTCGAGGTCGCTGATTACCATGCGCCTATTTTCAAGACGATCGGACGACTATTAACGAAAATACGGGCCATCATATCCGGAAAAAACGAAGTCGAAAAAACGGACTTTCCGACTTGCCTTCCTATGGATTCGAGGTCGCTGATTACGATGCGCCTATTTTCGAGACGATCGGACGACTATTAACGAAGATACGGGCGATCATATCCGAAAAAATCATAGTCGAAAAAACGGACTTTCCGACATGCCATCCTATGGATTCGAGGTTGCTGATTACGATGCGCCTATTTTCGAGACGATCGGACGACTATTAGCGAAGATACGGGCAATCATATCCGGAAAAATCATAGTCGAAAAAATGGACTTTCCGACCTGCCATCCTATGGATTCGAGGTCGCTGATTACGATGCGCCTATTTTCCAGACGATCGGACGACTATTAACGAAGTTACGGGCGATCATATCCGGAAAAATCAAAGACGAAAAAACGGACTTTCCGACCTGACATCCTATGGATTCGAGGTCGCTGATTACGATGCGCCAACTTTCAAGACGATCGGACGACTATTAACGAAGATACGGGCAATCATATCCGGAAAAATCATAGTCGAAAAAACGGACTTTCCGACCTGCCATCTTATGGATTCGAGGTCGCTGATTACGATGCGCCTATTTTCGAGATGATCGGACGACTATTAACGAAGATACGGGCCATCATATCCGAAAAAATCATAGTCGAAAAAACGGACTTTCCGACATGCCATCCTATGGGTTCGAGGTCGCTGATTACGATGCGCCTATTTTCGAGACGATCGGACGACTATTAACGAAGATACGGGCGATCATATCCGAAAAAATCAAAGTCAAAAAACTTACTGTCCGACCTGACATCCTATGGATTCGAGGTCGCTGATTACGATGCGCCTATTTTCAAGACGATCGGACGACTATTAACGAAGATACGGGCAATCATATCCGGAAAAATCAAAGACGAAAAAACGGACTTTCCGACCTGATATCCTATGGATTCGAGGTCGCTGATTACGATGCGCCTATTTTCAAGACGATCGGACGACTATTAACGAAGATACGGGCCCTCATATCCGGAAAAAACGAAGTCGAAAAAACGGACTTTCCGACCTGCCATCCTATGGATTCGAGGTCGCTGACTACGATGCGCCTATTTTCAAGACGATCGGACGACTATTAACGAAGATACGGGCAATCATATCCGGAAAAATCATAGTCGAAAAAACGGACTTTCCGACCTGCCATCCTATGGATTCGAGGTCGCTGATTACCATGCGCCTATTTTCAAGACGATCGGACGACTATTAACGAAGATACGGGCCATCATATCCGGAAAAAACGAAGTCGAAAAAACGGACTTTCCGACATGCCATCCTATGGATTCGATGTCGCTGATTACGATGCGCCTATTTTCGAGACGATCGGACGACTATTAACGAAGATACGGGCCATCATATCCGAAAAAATCAAAGTCAAAAAACGGACTGTCCGACATGACATCCTATGGATTCGAGGTCGCTGATTACGATGCGCCTATTTTCGAGACGATCGGACGACTATTAACGAAGATACGGGCGATCATATCCGGAAAAATCATAGTCGAAAAAACGGACTTTCCGACCTGCCATCCTATGGATTCGAGGTCGCTGATTACCATGCGCCTATTTTCAAGACGATCGGACGACTATTAACGAAGATACGGGCCCTCATATCCGGAAAAAACGAAGTCGAAAAAACGGACTTTCCGACCTGCCATCCTATGGATTCGAGGTCGCTGACTACGATGCGCCTATTTTCAAGACGATCGGACGACTATTAACGAAGATACGGCAATCATATCCGGAAAAATCATAGTCGAAAAAACGGACTTTCCGACCTGCCATCCTATGGATTCGAGGTCGCTGATTACCATGCGCCTATTTTCAAGACGATCGGACGACTATTAACGAAGATACGGGCCATCATATCCGGAAAAAACGAAGTCGAAAAAACGGACTTTCCGACATGCCATCCTATGGATTCGATGTCGCTGATTACGATGCGCCTATTTTCGAGACGATCGGACGACTATTAACGAAGATACGGGTCATCATATCCGAAAAAATCAAAGTCAAAAAACGGACTTTCCGACCTGACATCCTATGGATTCGAGGTCGCTGATTACGATGCGCCTATTTTCGAGACGATCGGACGAATATTAACGAAGATACGGGCGATCATATCCGAAAAAATCAAAGTCAAAAAACGGACTGTCCGACCTGACATCCTATGGATTCGAGGTCGCTGATTACGATGCGCCTATTTTCCAGACGATCGGACGACTATTAACGAAGATACGGGCGATCATATCCGAAAAAATCATAGTCGAAAAAACGGACTTTCCGACCTGCCATCCTATGGATTCGAGGTCGCTGATTACCATGCGCCTATTTTCAAGACGATCGGACGACTATTAACGAAGATACGGGCCATCACATCCGGAAAAAACGAAGTCGAAAAAACGGACTTTCCGACATGCCATCCTATGGATTCGATGTCGCTGATTACGATGCGCCTATTTTCGAGACGATCGGACGACTATTAACGAAGATACGGGCCATCATATCCGAAAAAATCAAAGTCAAAAAACGGACTGTCCGACATGACATCCTATGGATTCGAGGTCGCTGACTACGATGCGCCTATTTTCAAGACGATCGGACGACTATTAACGAAGATACGGGCAATCATATCCGGAAAAATCATAGTCGAAAAAACGGACTTTCCGACCTGCCATCCTATGGATTCGAGGTCGCTGATTACCATGCGCCTATTTTCAAGACGATCGGACGACTATTAACGAAGATACGGGCCATCATATCCGGAAAAAACGAAGTCGAAAAAACGGACTTTCCGACATGCCATCCTATGGATTCGATGTCGCTGATTACGATGCGCCTATTTTCGAGACGATCGGACGACTATTAACGAAGATACGGGCCATCATATCCGAAAAAATCAAAGTTGAAAAAACGGACTGTCCGACATGACATCCTATGGATTCGAGGTCGCTGATTACGATGCGCCTATTTTCGAGACGATCGGACGACTATTAACGAAGATACGGGCGATCATATCCGGAAAAATCATAGTCGAAAAAACGGACTTTCCGACCTGCCATCCTATGGATTCGAGGTCGCTGATTACCATGCGCCTATTTCCAAGACGATCGGACGACTATTAACGAAGATACGGGCCATCATATCCGGAAAAAACGAAGTCGAAAAAACGGACTTTCCGACATGCCATCCTATGGATTCGATGTCGCTGATTACGATGCGCCTATTTTCGAGACGATCGGACGACTATTAACGAAGATACGGGCCATCATATCCGAAAAAATCAAAGTCAAAAAACGGACTTTCCGACCTGACATCCTATGGATTCGAGGTCGCTGATTACGATGCGCTTATTTTCGAGACGATCGGACGAATCTTAACGAAGATACGGGCGATCATATCCGAAAAAATCAAAGTCAAAAAACGGACTGTCCGACCTGACATCCTATGGATTCGAGGTCGCTGATTACGATGCGCCTATTTTCAAGACGATCGGACGACTATTAACGAAGATACGGGCCATCATATCCGGAAAAAACGAAGTCGAAAAAACGGACTTTCCGACATGCCATCCTATGGATTCGATGTCGCTGATTACGATGCGCCTATTTTCGAGACGATCGGACGACTATTAACGAAGATACGGGCCATCATATCCGAAAAAATCATAGTCGAAAAAACGGACTTTCCGACATGCCATCCTATGGATTCGAGGTCGCTGATTACGATCCGCCTATTTTCGAAACGATCGGACGACTATTAACGAAGATACGGGCGATCATATCCGAAAAAATCAAAGTCAAAAACGGACTGTCCGACCTGACATCCTATAGATTCGAGGTCGCTGATTACCATGCGCCTATTTTCAAGACGATCGGACGACTATTAACGAAGATACGGGCCATCATATCCGGAAAAAACGAAGTCGAAAAAACGGACTTTCCGACTTGCCTTCCTATGGATTCGAGGTCGCTGATTACGATGCGCCTATTTTCGAGACGATCGGACGACTATTAACGAAGATACGGGCGATCATATCCGAAAAAATCATAGTCGAAAAAACGGACTTTCCGACATGCCATCCTATGGATTCGAGGTTGCTGATTACGATGCGCCTATTTTCGAGACGATCGGACGACTATTAGCGAAGATACGGGCAATCATATCCGGAAAAATCATAGTCGAAAAAATGGACTTTCCGACCTGCCATCCTATGGATTCGAGGTCGCTGATTACGATGCGCCTATTTTCCAGACGATCGGACGACTATTAACGAAGTTACGGGCGATCATATCCGGAAAAATCAAAGACGAAAAAACGGACTTTCCGACCTGACATCCTATGGATTCGAGGTCGCTGATTACGATGCGCCAACTTTCAAGACGATCGGACGACTATTAACGAAGATACGGGCAATCATATCCGGAAAAATCATAGTCGAAATAACGGACTTTCCGACCTGCCATCTTATGGATTCGAGGTCGCTGATTACGATGCGCCTATTTTCGAGATGATCGGACGACTATTAACGAAGATACGGGCCCTCATATCCGGAAAAAACGAAGTCGAAAAAACGGACTTTCCGACCTGCCATCCTATGGATTCGAGGTCGCTGACTACGATGCGCCTATTTTCAAGACGATCGGACGACTATTAACGAAGATACGGGCAATCATATCCGGAAAAATCATAGTCGAAAAAACGGACTTTCCGACCTGCCATCCTATGGATTCGAGGTCGCTGATTACCATGCGCCTATTTTCAAGACGATCGGACGACTATTAACGAAGATACGGGCCATCATATCCGGAAAAAACGAAGTCGAAAAAACGGACTTTCCGACATGCCATCCTATGGATTCGATGTCGCTGATTACGATGCGCCTATTTTCGAGACGATCGGACGACTATTAACGAAGATACGGGCCATCATATCCGAAAAAATCAAAGTCAAAAAACGGACTGTCCGACATGACATCCTATGGATTCGAGGTCGCTGATTACGATGCGCCTATTTTCGAGACGATCGGACGACTATTAACGAAGATACGGGCGATCATATCCGGAAAAATCATAGTCGAAAAAACGGACTTTCCGACCTGCCATCCTATGGATTCGAGGTCGCTGATTACCATGCGCCTATTTTCAAGACGATCGGACGACTATTAACGAAGATACGGGCCCTCATATCCGGAAAAAACGAAGTCGAAAAAACGGACTTTCCGACCTGCCATCCTATGGATTCGAGGTCGCTGACTACGATGCGCCTATTTTCAAGACGATCGGACGACTATTAACGAAGATACGGCAATCATATCCGGAAAAATCATAGTCGAAAAAACGGACTTTCCGACCTGCCATCCTATGGATTCGAGGTCGCTGATTACCATGCGCCTATTTTCAAGACGATCGGACGACTATTAACGAAGATACGGGCCATCATATCCGGAAAAAACGAAGTCGAAAAAACGGACTTTCCGACATGCCATCCTATGGATTCGATGTCGCTGATTACGATGCGCCTATTTTCGAGACGATCGGACGACTATTAACGAAGATACGGGCGATCATATCCGGAAAAATCATAGTCGAAAAAACGGACTTTCCGACCTGACATCCTATGGATTCGAGGTCGCTGATTACGATGCGCTTATTTTCGAGACGATCGGACGAATCTTAACGAAGATACGGGCGATCATATCCGAAAAAATCAAAGTCAAAAAACGGACTGTCCGACCTGACATCCTATGGATTCGAGGTCGCTGATTACGATGCGCCTATTTTCAAGACGATCGGACGACTATTAACGAAGATACGGGCCATCATATCCGGAAAAAACGAAGTCGAAAAAACGGACTTTCCGACATGCCATCCTATGGATTCGATGTCGCTGATTACGATGCGCCTATTTTCGAGACGATCGGACGACTATTAACGAAGATACGGGCCATCATATCCGAAAAAATCATAGTCGAAAAAACGGACTTTCCGACATGCCATCCTATGGATTCGAGGTCGCTGATTACGATCCGCCTATTTTCGAAACGATCGGACGACTATTAACGAAGATACGGGCGATCATATCCGAAAAAATCAAAGTCAAAAACGGACTGTCCGACCTGACATCCTATAGATTCGAGGTCGCTGATTACCATGCGCCTATTTTCAAGACGATCGGACGACTATTAACGAAGATACGGGCCATCATATCCGGAAAAAACGAAGTCGAAAAAACGGACTTTCCGACTTGCCTTCCTATGGATTCGAGGTCGCTGATTACGATGCGCCTATTTTCGAGACGATCGGACGACTATTAACGAAGATACGGGCGATCATATCCGAAAAAATCATAGTCGAAAAAACGGACTTTCCGACATGCCATCCTATGGATTCGAGGTTGCTGATTACGATGCGCCTATTTTCGAGACGATCGGACGACTATTAGCGAAGATACGGGCAATCATATCCGGAAAAATCATAGTCGAAAAAATGGACTTTCCGACCTGCCATCCTATGGATTCGAGGTCGCTGATTACGATGCGCCTATTTTCCAGACGATCGGACGACTATTAACGAAGTTACGGGCGATCATATCCGGAAAAATCAAAGACGAAAAAACGGACTTTCCGACCTGACATCCTATGGATTCGAGGTCGCTGATTACGATGCGCCAACTTTCAAGACGATCGGACGACTATTAACGAAGATACGGGCAATCATATCCGGAAAAATCATAGTCGAAAAAACGGACTTTCCGACCTGCCATCTTATGGATTCGAGGTCGCTGATTACGATGCGCCTATTTTCGAGATGATCGGACGACTATTAACGAAGATACGGGCCATCATATCCGAAAAAATCATAGTCGAAAAAACGGACTTTCCGACATGCCATCCTATGGGTTCGAGGTCGCTGATTACGATGCGCCTATTTTCGAGACGATCGGACGACTATTAACGAAGATACGGGCGATCATATCCGAAAAAATCAAAGTCAAAAAACTTACTGTCCGACCTGACATCCTATGGATTCCAGGTCGCTGATTACGATGCGCCTATTTTCAAGACGATCGGACGACTATTAACGAAGATACGGGCAATCATATCCGGAAAAATCAAAGACGAAAAAACGGACTTTCCGACCTGATATCCTATGGATTCGAGGTCGCCGATTACGATGCGCCTATTTTCAAGACGATCGGACGACTATTAACGAAGATACGGGCCCTCATATCCGGAAAAAACGAAGTCGAAAAAACGGACTTTCCGACCTGCCATCCTATGGATTCGAGGTCGCTGACTACGATGCGCCTATTTTCAAGACGATCGGACGACTATTAACGAAGATACGGGCAATCATATCCGGAAAAATCATAGTCGAAAAAACGGACTTTCCGACCTGCCATCCTATGGATTCGAGGTCGCTGATTACCATGCGCCTATTTTCAAGACGATCGGACGACTATTAACGAAGATACGGGCCATCATATCCGGAAAAAACGAAGTCGAAAAAACGGACTTTCCGACATGCCATCCTATGGATTCGATGTCGCTGATTACGATGCGCCTATTTTCGAGACGATCGGACGACTATTAACGAAGATACGGGCCATCATATCCGAAAAAATCAAAGTCAAAAAACTTACTGTCCGACCTGACATCCTATGGATTCGAGGTCGCTGATTACGATGCGCCTATTTTCAAGACGATCGGACGACTATTAACGAAGATACGGGCCCTCATATCCGGAAAAAACGAAGTCGAAAAAACGGACTTTCCGACCTGCCATCCTATGGATTCGAGGTCGCTGACTACGATGCGCCTATTTTCAAGACGATCGGACGACTATTAACGAAGATACGGCAATCATATCCGGAAAAATCATAGTCGAAAAAACGGACTTTCCGACCTGCCATCCTATGGATTCGAGGTCGCTGATTACCATGCGCCTATTTTCAAGACGATCGGACGACTATTAACGAAGATACGGGCCATCATATCCGGAAAAAACGAAGTCGAAAAAACGGACTTTCCGACATGCCATCCTATGGATTCGATGTCGCTGATTACGATGCGCCTATTTTCGAGACGATCGGACGACTAT
Source organism: Cryptocephalus primarius (assembly GCA_963576515.1). Taxonomy (NCBI): domain Eukaryota; kingdom Metazoa; phylum Arthropoda; class Insecta; order Coleoptera; family Chrysomelidae; genus Cryptocephalus; species Cryptocephalus primarius. The sequence continues at coordinate 6,595,836 of OY754942.1, read as the reverse complement.
TAACGAAGATACGGGTCATCATATCCGAAAAAATCAAAGTCAAAAAACGGACTTTCCGACCTGACATCCAATGGATTCGAGGTCGCTGATTACGATGCGCCTATTTTCGAGACGATCGGACGAATATTAACGAAGATACGGGCGATCATATCCGAAAAAATCAAAGTCAAAAAACGGACTGTCCGACCTGACATCCTATGGATTCGAGGTCGCTGATTACGATGCGCCTATTTTCCAGACGATCGGACGACTATTAACGAAGATACGGGCGATCATATCCGAAAAAATCATAGTCGAAAAAACGGACTTTCCGACCTGCCATCCTATGGATTCGAGGTCGCTGATTACCATGCGCCTATTTTCAAGACGATCGGACGACTATTAACGAAGATACGGGCCATCATATCCGGAAAAAACGAAGTCGAAAAAACGGACTTTCCGACATGCCATCCTATGGATTCGATGTCGCTGATTACGATGCGCCTATTTTCGAGACGATCGGACGACTATTAACGAAGATACGGGCGATCATATCCGGAAAAATCATAGTCGAAAAAACGGACTTTCCGACCTGACATCCTATGGATTCGAGGTCGCTGATTACCATGCGCCTATTTTCAAGACGATCGGACGACTATTAACGAAGATACGGGCCATCATATCCGGAAAAAACGAAGTCGAAAAAACGGACTTTCCGACATGCCATCCTATGGATTCGATGTCGCTGATTACGATGCGCCTATTTTCGAGACGATCGGACGACTATTAACGAAGATACGGGCCATCATATCCGAAAAAATCAAAGTCAAAAAACGGACTGTCCGACATGACATCCTATGGATTCGAGGTCGCTGATTACGATGCGCCTATTTTCGAGACGATCGGACGACTATTAACGAAGATACGGGCGATCATATCCGGAAAAATCATAGTCGAAAAAACGGACTTTCCGACCTGCCATCCTATGGATTCGAGGTCGCTGATTACCATGCGCCTATTTTCAAGACGATCGGACGACTATTAACGAAGATACGGGCCATCATATCCGGAAAAAACGAAGTCGAAAAAACGGACTTTCCGACATGCCATCCTATGGATTCGATGTCGCTGATTACGATGCGCCTATTTTCGAGACGATCGGACGACTATTAACGAAGATACGGGCCATCATATCCGAAAAAATCAAAGTCAAAAAACGGACATTCCGACCTGACATCCTATGGATTCGAGGTCGCTGATTACGATGCGCCTATTTTCGAGACGATCGGACGAATATTAACGAAGATACGGGCGATCATATCCGAAAAAATCAAAGTCAAAAAACGGACTGTCCGACCTGACATCCTATGGATTCGAGGTCGCTGATTACGATGCGCCTATTTTCAAGACGATCGGACGACTATTAACGAAGATACGGGCCCTCATATCCGGAAAAAACGAAGTCGAAAAAACGGACTTTCCGACCTGCCATCCTATGGATTCGAGGTCGCTGACTACGATGCGCCTATTTTCAAGACGATCGGACGACTATTAACGAAGATACGGGCAATCATATCCGGAAAAATCATAGTCGAAAAAACGGACTTTCCGACCTGCCATCCTATGGATTCGAGGTCGCTGATTACCATGCGCCTATTTTCAAGACGATCGGACGACTATTAACGAAGATACGGGCCATCATATCCGAAAAAATCATAGTCGAAAAAACGGACTTTCCGACCTGCCATCCTATGGATTCGAGGTCGCTGACTACGATGCGCCTATTTTCAAGACGATCGGACGACTATTAACGAAGATACGGGCCATCATATCCGGAAAAATCATAGTCGAAAAAACGGACTTTCCGACCTGCCATCCTATGGATTCGAGGTCGCTGATTACCATGCGCCTATTTTCAAGACGATCGGACGACTATTAACGAAGATACGGGCCCTCATATCCGGAAAAAACGAAGTCGAAAAAACGGACTTTCCGACCTGCCATCCTATGGATTCGAGGTCGCTGACTACGATGCGCCTATTTTCAAGACGATCGGACGACTATTAACGAAGATACGGGCCATCATATCCGGAAAAAACGAAGTCGAAAAAACGGACTTTCCGACATACCATCCTATGGATTCGATGTCGCTGATTACGATGCGCCTATTTTCGAGACGATCGGACGACTATTAACGAAGATACGGGCCATCATATCCGAAAAAATCATAGTCGAAAAAACGGACTTTCCGACATGCCATCCTATGGATTCGAGGTCGCTGATTACGATCCGCCTATTTTCGAAACGATCGGACGACTATTAACCAAGATACGAGCGATCATATCCGAAAAAATCAAAGTCAAAAACGGACTGTCCGACCTGACATCCTATAGATTCGAGGTCGCTGATTACGATGCGCCTATTTTCCAGACGATCGGACGACTATTAACGAAGTTACGGGCGATCATATCCGTTAAAATCAAAGACGAAAAAACGGACTTTCCGACCTGACATCCTATGGATTCGAGGTCGCTGATTACCATGCGCCTATTTTCAAGACGATCGGACGACTATTAACGAAGATACGGGCCATCATATCCGGAAAAAACGAAGTCGAAAAAACGGACTTTCCGACTTGCCTTCCTATGGATTCGAGGTCGCTGATTACGATGCGCCTATTTTCGAGACGATCGGCCGACTATTAACGAAGATACGGGCGATCATATCCGAAAAAATCATAGTCGAAAAAACGGACTTTCCGACATGCCATCCTATGGATTCGAGGTTGCTGATTACGATGCGCCTATTTTCGAGACGATCGGACGACTATTAGCGAAGATACGGGCAATCATATCCGGAAAAATCATAGTCGAAAAAATGGACTTTCCGACCTGCCATCCTATGGATTCGAGGTCGCTGATTACGATGCGCCTATTTTCCAGACGATCGGACGACTATTAACGAAGTTACGGGCGATCATATCCGGAAAAATCAAAGACGAAAAAATGGACTTTCCGACCTGACATCCTATGGATTCGAGGTCGCTGATTACGATGCGCCAACTTTCAAGACGATCGGACGACTATTAACGAAGATACGGACAATCATATCCGGAAAAATCATAGTAGAAAAAACGGACTTTCCGACCTGACATCCTATGGATTCGAAGTCGCTGATTACGATGCGCCTATTTTCAAGACGATCGGACGACTATTAACGAAGATACGGGCCATCATATCCGGAAAAAACGAAGTCGAAAAAACGGACTTTCCGACCTGCCATCCTATGGATTCGAGGTCGCTGATTACGATGCGCCTATTTTCGAGACGATCGGACGACTATTAACGAAGATACGGGCGATCATATCCGAAAAAATCATAGTCGAAAAAACGGACTTTCCGACCTGCCATCCTATGGATTCGAGGTCGCTGATTACCATGCGCCTATTTTCAAGACGATCGGACGACTATTAACGAAGATACGGGCCATCATATCCGGAAAAAACGAAGTCGAAAAAACGGACTTTCCGACATGCCATCCTATGGATTCGATGTCGCTGATTACGATGCGCCTATTTTCGAGACGATCGGACGACTATTAACGAAGATACGGGCCATCATATCCGAAAAAATCAAAGTCAAAAAACGGACTGTCCGACATGACATCCTATGGATTCGAGGTCGCTGATTACGATGCGCCTATTTTCGAGACGATCGGACGACTATTAACGAAGATACGGGCGATCATATCCGAAAAAATCAAAGACGAAAAAACGGACTTTCCGACCTGACATCCTATGGATTCGAAGTCGCTGATTACGATGCGCCTATTTTCAAGACGATCGGACGACTATTAACGAAGATACGGGCCATCATATCCGGAAAAAACGAAATCGAAAAAACGGACTTTCCGACCTGCCATCCTATGGATTCGAGGTCGCTGATTACGATGCGCCTATTTTCGAGACGATCGGACGACTATTAACGAAGATACGGGCGATCGTATCCGAAAAAATCATAGTCGAAAAAACGGACTTTCCGACCTGCCATCCTATGGATTCGAGGTCGCTGATTACCATGCGCCTATTTTCAAGACGATCGGACGACTATTAACGAAGATACGGGCCATCATATCCGGAAAAAACGAAGTCGAAAAAACGGACTTTCCGACTTGCCTTCCTATGGATTCGAGGTCGCTGATTACGATGCGCCTATTTTCGAGACGATCGGACGACTATTAACGAAGATACGGGCCATCATATCCGAAAAAATCAAAGTCAAAAAACGGACTGTCCGACATGACATCCTATGGATTCGAGGTCGCTGATTACGATGCGCCTATTTTCGAGACGATCGGACGACTATTAACGAAGATACGGGCAATCATATCCGGAAAAATCATAGTCGAAAAAACGGACTTTCCGACCTGCCATCCTATGGATTCGAGGTCGCTGATTACCATGCGCCTATTTTCAAGACGATCGGACGACTATTAACGAAGATACGGGCCATCATATCCGGAAAAAACGAAGTCGAAAAAACGGACTTTCCGACATGCCATCCTATGGATTCGATGTCGCTGATTACGATGCGCCTATTTTCGAGACGATCGGACGACTATTAACGAAGATACGGGCCATCATATCCGAAAAAATCAAAGTCAAAAAACGGACTTTCCGACCTGACATCCTATGGATTCGAGGTCGCTGATTACGATGCGCCTATTTTCGAGACGATCGGACGAATATTAACGAAGATACGGGCGATCATATCCGAAAAAATCAAAGTCAAAAAACGGACTGTCCGACCTGACATCCTATGGATTCGAGGTCGCTGATTACGATGCGCCTATTTTCAAGACAATCGGACGACTATTAACGAAGATACGGGCCATCATATCCGGAAAAAACGAAGTCGAAAAAACGGACTTTCCGACCTGCCATCCTATGGATTCGAGGTCGCTGATTACCATGCGCCTATTTTCAAGACGATCGGACGACTATTAACGAAGATACGGGCCATCATATCCGGAAAAAACGAAGTCGAAAAAACGGACTTTCCGACATTGCCATCCTATGGATTCGAGGTCGCTGATTACCATGCGCCTATTTTCAAGACGATCGGACGACTATTAACGAAGATACGGGCCATCATATCCGGAAAAAACGAAGTCGAAAAAACGGACTTTCCGACATGCCATCCTATGGATTCGATGTCGCTGATTACGATGCGCCTATTTTCGAGACGATCGGACGACTATTAACGAAGATACGGGCCATCATATCCGAAAAAATCAAAGTCAAAAAACTTACTGTCCGACCTGACATCCTATGGATTCGAGGTCGCTGATTACGATGCGCCTATTTTCAAGACGATCGGACGACTATTAACGAAGATACGGGCCCTCATATCCGGAAAAAACGAAGTCGAAAAAACGGACTTTCCGACCTGCCATCCTATGGATTCGAGGTCGCTGACTACGATGCGCCTATTTTCAAGACGATCGGACGACTATTAACGAAGATACGGCAATCATATCCGGAAAAATCATAGTCGAAAAAACGGACTTTCCGACCTGCCATCCTATGGATTCGAGGTCGCTGATTACCATGCGCCTATTTTCAAGACGATCGGACGACTATTAACGAAGATACGGGCCATCATATCCGGAAAAAACGAAGTCGAAAAAACGGACTTTCCGACATGCCATCCTATGGATTCGATGTCGCTGATTACGATGCGCCTATTTTCGAGACGATCGGACGACTATTAACGAAGATACGGGTCATCATATCCGAAAAAATCAAAGTCAAAAAACGGACTTTCCGACCTGACATCCAATGGATTCGAGGTCGCTGATTACGATGCGCCTATTTTCGAGACGATCGGACGAATATTAACGAAGATACGGGCGATCATATCCGAAAAAATCAAAGTCAAAAAACGGACTGTCCGACCTGACATCCTATGGATTCGAGGTCGCTGATTACGATGCGCCTATTTTCCAGACGATCGGACGACTATTAACGAAGATACGGGCGATAATATCCGAAAAAATCATAGTCGAAAAAACGGACTTTCCGACCTGCCATCCTATGGATTCGAGGTCGCTGATTACCATGCGCCTATTTTCAAGACGATCGGACGACTATTAACGAAGATACGGGCCATCATATCCGGAAAAAACGAAGTCGAAAAAACGGACTTTCCGACATGCCATCCTATGGATTCGATGTCGCTGATTACGATGCGCCTATTTTCGAGACGATCGGACGACTATTAACGAAGATACGGGCGATCATATCCGGAAAAATCATAGTCGAAAAAACGGACTTTCCGACCTGACATCCTATGGATTCGAAGTCGCTGATTACGATGCGCCTATTTTCAAGACGATCGGACGACTATTAACGAAGATACGGGCCATCATATCCGGAAAAAACGAAGTCGAAAAAACGGACTTTCCGACCTGCCATCCTATGGATTCGAGGTCGCTGATTACGATGCGCCTATTTTCGAGACGATCGGACGACTATTAACGAAGATACGGGCGATCATATCCGAAAAAATCATAGTCGAAAAAACGGACTTTCCGACCTGCCATCCTATGGATTCGAGGTCGCTGATTACCATGCGCCTATTTTCAAGACGATCGGACGACTATTAACGAAGATACGGGCCATCATATCCGGAAAAAACGAAGTCGAAAAAACGGACTTTCCGACTTGCCTTCCTATGGATTCGAGGTCGCTGATTACGATGCGCCTATTTTCGAGACGATCGGACGACTATTAACGAAGATACGGGCGATCATATCCGAAAAAATCATAGTCGAAAAAACGGACTTTCCGACCTGCCATCCTATGGATTCGAGGTCGCTGATTACCATGCGCCTATTTTCAAGACGATCGGACGACTATTAACGAAGATACGGGCCATCATATCCGGAAAAAACGAAGTCGAAAAAACGGACTTTCCGACATGCCATCCTATGGATTCGATGTCGCTGATTACGATGCGCCTATTTTCGAGACGATCGGACGACTATTAACGAAGATACGGGCCATCATATCCGAAAAAATCAAAGTCAAAAAACGGACTGTCCGACATGACATCCTATGGATTCGAGGTCGCTGATTACGATGCGCCTATTTTCGAGACGATCGGACGACTATTAACGAAGATACGGGCGATCATATCCGGAAAAATCATAGTCGAAAAAACGGACTTTCCGACCTGCCATCCTATGGATTCGAGGTCGCTGATTACCATGCGCCTATTTTCAAGACGATCGGACGACTATTAACGAAGATACGGGCCATCATATCCGGAAAAAACGAAGTCGAAAAAACGGACTTTCCGACATGCCATCCTATGGATTCGATGTCGCTGATTACGATGCGCCTATTTTCGAGACGATCGGACGACTATTAACGAAGATACGGGCCATCATATCCGAAAAAATCAAAGTCAAAAAACGGACATTCCGACCTGACATCCTATGGATTCGAGGTCGCTGATTACGATGCGCCTATTTTCGAGACGATCGGACGAATATTAACGAAGATACGGGCGATCATATCCGAAAAAATCAAAGTCAAAAAACGGACTGTCCGACCTGACATCCTATGGATTCGAGGTCGCTGATTACGATGCGCCTATTTTCAAGACGATCGGACGACTATTAACGAAGATACGGGCCCTCATATCCGGAAAAAACGAAGTCGAAAAAACGGACTTTCCGACCTGCCATCCTATGGATTCGAGGTCGCTGACTACGATGCGCCTATTTTCAAGACGATCGGACGACTATTAACGAAGATACGGGCAATCATATCCGGAAAAATCATAGTCGAAAAAACGGACTTTCCGACCTGCCATCCTATGGATTCGAGGTCGCTGATTACCATGCGCCTATTTTCAAGACGATCGGACGACTATTAACGAAGATACGGGCCATCATATCCGGAAAAAACGAAGTCGAAAAAACGGACTTTCCGACATACCATCCTATGGATTCGATGTCGCTGATTACGATGCGCCTATTTTCGAGACGATCGGACGACTATTAACGAAGATACGGGCCATCATATCCGAAAAAATCATAGTCGAAAAAACGGACTTTCCGACATGCCATCCTATGGATTCGAGGTCGCTGATTACGATCCGCCTATTTTCGAAACGATCGGACGACTATTAACCAAGATACGAGCGATCATATCCGAAAAAATCAAAGTCAAAAACGGACTGTCCGACCTGACATCCTATAGATTCGAGGTCGCTGATTACGATGCGCCTATTTTCCAGACGATCGGACGACTATTAACGAAGTTACGGGCGATCATATCCGTTAAAATCAAAGACGAAAAAACGGACTTTCCGACCTGACATCCTATGGATTCGAGGTCGCTGATTACCATGCGCCTATTTTCAAGACGATCGGACGACTATTAACGAAGATACGGGCCATCATATCCGGAAAAAACGAAGTCGAAAAAACGGACTTTCCGACTTGCCTTCCTATGGATTCGAGGTCGCTGATTACGATGCGCCTATTTTCGAGACGATCGGCCGACTATTAACGAAGATACGGGCGATCATATCCGAAAAAATCATAGTCGAAAAAACGGACTTTCCGACATGCCATCCTATGGATTCGAGGTTGCTGATTACGATGCGCCTATTTTCGAGACGATCGGACGACTATTAGCGAAGATACGGGCAATCATATCCGGAAAAATCATAGTCGAAAAAATGGACTTTCCGACCTGCCATCCTATGGATTCGAGGTCGCTGATTACGATGCGCCTATTTTCCAGACGATCGGACGACTATTAACGAAGTTACGGGCGATCATATCCGGAAAAATCAAAGACGAAAAAATGGACTTTCCGACCTGACATCCTATGGATTCGAGGTCGCTGATTACGATGCGCCAACTTTCAAGACGATCGGACGACTATTAACGAAGATACGGGCAATCATATCCGGAAAAATCATAGTAGAAAAAACGGACTTTCCGACCTGACATCCTATGGATTCGAAGTCGCTGATTACGATGCGCCTATTTTCAAGACGATCGGACGACTATTAACGAAGATACGGGCCATCATATCCGGAAAAAACGAAGTCGAAAAAACGGACTTTCCGACCTGCCATCCTATGGATTCGAGGTCGCTGATTACGATGCGCCTATTTTCGAGACGATCGGACGACTATTAACGAAGATACGGGCGATCATATCCGAAAAAATCATAGTCGAAAAAACGGACTTTCCGACTTGCCTTCCTATGGATTCGAGGTCGCTGATTACGATGCGCCTATTTTCGAGACGATCGGACGACTATTAACGAAGATACGGGCGATCATATCCGAAAAAATCATAGTCGAAAAAACGGACTTTCCGACCTGCCATCCTATGGATTCGAGGTCGCTGATTACCATGCGCCTATTTTCAAGACGATCGGACGACTATTAACGAAGATACGGGCCATCATATCCGGAAAAAACGAAGTCGAAAAAACGGACTTTCCGACATGCCATCCTATGGATTCGATGTCGCTGATTACGATGCGCCTATTTTCGAGACGATCGGACGACTATTAACGAAGATACGGGCCATCATATCCGAAAAAATCAAAGTCAAAAAACGGACTGTCCGACATGACATCCTATGGATTCGAGGTCGCTGATTACGATGCGCCTATTTTCGAGACGATCGGACGACTATTAACGAAGATACGGGCGATCATATCCGAAAAAATCAAAGACGAAAAAACGGACTTTCCGACCTGACATCCTATGGATTCGAAGTCGCTGATTACGATGCGCCTATTTTCAAGACGATCGGACGACTATTAACGAAGATACGGGCCATCATATCCGGAAAAAACGAAATCGAAAAAACGGACTTTCCGACCTGCCATCCTATGGATTCGAGGTCGCTGATTACGATGCGCCTATTTTCGAGACGATCGGACGACTATTAACGAAGATACGGGCGATCGTATCCGAAAAAATCATAGTCGAAAAAACGGACTTTCCGACCTGCCATCCTATGGATTCGAGGTCGCCGATTACCATGCGCCTATTTTCAAGACGATCGGACGACTATTAACGAAGATACGGGCCATCATATCCGGAAAAAACGAAGTCGAAAAAACGGACTTTCCGACTTGCCTTCCTATGGATTCGAGGTCGCTGATTACCATGCGCCTATTTTCAAGACGATCGGACGACTATTAACGAAGATACGGGCCATCATATCCGGAAAAAACGAAGTCGAAAAAACGGACTTTCCGACATTGCCATCCTATGGATTCGATGTCGCTGATTACGATGCGCCTATTTTCGAGACGATCGGACGACTATTAACGAAGATACGGGCCATCATATCCGAAAAAATCAAAGTCAAAAAACGGACTGTCCGACATGACATCCTATAGATTCGAGGTCGCTGATTACGATGCGCCTATTTTCGAGACGATCGGACGACTATTAACGAAGATACGGGCGATCATATCCGGAAAAATCATAGTCGAAAAAACGGACTTTCCGACCTGCCATCCTATGGATTCGAGGTCGCTGATTACCATTCGCCTATTTTCAAGACGATCGGACGACTATTAACGAAGATACGGGCCATCATATCCGGAAAAAACGAAGTCGAAAAAACGGACTTTCCGACATGCCATCCTATGGATTCGATGTCGCTGATTACGATGCGCCTATTTTCGAGACGATCGGACGACTATTAACGAAGATACGGGCCATCATATCCGAAAAAATCAAAGTCAAAAAACGGACTTTCCGACCTGACATCCTATGGATTCGAGGTCGCTGATTACGATGCGCCTATTTTCGAGACGATCGGACGAATATTAACGAAGATACGGGCGATCATATCCGAAAAAATCAAAGTCAAAAAACTTACTGTCCGACCTGACATCCTATGGATTCGAGGTCGCTGATTACGATGCGCCTATTTTCAAGACGATCGGACGACTATTAACGAAGATACGGGGAATCATATCCGGAAAAATCAAAGACGAAAAAACGGACTTTCCGACCTGATATCCTATGGATTCGAGGTCGCTGATTACGATGCGCCTATTTTCAAGACGATCGGACGACTATTAACGAAGATACGGGCCCTCATATCCTGAAAAAACGAAGTCGAAAAAACGGACTTTCCGACCTGCCATCCTATGGATTCGAGGTCGCTGACTACGATGCGCCTATTTTCAAGACGATCGGACGACTATTAACGAAGATACGGGCAATCATATCCGGAAAAATCATAGTCGAAAAAACGGACTTTCCGACCTGCCATCCTATGGATTCGAGGTCGCTGATTACCATGCGCCTATTTTCAAGACGATCGGACGACTATTAACGAAGATACGGGCCATCATATCCGGAAAAAACGAAGTCGAAAAAACGGACTTTCCGACATGCCATCCTATGGATTCGATGTCGCTGATTACGATGCGCCTATTTTCGAGACGATCGGACGACTATTAACGAAGATACGGGCCATCATATCCGAAAAAATCAAAGTCAAAAAACGGACTGTCCGACATGACATCCTATGGATTCGAGGTCGCTGATTACGATGCGCCTATTTTCGAGACGATCGGACGACTATTAACGAAGATACGGGCGATCATATCCGGAAAAATCATAGTCGAAAAAACGGACTTTCCGACCTGCCATCCTATGGATTCGAGGTCGCTGATTACCATGCGCCTATTTTCAAGACGATCGGACGACTATTAACGAAGATACGGGCCCTCATATCCGGAAAAAACGAAGTCGAAAAAACGGACTTTCCGACCTGCCATCCTATGGATTCGAGGTCGCTGACTACGATGCGCCTATTTTCAAGACGATCGGACGACTATTAACGAAGATACGGGCAATCATATCCGGAAAAATCATAGTCAAAAAAACGGACTTTCCGACCTGCCATCCTATGGATTCGAGGTCGCTGATTACCATGCGCCTATTTTCAAGACGATCGGACGACTATTAACGAAGATACGGGCCATCATATCCGGAAAAAACGAAGTCGAAAAAACGGACTTTCCGACATGCCATCCTATGGATTCGATGTCGCCGATTACGATGCGCCTATTTTCGAGACGATCGGACGACTATTAACGAAGATACGGGCCATCATATCCGAAAAAATCAAAGTCAAAAAACGGACTTTCCGACCTGACATCCTATGGATTCGAGGTCGCTGATTACGATGCGCCTATTTTCGAGACGATCGGACGAATATTAACGAAGATACGGGCGATCATATCCGAAAAAATCAAAGTCAAAAAACGGACTGTCCGACCTGACATCCTATGGATTCGAGGTCGCTGATTACGATGCGCCTATTTTCCAGACGATCGGACGACTATTAACGAAGCTACGGGCGATCATATCCGAAAAAATCAAAGACGAAAAAACGGACTTTCCGACCTGACATCCTATGGATTCGAAGTCGCTGATTACGATGCGCCTATTTTCAAGACGATCGGACGACTATTAACGAAGATACGGGCCATCATATCCGGAAAAAACGAAGTCGAAAAAACGGACTTTCCGACCTGCCATCCTATGGATTCGAGGTCGCTGATTACGATGCGCCTATTTTCGAGACGATCGGACGACTATTAACGAAGATACGGGCGATCATATCCGAAAAAATCATAGTCGAAAAAACGGACTTTCCGACCTGCCATCCTATGGATTCGAGGTCGCTGATTACCATGCGCCTATTTTCAAGACGATCGGACGGCTATTAACGAAGATACGGGCCATCATATCCGGAAAAAACGAAGTCGAAAAAACGGACTTTCCGACATGCCATCCTATGGATTCGATGTCGCTGATTACGATGCGCCTATTTTCGAGACGATCGGACGACTATTAACGAAGATACGGGCCATCATATCCGAAAAAATCAAAGTCAAAAAACGGACTGTCCGACATGACATCCTATGGATTCGAGGTCGCTGATTACGATGCGCCTATTTTCGAGACGATCGGACGACTATTAACGAAGATACGGGCGATCATATCCGGAAAAATCATAGTCGAAAAAACGGACTTTCCGACCTGCCATCCTATGGATTCGAGGTCGCTGATTACCATGCGCCTATTTTCAAGACGATCGGACGACTATTAACGAAGATACGGGCCATCATATCCGGAAAAAACGAAGTCGAAAAAACGGACTTTCCGACATGCCATCCTATGGATTCGATGTCGCTGATTACGATGCGCCTATTTTCGAGACGATCGGACGACTATTAACGAAGATACGGGCCATCATATCCGAAAAAATCAAAGTCAAAAAACGGACTTTCCGACCTGACATCCTATGGATTCGAGGTCGCTGATTACGATGCGCCTATTTTCGAGACGATCGGACGAATATTAACGAAGATACGGGCGATCATATCCGAAAAAATCAAAGTAAAAAAAGGACTGTCCGACCTGACATCCTATGGATTCGAGGTCGCTGATTACGATGCGCCTATTTTCAAGACGATCGGACGACTATTAACGAAGATACGGGCCCTCATATCCGGAAAAAACGAAGTCGAAAAAACGGACTTTCCGACCTGCCACCCTATGGATTCGAGGTCGCTGACTACGATGCGCCTATTTTCAAGACGATCGGACGACTATTAACGAAGATACGGGCAATCATATCCGGAAAAATCATAGTCGAAAAAACGGACTTTCCGACCTGCCATCCTATGGATTCGAGGTCGCTGATTACCATGCGCCTATTTTCAAGACGATCGGACGACTATTAACGAAGATACGGGCCATCATATCCGGAAAAAACGAAGTCGAAAAAACGGACTTTCCGACATGCCATCCTATGGATTCGATGTCGCTGATTACGATGCGCCTATTTTCGAGACGATCGGACGACTATTAACGAAGATACGGGCCATCATATCTGAAAAAATCAAAGTCAAAAAACGGACTTTCCGACCTGACATCCTATGGATTCGAGGTCGCTGATTACGATGCGCCTATTTTCGAGACGATCGGACGAATATTAACGAAGATACGGGCGATCATATCCGAAAAATTCAAAGTCAAAAAACGGACTGTCCGACCTGACATCCTATGGATTCGAGGTCGCTGATTACGATGCGCCTATTTTCCAGACGATCGGACGACTATTAACGAAGCTACGGGCGATCATATCCGAAAAAATCAAAGACGAAAAAACGGACTTTCCGACCTGACATCCTATGGATTCGAGGTCGCTGATTACGATGCGCCTATTTTCGAGACGATCGGACGAATATTAACGAAGATACGGGCGATCATATCCGAAAAATTCAAAGTCAAAAAACGGACTGTCCGACCTGACATCCTATGGATTCGAGGTCGCTGATTACGATGCGCCTATTTTCCAGACGATCGGACGACTATTAACGAAGATACGGGCCATCATATCCGGAAAAAACGAAGTCGAAAAAACGGACTTTCCGACCTGCCATCCTATGGATTCGAGGTCGCTGATTACGATGCGCCTATTTTCGAGACGATCGGACGACTATTAACGAAGATACGGGCGATCATATCCGAAAAAATCATAGTCGAAAAAACGGACTTTCCGACCTGCCATCCTATGGATTCGAGGTCGCTGATTACCATGCGCCTATTTTCAAGACGATCGGACGACTATTAACGAAGATACGGGCCATCATATCCGGAAAAAACGAAGTCGAAAAAACGGACTTTCCGACTTGCCTTCCTATGGATTCGAGGTCGCTGATTACGATGCGCCTATTTTCGAGACGATCGGACGACTATTAACGAAGATACGGGCAATCATATCCGGAAAAATCATAGTCGAAAAAACGGACTTTCCGACCTGCCATCCTATGGATTCGAGGTCGCTGATTACCATGCGCCTATTTTCAAGACGATCGGACGACTATTAGCGAAGATACGGGCAATCATATCCGGAAAAATCATAGTCGAAAAAATGGACTTTCCGACCTGCCATCCTATGGATTCGAGGTCGCTGATTACGATGCGCCTATTTTCCAGACGATCGGACGACTATTAACGAAGTTACGGGCGATCATATCCGGAAAAATCAAAGACGAAAAAACGGACTTTCCGTCCTGCCATCCTATGGGTTCGAGGTCGCTGATTACGATGCGCCTATTTTCGAGACGATCGGACGACTATTAACGAAGATACGGGCGATCATATCCGAAAAAATGAAAGTCAAAAAACTTACTGTCCGACCTGACATCCTATGGATTCGAGGTCGCTGATTACGATGCGCCTATTTTCAAGACGATCGGACGACTATTAACGAAGATACGGGCAATCATATCCGGAAAAATCAAAGACGAAAAAACGGACTTTCCGACCTGCCATCCTATGGATTCGAGGTCGCTGATTACGATGCGCCTATTTTCAAGACGATCGGACGACTATTAACGAAGATACGGGCAATCATATCCGGAAAAATCATAGTCGAAAAAACGGACTTTCCGACCTGCCATCCTATGGATTCGAGGTCGCTGATTACCATGCGCCTATTTTCAAGACGATCGGACGACTATTAACGAAGATACGGGCCATCATATCCGAAAAAATGAAAGTCAAAAAACTTACTGTCCGACCTGACATCCTATGGATTCGAGGTCGCTGATTACGATGCGCCTATTTTCAAGACGATCGGACGACTATTAACGAAGATACGGGCAATCATATCCGGAAAAATCAAAGACGAAAAAACGGACTTTCCGACCTGATATCCTATGGATTCGAGGTCGCTGATTACGATGCGCCTATTTTCAAGACGATCGGACGACTATTAACGAAGATACGGGCCCTCATATCCGGAAAAAACGAAGTCGAAAAAACGACCTTTCCGACCTGCCATCCTATGGATTCGAGGTCGCTGACTACGATGCGCCTATTTTCAAGACGATCGGACGACTATTAACGAAGATACGGGCAATCAAATCCGGAAAAATCATAGTCGAAAAAACGGACTTTCCGACCTGCCATCCTATGGATTCGAGGTCGCTGATTACCATGCGCCTATTTTCAAGACGATCGGACGACTATTAACGAAGATACGGGCCATCATATCCGAAAAAATCATAGTCGAAAAAACGGACTTTCCGACATGCCATCCTATGGGTTCGAGGTCGCTGATTACGATGCGCCTATTTTCGAGATGATCGGACGACTATTAACGAAGATACGGGCCATCATATCCGAAAAAATCATAGTCGAAAAAACGGACTTTCCGACATGCCATCCTATGGGTTCGAGGTCGCTGACTACGATGCGCCTATTTTCAAGACGATCGGACGACTATTAACGAAGATACGGGCAATCATATCCGGAAAAATCATAGTCGAAAAAACGGACTTTCCGACCTGCCATCCTATGGATTCGAGGTCGCTGATTACCATGCGCCTATTTTCGAGACGATCGGACGACTATTAACGAAGATACGGGCCATCATATCCGAAAAAATCAAAGTCAAAAAACGGACTGTCCGACATGACATCCTATGGATTCGAGGTCGCTGATTACGATGCGCCTATTTTCGAGACGATCGGACGACTATTAACGAAGATACGGGCGATCATATCCGGAAAAATCATAGTCGAAAAAACGGACTTTCCGACCTGACATCCTATGGATTCGAAGTCGCTGATTACGATGCGCCTATTTTCAAGACGATCGGACGGCTATTAACGAAGATACGGGCCATCATATCCGGAAAAAACGAAGTCGAAAAAACGGACTTTCCGACCTGCCATCCTATGGATTCGAGGTCGCTGATTACGATGCGCCTATTTTCGAGACGATCGGACGACTATTAACGAAGATACGGGCGATCATATCCGAAAATATCATAGTCGAAAAAACGGACTTTCCGACCTGCCATCCTATGGATTCGAGGTCGCTGATTACCATGCGCCTATTTTCAAGACGATCGGACGACTATTAACGAAGATACGGGCCATCATATCCGGAAAAAACGAAGTCGAAAAAACGGACTTTCCGACTTGCCTTCCTATGGATTCGAGGTCGCTGATTACGATGCGCCTATTTTCGAGACGATCGGACGACTATTAACGAAGAAACGGGCGATCATATCCGAAAAAATCATAGTCGAAAAAACGGACTTTCCGACCTGCCATCCTATGGATTCGAGGTCGCTGATTACCATGCGCCTATTTTCAAGACGATCGGACGACTATTAACGAAGATACGGGCCATCATATCCGGAAAAAACGAAGTCGAAAAAACGGACTTTCCGACATGCCATCCTATGGATTCGATGTCGCTGATTACGATGCGCCTATTTTCGAGACGATCGGACGACTATTAACGAAGATACGGGCCATCATATCCGAAAAAATCAAAGTCAAAAAACGGACTTTCCGACCTGCCATCCTATGGATTCGAGGTCGCTGATTACCATGCGCCTATTTTCAAGACGATCGGACGACTATTAACGAAGATACGGGCGATCATATCCGAAAAAATCATAGTCGAAAAAACGGACTTTCCGACCTGCCATCCTATGGATTCGAGGTCGCTGATTACCATGCGCCTATTTTCAAGACGATCGGACGACTATTAACGAAGATACGGGCCATCATATCCGGAAAAAACGAAGTCGAAAAAACGGACTTTCCGACCTGCCATCCTATGGATTCGAGGTCGCTGACTACGATGCGCCTATTTTCAAGACGATCGGACGACTATTAACGAAGATACGGGCAATCATATCCGGAAAAATCATAGTCGAAAAAACGGACTTTCCGACCTGCCATCCTATGGATTCGAGGTCGCTGATTACCATGCGCCTATTTTCAAGACGATCGGACGACTATTAACGAAGATACGGGCCATCATATCCGGAAAAAACGAAGTCGAAAAAACGGACTTTCCGACATACCATCCTATGGATTCGATGTCGCTGATTACGATGCGCCTATTTTCGAGACGATCGGACGACTATTAACGAAGATACGGGCCATCATATCCGAAAAAATCATAGTCGAAAAAACGGACTTTCCGACATGCCATCCTATGGATTCGAGGTCGCTGATTACGATCCGCCTATTTTCGAAACGATCGGACGACTATTAACCAAGATACGAGCGATCATATCCGAAAAAATCAAAGTCAAAAACGGACTGTCCGACCTGACATCCTATAGATTCGAGGTCGCTGATTACCATGCGCCTATTTTCAAGACGATCGGACGACTATTAGCGAAGATACGGGCAATCATATCCGGAAAAATCATAGTCGAAAAAATGGACTTTCCGACCTGCCATCCTATGGATTCGAGGTCGCTGATTACGATGCGCCTATTTTCCAGACGATCGGACGACTATTAACGAAGTTACGGGCGATCATATCCGGAAAAATCAAAGACGAAAAAACGGAATTTCCGACCTGCCATCCTATGGGTTCGAGGTCGCTGATTACGATGCGCCTATTTTCGAGACGATCGGACGACTATTAACGAAGATACGGGCGATCATATCCGAAAAAATGAAAGTCAAAAAACTTACTGTCCGACCTGACATCCTATGGATTCGAGGTCGCTGATTACGATGCGCCTATTTTCAAGACGATCGGACGACTATTAACGAAGATACGGGCAATCATATCCGGAAAAATCAAAGACGAAAAAACGGACTTTCCGACCTGCCATCCTATGGATTCGAGGTCGCTGATTACCATGCGCCTATTTTCAAGACGATCGGACGATTATTAGCGAAGATACGGGCAATCATATCCGGAAAAATCATAGTCGAAAAAATGGACTTTCCGACCTGCCATCCTATGGATTCGAGGTCGCTGATTACGATGCGCCTATTTTCCAGACGATCGGACGACTATTAACGAAGTTACGGGCGATCATATCCGGAAAAATCAAAGACGAAAAAACGGACTTTCCGACCTGCCATCCTATGGGTTCGAGGTCGCTGATTACGATGCGCCTATTTTCGAGACGATCGGACGACTATTAACGAAGATACGGGCGATCATATCCGAAAAAATGAAAGTCAAAAAACTTACTGTCCGACCTGACATCCTATGGATTCGAGGTCGCTGATTACGATGCGCCTATTTTCAAGACGATCGGACGACTATTAACGAAGATACGGGCAATCATATCCGGAAAAATCAAAGACGAAAAAACGGACTTTCCGACCTGCCATCCTATGGATTCGAGGTCGCTGATTACGATGCGCCTATTTTCAAGACGATCGGACGACTATTAACGAAGATACGGGCAATCATATCCGGAAAAATCATAGTCGAAAAAACGGACTTTCCGACCTGCCATCCTATGGATTCGAGGTCGCTGATTACCATGCGCCTATTTTCAAGACGATCGGACGACTATTAACGAAGATACGGGCCATCATATCCGAAAAAATGAAAGTCAAAAAACTTACTGTCCGACCTGACATCCTATGAATTCGAGGTCGCTGATTACGATGCGCCTATTTTCAAGACGATCGGACGACTATTAACGAAGATACGGGCAATCATATCCGGAAAAATCAAAGACGAAAAAACGGACTTTCCGACCTGATATCCTATGGATTCGAGGTCGCTGATTACGATGCGCCTATTTTCAAGACGATCGGACGACTATTAACGAAGATACGGGCCCTCATATCCGGAAAAAACGAAGTCGAAAAAACGACCTTTCCGACCTGCCATCCTATGGATTCGAGGTCGCTGACTACGATGCGCCTATTTTCAAGACGATCGGACGACTATTAACGAAGATACGGGCAATCATATCCGGAAAAATCATAGTCGAAAAAACGGACTTTCCGACCTGCCATCCTATGGATTCGAGGTCGCTGATTACCATGCGCCTATTTTCAAGACGATCGGACGACTATTAACGAAGATACGGGCCATCATATCCGAAAAAATCATAGTCGAAAAAACGGACTTTCCGACATGCCATCCTATGGGTTCGAGGTCGCTGATTACGATGCGCCTATTTTCGAGATGATCGGACGACTATTAACGAAGATACGGGCCATCATATCCGAAAAAATCATAGTCGAAAAAACGGACTTTCCGACATGCCATCCTATGGGTTCGAGGTCGCTGACTACGATGCGCCTATTTTCAAGACGATCGGACGACTATTAACGAAGATACGGGCAATCATATCCGGAAAAATCATAGTCGAAAAAACGGACTTTCCGACCTGCCATCCTATGGATTCGAGGTCGCTGATTACCATGCGCCTATTTTCGAGACGATCGGACGACTATTAACGAAGATACGGGCCATCATATCCGAAAAAATCAAAGTCAAAAAACGGACTGTCCGACATGACATCCTATGGGTTCGAGGTCGCTGATTACGATGCGCCTATTTTCGAGACGATCGGACGACCATTAACGAAGATACGGGCGATCATATCCGGAAAAATCATAGTCGAAAAAACGGACTTTCCGACATGCCATCCTATGGGTTCGAGGTCGCTGATTACGATGCGCCTATTTTCGAGATGATCGGACGACTATTAACGAAGATACGGGCCATCATATCCGAAAAAATCATAGTCGAAAAAACGGACTTTCCGACATGCCATCCTATGGGTTCGAGGTCGCTGACTACGATGCGCCTATTTTCAAGACGATCGGACGACTATTAACGAAGATACGGGCAATCATATCCGGAAAAATCATAGTCGAAAAAACGGACTTTCCGACCTGCCATCCTATGGATTCGAGGTCGCTGATTACCATGCGCCTATTTTCGAGACGATCGGACGACTATTAACGAAGATACGGGCCATCATATCCGAAAAAATCAAAGTCAAAAAACGGACTGTCCGACATGACATCCTATGGATTCGAGGTCGCTGATTACGATGCGCCTATTTTCGAGACGATCGGACGACTATTAACGAAGATACGGGCGATCATATCCGGAAAAATCATAGTCGAAAAAACGGACTTTCCGACCTGACATCCTATGGATTCGAAGTCGCTGATTACGATGCGCCTATTTTCAAGACGATCGGACGGCTATTAACGAAGATACGGGCCATCATATCCGGAAAAAACGAAGTCGAAAAAACGGACTTTCCGGCCTGCCATCCTATGGATTCGAGGTCGCTGATTACGATGCGCCTATTTTCGAGACGATCGGACGACTATTAACGAAGATACGGGCGATCATATCCGAAAAAATCATAGTCGAAAAAACGGACTTTCCGACCTTCCATCCTATGGATTCGAGGTCGCTGATTACCATGCGCCTATTTTCAAGACGATCGGACGACTATTAACGAAGATACGGGCCATCATATCCGGAAAAAACGAAGTCGAAAAAACGGACTTTCCGACTTGCCTTCCTATGGATTCGAGGTCGCTGATTACGATGCGCCTATTTTCGAGACGATCGGACGACTATTAACGAAGATACGGGCGATCATATCCGAAAAAATCATAGTCGAAAAAACGGACTTTCCGACCTGCCATCCTATGGATTCGAGGTCGCTGATTACCATGCGCCTATTTTCAAGACGATCGGACGACTATTAACGAAGATACGGGCCATCATATCCGGAAAAAAGGAAGTCGAAAAAACGGACTTTCCGACATGCCATCCTATGGATTCGATGTCGCTGATTACGATGCGCCTATTTTCGAGACGATCGGACGACTATTAACGAAGATACGGGCCATCATATCCGAAAAAATCAAAGTCAAAAAACGGACTGTCCGACATGACATCCTATGGATTCGAGGTCGCTGATTACGATGCGCCTATTTTCGAGACGATCGGACGACTATTAACGAAGATACGGGCGATCATATCCGGAAAAATCATAGTCGAAAAAACGGACTTTCCGACCTGCCATCCTATGGATTCGAGGTCGCTGATTACCATGCGCCTATTTTCAAGACGATCGGACGACTATTAACGAAGATACGGGCCATCATATCCGGAAAAAACGAAGTCGAAAAAACGGACTTTCCGACATGCCATCCTATGGATTCGATGTCGCTGATTACGATGCGCCTATTTTCGAGACGATCGGACGACTATTAACGAAGATACGGGCCATCATATCCGAAAAAATCAAAGTCAAAAAACGGACTTTCCGACCTGACATCCTATGGATTCGAGGTCGCTGATTACGATGCGCCTATTTTCGAGACGATCGGACGAATATTAACGAAGATACGGGCGATCATATCCGAAAAAATCAAAGTCAAAAAACGGACTGTCCGACCTGACATCCTATGGATTCGAGGTCGCTGATTACGATGCGCCTATTTTCAAGACGATCGGACGACTATTAACGAAGATACGGGCCCTCATATCCGGAAAAAACGAAGTCGAAAAAACGGACTTTCCGACCTGCCATCCTATGGATTCGAGGTCGCTGATTACGATGCGCCTATTTTCAAGACGATCGGACGACTATTAACGAAGATACGGGCAATCATATCCGGAAAAATCATAGTCGAAAAAACGGACTTTCCGACCTGCCATCCTATGGATTCGAGGTCGCTGATTACCATGCGCCTATTTTCAAGACGATCGGACGACTATTAACGAAGATACGGGCCATCATATCCGAAAAAATGAAAGTCAAAAAACTTACTGTCCGACCTGACATCCTATGAATTCGAGGTCGCTGATTACGATGCGCCTATTTTCAAGACGATCGGACGACTATTAACGAAGATACGGGCAATCATATCCGGAAAAATCAAAGACGAAAAAACGGACTTTCCGACCTGATATCCTATGGATTCGAGGTCGCTGATTACGATGCGCCTATTTTCAAGACGATCGGACGACTATTAACGAAGATACGGGCCCTCATATCCGGAAAAAACGAAGTCGAAAAAACGACCTTTCCGACCTGCCATCCTATGGATTCGAGGTCGCTGACTACGATGCGCCTATTTTCAAGACGATCGGACGACTATTAACGAAGATACGGGCAATCATATCCGGAAAAATCATAGTCGAAAAAACGGACTTTCCGACCTGCCATCCTATGGATTCGAGGTCGCTGATTACCATGCGCCTATTTTCAAGACGATCGGACGACTATTAACGAAGATACGGGCCATCATATCCGAAAAAATCATAGTCGAAAAAACGGACTTTCCGACATGCCATCCTATGGGTTCGAGGTCGCTGATTACGATGCGCCTATTTTCGAGATGATCGGACGACTATTAACGAAGATACGGGCCATCATATCCGAAAAAATCATAGTCGAAAAAACGGACTTTCCGACATGCCATCCTATGGGTTCGAGGTCGCTGACTACGATGCGCCTATTTTCAAGACGATCGGACGACTATTAACGAAGATACGGGCAATCATATCCGGAAAAATCATAGTCGAAAAAACGGACTTTCCGACCTGCCATCCTATGGATTCGAGGTCGCTGATTACCATGCGCCTATTTTCGAGACGATCGGACGACTATTAACGAAGATACGGGCCATCATATCCGAAAAAATCAAAGTCAAAAAACGGACTGTCCGACATGACATCCTATGGGTTCGAGGTCGCTGATTACGATGCGCCTATTTTCGAGACGATCGGACGACCATTAACGAAGATACGGGCGATCATATCCGGAAAAATCATAGTCGAAAAAACGGACTTTCCGACATGCCATCCTATGGGTTCGAGGTCGCTGATTACGATGCGCCTATTTTCAAGACGATCGGACGACTATTAACGAAGATACGGGCAATCATATCCGGAAAAATCATAGTCGAAAAAACGGACTTTCCGACCTGCCATCCTATGGATTCGAGGTCGCTGATTACCATGCGCCTATTTTCGAGACGATCGGACGACTATTAACGAAGATACGGGCCATCATATCCGAAAAAATCAAAGTCAAAAAACGGACTGTCCGACATGACATCCTATGGATTCGAGGTCGCTGATTACGATGCGCCTATTTTCGAGACGATCGGACGACTATTAACGAAGATACGGGCGATCATATCCGGAAAAATCATAGTCGAAAAAACGGACTTTCCGACCTGACATCCTATGGATTCGAAGTCGCTGATTACGATGCGCCTATTTTCAAGACGATCGGACGGCTATTAACGAAGATACGGGCCATCATATCCGGAAAAAACGAAGTCGAAAAAACGGACTTTCCGGCCTGCCATCCTATGGATTCGAGGTCGCTGATTACGATGCGCCTATTTTCGAGACGATCGGACGACTATTAACGAAGATACGGGCGATCATATCCGAAAAAATCATAGTCGAAAAAACGGACTTTCCGACCTTCCATCCTATGGATTCGAGGTCGCTGATTACCATGCGCCTATTTTCAAGACGATCGGACGACTATTAACGAAGATACGGGCCATCATATCCGGAAAAAACGAAGTCGAAAAAACGGACTTTCCGACTTGCCTTCCTATGGATTCGAGGTCGCTGATTACGATGCGCCTATTTTCGAGACGATCGGACGACTATTAACGAAGATACGGGCGATCATATCCGAAAAAATCATAGTCGAAAAAACGGACTTTCCGACCTGCCATCCTATGGATTCGAGGTCGCTGATTACCATGCGCCTATTTTCAAGACGATCGGACGACTATTAACGAAGATACGGGCCATCATATCCGGAAAAAAGGAAGTCGAAAAAACGGACTTTCCGACATGCCATCCTATGGATTCGATGTCGCTGATTACGATGCGCCTATTTTCGAGACGATCGGACGACTATTAACGAAGATACGGGCCATCATATCCGAAAAAATCAAAGTCAAAAAACGGACTGTCCGACATGACATCCTATGGATTCGAGGTCGCTGATTACGATGCGCCTATTTTCGAGACGATCGGACGACTATTAACGAAGATACGGGCGATCATATCCGGAAAAATCATAGTCGAAAAAACGGACTTTCCGACCTGCCATCCTATGGATTCGAGGTCGCTGATTACCATGCGCCTATTTTCAAGACGATCGGACGACTATTAACGAAGATACGGGCCATCATATCCGGAAAAAACGAAGTCGAAAAAACGGACTTTCCGACATGCCATCCTATGGATTCGATGTCGCTGATTACGATGCGCCTATTTTCGAGACGATCGGACGACTATTAACGAAGATACGGGCCATCATATCCGAAAAAATCAAAGTCAAAAAACGGACTTTCCGACCTGACATCCTATGGATTCGAGGTCGCTGATTACGATGCGCCTATTTTCGAGACGATCGGACGAATATTAACGAAGATACGGGCGATCATATCCGAAAAAATCAAAGTCAAAAAACGGACTGTCCGACCTGACATCCTATGGATTCGAGGTCGCTGATTACGATGCGCCTATTTTCAAGACGATCGGACGACTATTAACGAAGATACGGGCCCTCATATCCGGAAAAAACGAAGTCGAAAAAACGGACTTTCCGACCTGCCATCCTATGGATTCGAGGTCGCTGACTACGATGCGCCTATTTTCAAGACGATCGGACGACTATTAACGAAGATACGGGCCATCATATCCGAAAAAATCAAAGTCAAAAAACGGACTTTCCGACCTGACATCCTATGGATTCGAGGTCGCTGATTACGATGCGCCTATTTTCGAGACGATCGGACGAATATTAACGAAGATACGGGCGATCATATCCGAAAAAATCAAAGTCAAAAAACGGACTGTCCGACCTGACATCCTATGGATTCGAGGTCGCTGATTACGATGCGCCTATTTTCAAGACGATCGGACGACTATTAACGAAGATACGGGCCCTCATATCCGGAAAAAACGAAGTCGAAAAAACGGACTTTCCGACCTGCCATCCTATGGATTCGAGGTCGCTGACTACGATGCGCCTATTTTCAAGACGATCGGACGACTATTAACGAAGATACGGGCAATCATATCCGGAAAAATCATAGTCGAAAAAACGGACTTTCCGACCTGCCATCCTATGGATTCGAGGTCGCTGATTACCATGCGCCTATTTTCAAGACGATCGGACGACTATTAACGAAGATACGGGCCATCATATCCGGAAAAAACGAAGTCGAAAAAACGGACTTTCCGACATACCATCCTATGGATTCGATGTCGCTGATTACGATGCGCCTATTTTCGAGACGATCGGACGACTATTAACGAAGATACGGGCCATCATATCCGAAAAAATCATAGTCGAAAAAACGGACTTTCCGACATGCCATCCTATGGATTCGAGGTCGCTGATTACGATCCGCCTATTTTCGAAACGATCGGACGACTATTAACCAAGATACGAGCGATCATATCCGAAAAAATCAAAGTCAAAAACGGACTGTCCGACCTGACATCCTATAGATTCGAGGTCGCTGATTACCATGCGCCTATTTTCAAGACGATCGGACGACTATTAGCGAAGATACGGGCAATCATATCCGGAAAAATCATAGTCGAAAAAATGGACTTTCCGACCTGCCATCCTATGGATTCGAGGTCGCTGATTACGATGCGCCTATTTTCCAGACGATCGGACGACTATTAACGAAGTTACGGGCGATCATATCCGGAAAAATCAAAGACGAAAAAACGGACTTTCCGACCTGCCATCCTATGGGTTCGAGGTCGCTGATTACGATGCGCCTATTTTCGAGACGATCGGACGACTATTAACGAAGATACGGGCGATCATATCCGAAAAAATGAAAGTCAAAAAACTTACTGTCCGACCTGACATCCTATGGATTCGAGGTCGCTGATTACGATGCGCCTATTTTCAAGACGATCGGACGACTATTAACGAAGATACGGGCAATCATATCCGGAAAAATCAAAGACGAAAAAACGGACTTTCCGACCTGCCATCCTATGGATTCGAGGTCGCTGATTACCATGCGCCTATTTTCAAGACGATCGGACGATTATTAGCGAAGATACGGGCAATCATATCCGGAAAAATCATAGTCGAAAAAATGGACTTTCCGACCTGCCATCCTATGGATTCGAGGTCGCTGATTACGATGCGCCTATTTTCCAGACGATCGGACGACTATTAACGAAGTTACGGGCGATCATATCCGGAAAAATCAAAGACGAA
Organism: Cryptocephalus primarius; assembly: GCA_963576515.1. Lineage (NCBI taxonomy): Eukaryota > Metazoa > Arthropoda > Insecta > Coleoptera > Chrysomelidae > Cryptocephalus > Cryptocephalus primarius. The sequence goes on along the minus strand of OY754942.1, from coordinate 6,568,713 downwards.
AAAACGGACTTTCCGACCTGCCATCCTATGGGTTCGAGGTCGCTGATTACGATGCGCCTATTTTCGAGACGATCGGACGACTATTAACGAAGATACGGGCGATCATATCCGGAAAAAACGAAGTCGAAAAAACGGACTTTCCGACTTGCCTTCCTATGGATTCGAGGTCGCTGATTACGATGCGCCTATTTTCGAGACGATCGGACGACTATTAACGAAGATACGGGCGATCATATCCGAAAAAATCATAGTCGAAAAAACGGACTTTCCGACCTGCCATCCTATGGATTCGAGGTCGCTGATTACCATGCGCCTATTTTCAAGACGATCGGACGACTATTAACGAAGATACGGGCCATCATATCCGGAAAAAAGGAAGTCGAAAAAACGGACTTTCCGACATGCCATCCTATGGATTCGATGTCGCTGATTACGATGCGCCTATTTTCGAGACGATCGGACGACTATTAACGAAGATACGGGCCATCATATCCGAAAAAATCAAAGTCAAAAAACGGACTGTCCGACATGACATCCTATGGATTCGAGGTCGCTGATTACGATGCGCCTATTTTCGAGACGATCGGACGACTATTAACGAAGATACGGGCGATCATATCCGGAAAAATCATAGTCGAAAAAACGGACTTTCCGACCTGCCATCCTATGGATTCGAGGTCGCTGATTACCATGCGCCTATTTTCAAGACGATCGGACGACTATTAACGAAGATACGGGCCATCATATCCGGAAAAAACGAAGTCGAAAAAACGGACTTTCCGACATGCCATCCTATGGATTCGATGTCGCTGATTACGATGCGCCTATTTTCGAGACGATCGGACGAATATTAACGAAGATACGGGCGATCATATCCGAAAAAATCAAAGTCAAAAAACGGACTGTCCGACCTGACATCCTATGGATTCGAGGTCGCTGATTACGATGCGCCTATTTTCAAGACGATCGGACGACTATTAACGAAGATACGGGCCCTCATATCCGGAAAAAACGAAGTCGAAAAAACGGACTTTCCGACCTGCCATCCTATGGATTCGAGGTCGCTGACTACGATGCGCCTATTTTCAAGACGATCGGACGACTATTAACGAAGATACGGGCAATCATATCCGGAAAAATCATAGTCGAAAAAACGGACTTTCCGACCTGCCATCCTATGGATTCGAGGTCGCTGATTACCATGCGCCTATTTTCAAGACGATCGGACGACTATTAACGAAGATACGGGCCATCATATCCGGAAAAATCAAAGTCAAAAAACGGACTTTCCGACCTGACATCCTATGGATTCGAGGTCGCTGATTACGATGCGCCTATTTTCGAGACGATCGGACGAATATTAACGAAGATACGGGCGATCATATCCGAAAAAATCAAAGTCAAAAAACGGACTGTCCGACCTGACATCCTATGGATTCGAGGTCGCTGATTACGATGCGCCTATTTTCAAGACGATCGGACGACTATTAACGAAGATACGGGCCCTCATATCCGGAAAAAACGAAGTCGAAAAAACGGACTTTCCGACCTGCCATCCTATGGATTCGAGGTCGCTGACTACGATGCGCCTATTTTCAAGACGATCGGACGACTATTAACGAAGATACGGGCCATCATATCCGAAAAAATCAAAGTCAAAAAACGGACTTTCCGACCTGACATCCTATGGATTCGAGGTCGCTGATTACGATGCGCCTATTTTCGAGACGATCGGACGAATATTAACGAATATACGGGCGATCATATCCGAAAAAATCAAAGTCAAAAAACGGACTGTCCGACCTGACATCCTATGGATTCGAGGTCGCTGATTACGATGCGCCTATTTTCAAGACGATCGGACGACTATTAACGAAGATACGGGCCCTCATATCCGGAAAAAACGAAGTCGAAAAAACGGACTTTCCGACCTGCCATCCTATGGATTCGAGGTCGCTGACTACGATGCGCCTATTTTCAAGACGATCGGACGACTATTAACGAAGATACGGGCAATCATATCCGGAAAAATCATAGTCGAAAAAACGGACTTTCCGACCTGCCATCCTATGGATTCGAGGTCGCTGATTACCATGCGCCTATTTTCAAGACGATCGGACGACTATTAACGAAGATACGGGCCATCATATCCGGAAAAAACGAAGTCGAAAAAACGGACTTTCCGACATACCATCCTATGGATTCGATGTCGCTGATTACGATGCGCCTATTTTCGAGACGATCGGACGACTATTAACGAAGATACGGGCCATCATATCCGAAAAAATCATAGTCGAAAAAACGGACTTTCCGACCTGACATCCTATAGATTCGAGGTCGCTGATTACCATGCGCCTATTTTCAAGACGATCGGACGACTATTAGCGAAGATACGGGCAATCATATCCGGAAAAATCATAGTCGAAAAAATGGACTTTCCGACCTGCCATCCTATGGATTCGAGGTCGCTGATTACGATGCGCCTATTTTCCAGACGATCGGACGACTATTAACGAAGTTACGGGCGATCATATCCGGAAAAATCAAAGACGAAAAAACGGACTTTCCGACCTGCCATCCTATGGGTTCGAGGTCGCTGATTACGATGCGCCTATTTTCGAGACGATCGGACGACTATTAACGAAGATACGGGCGATCATATCCGAAAAAATGAAAGTCAAAAAACTTACTGTCCGACCTGACATCCTATGGATTCGAGGTCGCTGATTACGATGCGCCTATTTTCAAGACGATCGGACGACTATTAACGAAGATACGGGCAATCATATCCGGAAAAATCAAAGACGAAAAAACGGACTTTCCGACCTGCCATCCTATGGATTCGAGGTCGCTGATTACCATGCGCCTATTTTCAAGACGATCGGACGATTATTAGCGAAGATACGGGCAATCATATCCGGAAAAATCATAGTCGAAAAAATGGACTTTCCGACCTGCCATCCTATGGATTCGAGGTCGCTGATTACGATGCGCCTATTTTCCAGACGATCGGACGACTATTAACGAAGTTACGGGCGATCATATCCGGAAAAATCAAAGACGAAAAAACGGACTTTCCGACCTGCCATCCTATGGGTTCGAGTTCGCTGATTACGATGCGCCTATTTTCGAGACGATCGGACGACTATTAACGAAGATACGGGCGATCATATCCGAAAAAATGAAAGTCAAAAAACTTACTGTCCGACCTGACATCCTATGGATTCGAGGTCGCTGATTACGATGCGCCTATTTTCAAGACGATCGGACGACTATTAACGAAGATACGGGCAATCATATCCGGAAAAATCAAAGACGAAAAAACGGACTTTCCGACCTGCCATCCTATGGATTCGAGGTCGCTGATTACGATGCGCCTATTTTCAAGACGATCGGACGACTATTAACGAAGATACGGGCAATCATATCCGGAAAAATCATAGTCGAAAAAACGGACTTTCCGACCTGCCATCCTATGGATTCGAGGTCGCTGATTACCATGCGCCTATTTTCAAGACGATCGGACGACTATTAACGAAGATACGGGCCATCATATCCGAAAAAATGAAAGTCAAAAAACTTACTGTCCGACCTGACATCCTATGGATTCGAGGTCGCTGATTACGATGCGCCTATTTTCAAGACGATCGGACGACTATTAACGAAGATACGGGCAATCATATCCGGAAAAATCAAAGACGAAAAAACGGACTTTCCGACCTGATATCCTATGGATTCGAGGTCGCTGATTACGATGCGCCTATTTTCAAGACGATCGGACGACTATTAACGAAGATACGGGCCCTCATATCCGGAAAAAACGAAGTCGAAAAAACGACCTTTCCGACCTGCCATCCTATGGATTCGAGGTCGCTGACTACGATGCGCCTATTTTCAAGACGATCGGACGACTATTAACGAAGATACGGGCAATCATATCCGGAAAAATCATAGTCGAAAAAACGGACTTTCCGACCTGCCATCCTATGGATTCGAGGTCGCTGATTACCATGCGCCTATTTTCAAGACGATCGGACGACTATTAACGAAGATACGGGCCATCATATCCGAAAAAATCATAGTCGAAAAAACGGACTTTCCGACATGCCATCCTATGGGTTCGAGGTCGCTGATTACGATGCGCCTATTTTCGAGATGATCGGACGACTATTAACGAAGATACGGGCCATCATATCCGAAAAAATCATAGTCGAAAAAACGGACTTTCCGACATGCCATCCTATGGGTTCGAGGTCGCTGACTACGATGCGCCTATTTTCAAGACGATCGGACGACTATTAACGAAGATACGGGCAATCATATCCGGAAAAATCATAGTCGAAAAAACGGACTTTCCGACCTGCCATCCTATGGATTCGAGGTCGCTGATTACCATGCGCCTATTTTCGAGACGATCGGACGACTATTAACGAAGATACGGGCCATCATATCCGAAAAAATCAAAGTCAAAAAACGGACTGTCCGACATGACATCCTATGGGTTCGAGGTCGCTGATTACGATGCGCCTATTTTCGAGACGATCGGACGACCATTAACGAAGATACGGGCGATCATATCCGGAAAAATCATAGTCGAAAAAACGGACTTTCCGACATGCCATCCTATGGGTTCGAGGTCGCTGATTACGATGCGCCTATTTTCGAGATGATCGGACGACTATTAACGAAGATACGGGCCATCATATCCGAAAAAATCATAGTCGAAAAAACGGACTTTCCGACATGCCATCCTATGGGTTCGAGGTCGCTGACTACGATGCGCCTATTTTCAAGACGATCGGACGACTATTAACGAAGATACGGGCAATCATATCCGGAAAAATCATAGTCGAAAAAACGGACTTTCCGACCTGCCATCCTATGGATTCGAGGTCGCTGATTACCATGCGCCTATTTTCGAGACGATCGGACGACTATTAACGAAGATACGGGCCATCATATCCGAAAAAATCAAAGTCAAAAAACGGACTGTCCGACATGACATCCTATGGATTCGAGGTCGCTGATTACGATGCGCCTATTTTCGAGACGATCGGACGACTATTAACGAAGATACGGGCGATCATATCCGGAAAAATCATAGTCGAAAAAACGGACTTTCCGACCTGACATCCTATGGATTCGAAGTCGCTGATTACGATGCGCCTATTTTCAAGACGATCGGACGGCTATTAACGAAGATACGGGCCATCATATCCGGAAAAAACGAAGTCGAAAAAACGGACTTTCCGGCCTGCCATCCTATGGATTCGAGGTCGCTGATTACGATGCGCCTATTTTCGAGACGATCGGACGACTATTAACGAAGATACGGGCGATCATATCCGAAAAAATCATAGTCGAAAAAACGGACTTTCCGACCTGCCATCCTATGGATTCGAGGTCGCTGATTACCATGCGCCTATTTTCAAGACGATCGGACGACTATTAACGAAGATACGGGCCATCATATCCGGAAAAAACGAAGTCGAAAAAACGGACTTTCCGACTTGCCTTCCTATGGATTCGAGGTCGCTGATTACGATGCGCCTATTTTCGAGACGATCGGACGACTATTAACGAAGATACGGGCGATCATATCCGAAAAAATCATAGTCGAAAAAACGGACTTTCCGACCTGCCATCCTATGGATTCGAGGTCGCTGATTACCATGCGCCTATTTTCAAGACGATCGGACGACTATTAACGAAGATACGGGCCATCATATCCGGAAAAAAGGAAGTCGAAAAAACGGACTTTCCGACATGCCATCCTATGGATTCGATGTCGCTGATTACGATGCGCCTATTTTCGAGACGATCGGACGACTATTAACGAAGATACGGGCCATCATATCCGAAAAAATCAAAGTCAAAAAACGGACTGTCCGACATGACATCCTATGGATTCGAGGTCGCTGATTACGATGCGCCTATTTTCGAGACGATCGGACGACTATTAACGAAGATACGGGCGATCATATCCGGAAAAATCATAGTCGAAAAAACGGACTTTCCGACCTGCCATCCTATGGATTCGAGGTCGCTGATTACCATGCGCCTATTTTCAAGACGATCGGACGACTATTAACGAAGATACGGGCCATCATATCCGGAAAAAACGAAGTCGAAAAAACGGACTTTCCGACATGCCATCCTATGGATTCGATGTCGCTGATTACGATGCGCCTATTTTCGAGACGATCGGACGACTATTAACGAAGATACGGGCCATCATATCCGAAAAAATCAAAGTCAAAAAACGGACTTTCCGACCTGACATCCTATGGATTCGAGGTCGCTGATTACGATGCGCCTATTTTCGAGACGATCGGACGAATATTAACGAAGATACGGGCGATCATATCCGAAAAAATCAAAGTCAAAAAACGGACTGTCCGACCTGACATCCTATGGATTCGAGGTCGCTGATTACGATGCGCCTATTTTCAAGACGATCGGACGACTATTAACGAAGATACGGGCAATCACATCCGGAAAAATCATAGTCGAAAAAACGGACTTTCCGACCTGCCATCCTATGGATTCGAGGTCGCTGATTACCATGCGCCTATTTTCAAGACGATCGGACGACTATTAACGAAGATACGGGCCATCATATCCGGAAAAAACGAAGTCGAAAAAACGGACTTTCCGACCTGCCATCCTATGGATTCGAGGTCGCTGACTACGATGCGCCTATTTTCAAGACGATCGGACGACTATTAACGAAGATACGGGCAATCACATCCGGAAAAATCATAGTCGAAAAAACGGACTTTCCGACCTGCCATCCTATGGATTCGAGGTCGCTGATTACCATGCGCCTATTTTCAAGACGATCGGACGACTATTAACGAAGATACGGGCCATCATATCCGGAAAAAACGAAGTCGAAAAAACGGACATTCCGACATACCATCCTATGGATTCGATGTCGCTGATTACGATGCGCCTATTTTCGAGACGATCGGACGACTATTAACGAAGATACGGGCCATCATATCCGAAAAAATCATAGTCGAAAAAACGGACTTTCCGACATGCCATCCTATGGATTCGAGGTCGCTGATTACGATCCGCCTATTTTCGAAACGATCGGACGACTATTAACCAAGATACGAGCGATCATATCCGAAAAAATCAAAGTCAAAAACGGACTGTCCGACCTGACATCCTATAGATTCGAGGTCGCTGATTACCATGCGCCTATTTTCAAGACGATCGGACGACTATTAGCGAAGATACGGGCAATCATATCCGGAAAAATCATAGTCGAAAAAATGGACTTTCCGACCTGCCATCCTATGGATTCGAGGTCGCTGATTACGATGCGCCTATTTTCCAGACGATCGGACGACTATTAACGAAGTTACGGGCGATCATATCCGGAAAAATCAAAGACGAAAAAACGGACTTTCCGACCTGCCATCCTATGGGTTCGAGGTCGCTGATTACGATGCGCCTATTTTCGAGACGATCGGACGACTATTAACGAAGATACGGGCGATCATATCCGAAAAAATGAAAGTCAAAAAACTTACTGTCCGACCTGACATCCTATGGATTCGAGGTCGCTGATTACGATGCGCCTATTTTCAAGACGATCGGACGACTATTAACGAAGATACGGGCAATCATATCCGGAAAAATCAAAGACGAAAAAACGGACTTTCCGACCTGCCATCCTATGGATTCGAGGTCGCTGATTACCATGCGCCTATTTTCAAGACGATCGGACGACTATTAGCGAAGATACGGGCAATCATATCCGGAAAAATCATAGTCGAAAAAATGGACTTTCCGACATGCCATCCTATGGGTTCGAGGTCGCTGATTACGATGCGCCTATTTTCGAGATGATCGGACGACTATTAACGAAGATACGGGCCATCATATCCGAAAAAATCATAGTCGAAAAAACGGACTTTCCGACATGCCATCCTATGGGTTCGAGGTCGCTGACTACGATGCGCCTATTTTCAAGACGATCGGACGACTATTAACGAAGATACGGGCAATCATATCCGGAAAAATCATAGTCGAAAAAACGGACTTTCCGACCTGCCATCCTATGGATTCGAGGTCGCTGATTACCATGCGCCTATTTTCGAGACGATCGGACGACTATTAACGAAGATACGGGCCATCATATCCGAAAAAATCAAAGTCAAAAAACGGACTGTCCGACATGACATCCTATGGATTCGAGGTCGCTGATTACGATGCGCCTATTTTCGAGACGATCGGACGACCATTAACGAAGATACGGGCGATCATATCCGGAAAAATCATAGTCGAAAAAACGGACTTTCCGATATGCCATCCTATGGGTTCGAGGTCGCTGATTACGATGCGCCTATTTTCGAGATGATCGGACGACTATTAACGAAGATACGGGCCATCATATCCGAAAAAATCATAGTCGAAAAAACGGACTTTCCGACATGCCATCCTATGGGTTCGAGGTCGCTGACTACGATGCGCCTATTTTCAAGACGATCGGACGACTATTAACGAAGATACGGGCCATCATATCCGGAAAAAACGAAGTCGAAAAAACGGACTTTCCGACTTGCCTTCCTATGGATTCGAGGTCGCTGATTACGATGCGCCTATTTTCGAGACGATCGGACGACTATTAACGAAGATACGGGCGATCATATCCGAAAAAATCATAGTCGAAAAAACGGACTTTCCGACCTGCCATCCTATGGATTCGAGGTCGCTGATTACCATGCGCCTATTTTCAAGACGATCGGACGACTATTAACGAAGATACGGGCCATCATATCCGGAAAAAACGAAGTCGAAAAAACGGACTTTCCGACATGCCATCCTATGGATTCGATGTCGCTGATTACGATGCGCCTATTTTCGAGACGATCGGACGACTATTAACGAAGATACGGGCCATCATATCCGAAAAAATCAAAGTCAAAAAACGGACTGTCCGACATGACATCCTATGGATTCGAGGTCGCTGATTACGATGCGCCTATTTTCGAGACGATCGGACGACTATTAACGAAGATACGGGCGATCATATCCGGAAAAATCATAGTCGAAAAAACGGACTTTCCGACCTGCCATCCTATGGATTCGAGGTCGCTGATTACCATGCGCCTATTTTCAAGACGATCGGACGACTATTAACGAAGATACGGGCCATCATATCCGGAAAAAACGAAGTCGAAAAAACGGACTTTCCGACATGCCATCCTATGGATTCGATGTCGCTGATTACGATGCGCCTATTTTCGAGACGATCGGACGACTATTAACGAAGATACGGGCCATCATATCCGAAAAAATCAAAGTCAAAAAACGGACTTTCCGACCTGACATCCTATGGATTCGAGGTCGCTGATTACGATGCGCCTATTTTCAAGACGATCGGACGACTATTAACGAAGATACGGGCCCTCATATCCGGAAAAAACGAAGTCGAAAAAACGGACTTTCCGACCTGCCATCCTATGGATTCGAGGTCGCTGACTACGATGCGCCTATTTTCAAGACGATCGGACGACTATTAACGAAGATACGGGCAATCATATCCGGAAAAATCATAGTCGAAAAAACGGACTTTCCGACCTGCCATCCTATGGATTCGAGGTCGCTGATTACCATGCGCCTATTTTCAAGACGATCGGACGACTATTAACGAAGATACGGGCCATCATATCCGGAAAAAACGAAGTCGAAAAAACGGACTTTCCGACATACCATCCTATGGATTCGATGTCGCTGATTACGATGCGCCTATTTTCGAGACGATCGGACGACTATTAACGAAGATACGGGCCATCATATCCGAAAAAATCATAGTCGAAAAAACGGACTTTCCGACATGCCATCCTATGGATTCGAGGTCGCTGATTACGATCCGCCTATTTTCGAAACGATCGGACGACTATTAACCAAGATACGAGCGATCATATCCGAAAAAATCAAAGTCAAAAACGGACTGTCCGACCTGACATCCTATAGATTCGAGGTCGCTGATTACGATGCGCCTATTTTCCAGACGATCGGACGACTATTAACGAAGTTACGGGCGATCATATCCGTTAAAATCAAAGACGAAAAAACGGACTTTCCGACCTGACATCCTATGGATTCGAGGTCGCTGATTACCATGCGCCTATTTTCAAGACGATCGGACGACTATTAACGAAGATACGGGCCATCATATCCGGAAAAAACGAAGTCGAAAAAACGGACTTTCCGACTTGCCTTCCTATGGATTCGAGGTCGCTGATTACGATGCGCCTATTTTCGAGACGATCGGCCGACTATTAACGAAGATACGGGCGATCATATCCGAAAAAATCATAGTCGAAAAAACGGACTTTCCGACATGCCATCCTATGGATTCGAGGTTGCTGATTACGATGCGCCTATTTTCGAGACGATCGGACGACTATTAGCGAAGATACGGGCAATCATATCCGGAAAAATCATAGTCGAAAAAATGGACTTTCCGACCTGCCATCCTATGGATTCGAGGTCGCTGATTACGATGCGCCTATTTTCCAGACGATCGGACGACTATTAACGAAGTTACGGGCGATCATATCCGGAAAAATCAAAGACGAAAAAACGGACTTTCCGACCTGACATCCTATGGATTCGAGGTCGCTGATTACGATGCGCCAACTTTCAAGACGATCGGACGACTATTAACGAAGATACGGGCAATCATATCCGGAAAAATCATAGTCGAAAAAACGGACTTTCCGACCTGACATCCTATGGATTCGAAGTCGCTGATTACGATGCGCCTATTTTCGAGACGATCGGACGACTATTAACGAAGATACGGGCGATCATATCCGGAAAAATCATAGTCGAAAAAACGGACTTTCCGACCTGCCATCCTATGGATTCGAGGTCGCTGATTACCATGCGCCTATTTTCAAGACGATCGGACGACTATTAACGAAGATACGGGCGATCATATCCGAAAAAATCATAGTCGAAAAAACGGACTTTCCGACCTGCCATCCTATGGATTCGAGGTCGCTGATTACCATGCGCCTATTTTCAAGACGATCGGATGACTATTAACGAAGATACGGGCCATCATATCCGGAAAAAACGAAGTCGAAAAAACGGACTTTCCGACATGCCATCCTATGGATTCGATGTCGCTGATTACGATGCGCCTATTTTCGAGACGATCGGACGACTATTAACGAAGATACGGGCCATCATATCCGAAAAAATCAAAGTCAAAAAACGGACTGTCCGACATGACATCCTATGGATTCGAGGTCGCTGATTACGATGCGCCTATTTTCGAGACGATCGGACGACTATTAACGAAGATACGGGCGATCATATCCGGAAAAATCATAGTCGAAAAAACGGACTTTCCGACCTGCCATCCTATGGATTCGAGGTCGCTGATTACCATGCGCCTATTTTCAAGACGATCGGACGACTATTAACGAAGATACGGGCCATCATATCCGGAAAAAACGAAGTCGAAAAAACGGACTTTCCGACATGCCATCCTATGGATTCGAGGTCGCTGATTACCATGCGCCTATTTTCAAGACGATCGGACGACTATTAACGAAGATACGGGCCATAATATCCGAAAAAATCAAAGTCAAAAAACGGACTTTCCGACCTGCCATCCTATGGATTCGAGGTCGCTGACTACGATGCGCCTATTTTCAAGACGATCGGACGACTATTAACGAAGATACGGGCAATCATATCCGGAAAAATCATAGTCGAAAAAACGGACTTTCCGACCTGCCATCCTATGGATTCGAGGTCGCTGATTACCATGCGCCTATTTTCAAGACGATCGGACGACTATTAACGAAGATACGGGCCATCATATCCGGAAAAAACGAAGTCGAAAAAACGGACTTTCCGACATGCCATCCTATGGATTCGATGTCGCTGATTACGATGCGCCTATTTTCGAGACGATCGGACGACTATTAACGAAGATACGGGCCATCATATCCGAAAAAATCAAAGTCAAAAAACGGACTTTCCGACCTGACATCCTATGGATTCGAGGTCGCTGATTACGATGCGCCTATTTTCGAGACGATCGGACGAATATTAACGAAGATACGGGCGATCATATCCGAAAAAATCAAAGTCAAAAAACGGACTGTCCGACCTGACATCCTATGGATTCGAGGTCGCTGATTACGATGCGCCTATTTTCCAGACGATCGGACGACTATTAACGAAGCTACGGGCGATCATATCCGAAAAAATCAAAGACGAAAAAACGGACTTTCCGACCTGACATCCTATGGATTCGAAGTCGCTGATTACGATGCGCCTATTTTCAAGACGATCGGACGACTATTAACGAAGATACGGGCCATCATATCCGGAAAAAACGAAATCGAAAAAACGGACTTTCCGACCTGCCATCCTATGGATTCGAGGTCGCTGATTACGATGCGCCTATTTTCAAGACGATCGGACGACTATTAACGAAGATACGGGCAATCATATCCGGAAAAATCATAGTCGAAAAAACGGACTTTCCGACCTGCCATCCTATGGATTCGAGGTCGCTGATTACCATGCGCCTATTTTCGAGACGATCGGACGACTATTAACGAAGATACGGGCCATCATATCCGAAAAAATCAAAGTCAAAAAACGGACTGTCCGACATGACATCCTATGGATTCGAGGTCGCTGATTACGATGCGCCTATTTTCGAGACGATCGGACGACTATTAACGAAGATACGGGCGATCATATCCGGAAAAATCATAGTCGAAAAAACGGACATTCCGACCTGACATCCTATGGATTCGAAGTCGCTGATTACGATGCGCCTATTTTCAAGACGATCGGACGGCTATTAACGAAGATACGGGCCATCATATCCGGAAAAAACGAAGTCGAAAAAACGGACTTTCCGACCTGCCATCCTATGGATTCGAGGTCGCTGATTACGATGCGCCTATTTTCGAGACGATCGGACGACTATTAACGAAGATACGGGCGATCATATCCGAAAAAATCATAGTCGAAAAAACGGACTTTCCGACCTGCCATCCTATGGATTCGAGGTCGCTGATTACCATGCGCCTATTTTCAAGACGATCGGACGACTATTAACGAAGATACGGGCCATCATATCCGGAAAAAACGAAGTCGAAAAAACGGACTTTCCGACATGCCATCCTATGGATTCGAGGTCGCTGATTACCATGCGCCTATTTTCAAGACGATCGGACGACTATTAACGAAGATACGGGCCATAATATCCGAAAAAATCAAAGTCAAAAAACGGACTTTCCGACCTGCCATCCTATGGATTCGAGGTCGCTGACTACGATGCGCCTATTTTCAAGACGATCGGACGACTATTAACGAAGATACGGGCAATCATATCCGGAAAAATCATAGTCGAAAAAACGGACTTTCCGACCTGCCATCCTATGGATTCGAGGTCGCTGATTACCATGCGCCTATTTTCAAGACGATCGGACGACTATTAACGAAGATACGGGCCATCATATCCGGAAAAAACGAAGTCGAAAAAACGGACTTTCCGACATGCCATCCTATGGATTCGATGTCGCTGATTACGATGCGCCTATTTTCGAGACGATCGGACGACTATTAACGAAGATACGGGCCATCATATCCGAAAAAATCAAAGTCAAAAAACGGACTTTCCGACCTGACATCCTATGGATTCGAGGTCGCTGATTACGATGCGCCTATTTTCGAGACGATCGGACGAATATTAACGAAGATACGGGCGATCATATCCGAAAAAATCAAAGTCATAAAACGGACTGTCCGACCTGACATCCTATGGATTCGAGGTCGCTGATTACGATGCGCCTATTTTCCAGACGATCGGACGACTATTAACGAAGCTACGGGCGATCATATCCGAAAAAATCAAAGTCAAAAAACGGACTGTCCGACATGACATCCTATGGATTCGAGGTCGCTGATTACGATGCGCCTATTTTCGAGACGATCGGACGACTATTAACGAAGATACGGGCGATCATATCCGGAAAAATCATAGTCGAAAAAACGGACTTTCCGACCTGCCATCCTATGGATTCGAGGTCGCTGATTACCATTCGCCTATTTTCAAGACGATCGGACGACTATTAACGAAGATACGGGCCATCATATCCGGAAAAAACGAAGTCGAAAAAACGGACTTTCCGACATGCCATCCTATGGATTCGATGTCGCTGATTACGATGCGCCTATTTTCGAGACGATCGGACGACTATTAACGAAGATACGGGCCATCATATCCGAAAAAATCAAAGTCAAAAAACGGACTTTCCGACCTGACATCCTATGGATTCGAGGTCGCTGATTACGATGCGCCTATTTTCGAGACGATCGGACGAATATTAACGAAGATACGGGCGATCATATCCGAAAAAATCAAAGTCAAAAAACGGATTTTCCGACATGCCATCCTATGGGTTCGAGGTCGCTGATTACGATGCGCCTATTTTCGAGACGATCGGACGACTATTAACGAAGATACGGGCGATCATATCCGAAAAAATCAAAGTCAAAAAACTTACTGTCCGACCTGACATCCTATGGATTCGAGGTCGCTGATTACGATGCGCCTATTTTCAAGACGATCGGACGACTATTAACGAAGATACGGGCAATCATATCCGGAAAAATCAAAGACGAAAAAACGGACTTTCCGACCTGATATCCTATGGATTCGAGGTCGCTGATTACGATGCGCCTATTTTCAAGACGATCGGACGACTATTAACGAAGATACGGGCCCTCATATCCTGAAAAAACGAAGTCGAAAAAACGGACTTTCCGACCTGCCATCCTATGGATTCGAGGTCGCTGACTACGATGCGCCTATTTTCAAGACGATCGGACGACTATTAACGAAGATACGGGCAATCATATCCGGAAAAATCATAGTCGAAAAAACGGACTTTCCGACCTGCCATCCTATGGATTCGAGGTCGCTGATTACCATGCGCCTATTTTCAAGACGATCGGACGACTATTAACGAAGATACGGGCCATCATATCCGGAAAAAACGAAGTCGAAAAAACGGACTTTCCGACATGCCATCCTATGGATTCGATGTCGCTGATTACGATGCGCCTATTTTCGAGACGATCGGACAACTATTAACGAAGATACGGGCCATCATATCCGAAAAAATCAAAGTCAAAAAACGGACTGTCCGACATGACATCCTATGGATTCGAGGTCGCTGATTACGATGCGCCTATTTTCGAGACGATCGGACGACTATTAACGAAGATACGGGCGATCATATCCGGAAAAATCATAGTCGAAAAAACGGACTTTCCGACCTGCCATCCTATGGATTCGAGGTCGCTGATTACCATGCGCCTATTTTCAAGACGATCGGACGACTATTAACGAAGATACGGGCCCTCATATCCGGAAAAAACGAAGTCGAAAAAACGGACTTTCCGACCTGCCATCCTATGGATTCGAGGTCGCTGACTACGATGCGCCTATTTTCAAGACGATCGGACGACTATTAACGAAGATACGGGCCATCATATCCGGAAAAAACGAAGTCGAAAAAACGGACTTTCCGACATGCCATCCTATGGATTCGATGTCGCTGATTACGATGCGCCTATTTTCGAGACGATCGGACGACTATTAACGAAGATACGGGCCATCATATCCGAAAAAATCAAAGTCAAAAAACGGACTTTCCGACCTGACATCCTATGGATTCGAGGTCGCTGATTACGATGCGCCTATTTTCAAGACGATCGGACGACTATTAACGAAGCTACGGGCCATCATATCCGGAAAAAACGAAGTCGAAAAAACGGACTTTCCGACATGCCATCCTATGGATTCGATGTCGCTGATTACGATGCGCCTATTTTCGAGACGATCGGACGACTATTAACGAAGATACGGGCCATCATATCCGAAAAAATCAAAGTCAAAAAACGGACTTTCCGACCTGACATCCTATGGATTCGAAGTCGCTGATTACGATGCGCCTATTTTCAAGACGATCGGACGACTATTAACGAAGATACGGGCCATCATATCCGGAAAAAACGAAGTCGAAAAAACGGACTTTCCGACCTGCCATCCTATGGATTCGAGGTCGCTGATTACGATGCGCCTATTTTCGAGACGATCGGACGACTATTAACGAAGATACGGGCGATCATATCCGAAAAAATCATAGTCGAAAAAACGGACTTTCCGACCTGCCATCCTATGGATTCGAGGTCGCTGATTACCATGCGCCTATTTTCAAGACGATCGGACGACTATTAACGAAGATACGGGCCATCATATCCGGAAAAAACGAAGTCGAAAAAACGGACTTTCCGACTTGCCTTCCTATGGATTCGAGGTCGCTGATTACGATGCGCCTATTTTCGAGACGATCGGACGAATATTAACGAAGATTCGGGCGATCATATCCGAAAAAATCAAAGTCAAAAAACGGACTGTCCGACCTGACATCCTATGGATTCGAGGTCGCTGATTACGATGCGCCTATTTTCCAGACGATCGGACGACTATTAACGAAGCTACGGGCGATGATATCCGAAAAAATCAAAGACGAAAAAACGGACTTTCCGACCTGACATCCTATGGATTCGAAGTCGCTGATTACGATGCGCCTATTTTCAAGACGATCGGACGACTATTAACGAAGATACGGGCCATCATATCCGGATAAAACGAAGTCGAAAAAACGGACTTTCCGACCTGCCATCCTATGGATTCGAGGTCGCTGATTACGATGCGCCTATTTTCGAGACGATCGGACGACTATTAACGAAGATACGGGCGATCATATCCGAAAAAATCATAGTCGAAAAAACGGACTTTCCGACCTGCCATCCTATGGATTCGAGGTCGCTGATTACCATGCGCCTATTTTCAAGACGATCGGACGACTATTAACGAAGATAAGGGCCATCATATCCGGAAAAAACGAAGTCGAAAAAACGGACTTTCCGACTTGCCTTCCTATGGATTCGAGGTCGCTGATTACGATGCGCCTATTTTCGAGACGATCGGACGACTATTAACGAAGATACGGGCGATCATATCCGAAAAAATCATAGTCGAAAAAACGGACTTTCCGACATGCCATCCTATGGATTCGAGGTTGCTGATTACGATGCGCCTATTTTCGAGACGATCGGAAGACTATTAGCGAAGATACGGGCGATCATATCCGGAAAAATCATAGTCGAAAAAATGGACTTTCCGACCTGCCATCCTATGGATTCGAGGTCGCTGATTACGATGCGCCTATTTTCGAGACGATCGGACGACTATTAACGAAGATACGGGCCATCATATCCGAAAAAATCAAAGTCAAAAAACGGACTGTCCGACATGACATCCTATGGATTCGAGGTCGCTGATTACGATGCGCCTATTTTCGAGACGATCGGACGACTATTAACGAAGATACGGGCAATCATATCCGGAAAAATCATAGTCGAAAAAACGGACTTTCCGACCTGCCATCCTATGGATTCGAGGTCGCTGATTACCATGCGCCTATTTTCAAGACGATCGGACGACTATTAACGAAGATACGGGCCATCATATCCGGAAAAAACGAAGTCGAAAAAACGGACTTTCCGACATGCCATCCTATGGATTCGATGTCGCTGATTACGATGCGCCTATTTTCGAGACGATCGGACGACTATTAACGAAGATACGGGCCATCATATCCGAAAAAATCAAAGTCAAAAAACGGACTTTCCGACCTGACATCCTATGGATTCGAGGTCGCTGATTACGATGCGCCTATTTTCGAGACGATCGGACGAATATTAACGAAGATACGGGCGATCATATCCGAAAAAATCAAAGTCAAAAAACGGACTGTCCGACCTGACATCCTATGGATTCGAGGTCGCTGATTACGATGCGCCTATTTTCAAGACAATCGGACGACTATTAACGAAGATACGGGCCATCATATCCGGAAAAAACGAAGTCGAAAAAACGGACTTTCCGACCTGCCATCCTATGGATTCGAGGTCGCTGATTACCATGCGCCTATTTTCAAGACGATCGGACGACTATTAACGAAGATACGGGCAATCATATCCGGAAAAATCATAGTCGAAAAAACGGACTTTCCGACCTGCCATCCTATGGATTCGAGGTCGCTGATTACCATGCGCCTATTTTCAAGACGATCGGACGACTATTAGCGAAGATACGGGCAATCATATCCGGAAAAATCATAGTCGAAAAAATGGACTTTCCGACCTGCCATCCTATGGATTCGAGGTCGCTGATTACGATGCGCCTATTTTCCAGACGATCGGACGACTATTAACGAAGTTACGGGCGATCATATCCGGAAAAATCAAAGACGAAAAAACGGACTTTCCGACCTGCCATCCTATGGGTTCGAGGTCGCTGATTACGATGCGCCTATTTTCGAGACGATCGGACGACTATTAACGAAGATACGGGCGATCATATCCGAAAAAATGAAAGTCAAAAAACTTACTGTCCGACCTGACATCCTATGGATTCGAGGTCGCTGATTACGATGCGCCTATTTTCAAGACGATCGGACGACTATTAACGAAGATACGGGCAATCATATCCGGAAAAATCAAAGACGAAAAAACGGACATTCCGACCTGCCATCCTATGGATTCGAGGTCGCTGATTACGATGCGCCTATTTTCAAGACGATCGGACGACTATTAACGAAGATACGGGCAATCATATCCGGAAAAATCATAGTCGAAAAAACGGACTTTCCGACCTGCCATCCTATGGATTCGAGGTCGCTGATTACCATGCGCCTATTTTCAAGACGATCGGACGACTATTAACGAAGATACGGGCCATCATATCCGAAAAAATGAAAGTCAAAAAACTTACTGTCCGACCTGACATCCTATGGATTCGAGGTCGCTGATTACGATGCGCCTATTTTCAAGACGATCGGACGACTATTAACGAAGATACGGGCAATCATATCCGGAAAAATCAAAGACGAAAAAACGGACTTTCCGACCTGATATCCTATGGATTCGAGGTCGCTGATTACGATGCGCCTATTTTCAAGACGATCGGACGACTATTAACGAAGATACGGGCCCTCATATCCGGAAAAAACGAAGTCGAAAAAACGACCTTTCCGACCTGCCATCCTATGGATTCGAGGTCGCTGACTACGATGCGCCTATTTTCAAGACGATCGGACGACTATTAACGAAGATACGGGCAATCATATCCGGAAAAATCATAGTCGAAAAAACGGACTTTCCGACCTGCCATCCTATGGATTCGAGGTCGCTGATTACCATGCGCCTATTTTCAAGACGATCGGACGACTATTAACGAAGATACGGGCCATCATATCCGAAAAAATCATAGTCGAAAAAACGGACTTTCCGACATGCCATCCTATGGGTTCGAGGTCGCTGATTACGATGCGCCTATTTTCGAGATGATCGGACGACTATTAACGAAGATACGGGCCATCATATCCGAAAAAATCATAGTCGAAAAAACGGACTTTCCGACATGCCATCCTATGGGTTCGAGGTCGCTGACTACGATGCGCCTATTTTCAAGACGATCGGACGACTATTAACGAAGATACGGGCAATCATATCCGGAAAAATCATAGTCGAAAAAACGGACTTTCCGACCTGCCATCCTATGGATTCGAGGTCGCTGATTACCATGCGCCTATTTTCGAGACGATCGGACGACTATTAACGAAGATACGGGCCATCATATCCGAAAAAATCAAAGTCAAAAAACGGACTGTCCGACATGACATCCTATGGATTCGAGGTCGCTGATTACGATGCGCCTATTTTCGAGACGATCGGACGACCATTAACGAAGATACGGGCGATCATATCCGGAAAAATCATAGTCGAAAAAACGGACTTTCCGACATGCCATCCTATGGGTTCGAGGTCGCTGATTACGATGCGCCTATTTTCGAGATGATCGGACGACTATTAACGAAGATACGGGCCATCATATCCGAAAAAATCATAGTCGAAAAAACGGACTTTCCGACATGCCATCCTATGGGTTCGAGGTCGCTGACTACGATGCGCCTATTTTCAAGACGATCGGACGACTATTAACGAAGATACGGGCAATCATATCCGGAAAAATCATAGTCGAAAAAACGGACTTTCCGACCTGCCATCCTATGGATTCGAGGTCGCTGATTACCATGCGCCTATTTTCGAGACGATCGGACGACTATTAACGAAGATACGGGCCATCATATCCGAAAAAATCAAAGTCAAAAAACGGACTGTCCGACATGACATCCTATGGATTCGAGGTCGCTGATTACGATGCGCCTATTTTCGAGACGATCGGACGACTATTAACGAAGATACGGGCGATCATATCCGGAAAAATCATAGTCGAAAAAACGGACTTTCCGACCTGCCATCCTATGGATTCGAGGTCGCTGATTACCATGCGCCTATTTTCAAGACGATCGGACGACTATTAACGAAGATACGGGCCCTCATATCCGGAAAAAACGAAGTCGAAAAAACGGACTTTCCGACCTGCCATCCTATGGATTCGAGGTCGCTGACTACGATGCGCCTATTTTCAAGACGATCGGACGACTATTAACGAAGATACGGGCAATCATATCCGGAAAAATCATAGTCAAAAAAACGGACTTTCCGACCTGCCATCCTATGGATTCGAGGTCGCTGATTACCATGCACCTATTTTCAAGACGATCGGACGACTATTAACGAAGATACGGGCCATCATATCCGGAAAAAACGAAGTCGAAAAAACGGACTTTCCGACATGCCATCCTATGGATTCGATGTCGCTGATTACGATGCGCCTATTTTCGAGACGATCGGACGACTATTAACGAAGATACGGGCCATCATATCCGAAAAAATCAAAGTCAAAAAAACGGACTTTCCGACCTGACATCCTATGGATTCGAGGTCGCTGATTACGATGCGCCTATTTTCGAGACGATCGGACGAATATTAACGAAGATACGGGCGATCATATCCGAAAAAATCAAAGTCAAAAAACGGACTGTCCGACCTGACATCCTATGGATTCGAGGTCGCTGATTACGATGCGCCTATTTTCCAGACGATCGGACGACTATTAACGAAGCTACGGGCGATCATATCCGAAAAAATCAAAGACGAAAAAACGGACTTTCCGACCTGACATCCAATGGATTCGAAGTCGCTGATTACGATGCGCCTATTTTCAAGACGATCGGACGACTATTAACGAAGATACGGGCCATCATATCCGGAAAAAACGAAGTCGAAAAAACGGACTTTCCGACCTGCCATCCTATGGATTCGAGGTCGCTGATTACGATGCGCCTATTTTCGAGACGATCGGACGACTATTAACGAAGATACGGGCGATCATATCCGAAAAAATCATAGTCGAAAAAACGGACTTTCCGACCTGCCATCCTATGGATTCGAGGTCGCTGATTACCATGCGCCTATTTTCAAGACGATCGGACGACTATTAACGAAGATACGGGCCATCATATCCGGAAAAAACGAAGTCGAAAAAACGGACTTTCCGACTTGCCTTCCTATGGATTCGAGGTCGCTGATTACGATGCGCCTATTTTCGAGACGATCGGACGACTATTAACGAAGATACGGGCGATCATATCCGAAAAAATCATAGTCGAAAAAACGGACTTTCCGACCTGCCATCCTATGGATTCGAGGTCGCTGATTACCATGCGCCTATTTTCAAGACGATCGGACGGCTATTAACGAAGATACGGGCCATCATATCCGGAAAAAACGAAGTCGAAAAAACGGACTTTCCGACATGCCATCCTATGGATTCGATGTCGCTGATTACGATGCGCCTATTTTCGAGACGATCGGACGACTATTAACGAAGATACGGGCCATCATATCCGAAAAAATCAAAGTCAAAAAACGGACTGTCCGACATGACATCCTATGGATTCGAGGTCGCTGATTACGATGCGCCTATTTTCGAGACGATCGGACGACTATTAACGAAGATACGGGCGATCATATCCGGAAAAATCATAGTCGAAAAAACGGACTTTCCGACCTGCCATCCTATGGATTCGAGGTCGCTGATTACCATGCGCCTATTTTCAAGACGATCGGACGACTATTAACGAAGATACGGGCCATCATATCCGGAAAAAACGAAGTCGAAAAAACGGACTTTCCGACATGCCATCCTATGGATTCGATGTCGCTGATTACGATGCGCCTATTTTCGAGACGATCGGACGACTATTAACGAAGATACGGGCCATCATATCCGAAAAAATCAAAGTCAAAAAACGGACTTTCCGACCTGACATCCTATGGATTCGAGGTCGCTGATTACGATGCGCCTATTTTCGAGACGATCGGACGAATATTAACGAAGATACGGGCGATCATATCCGAAAAAATCAAAGTCAAAAAAGGACTGTCCGACCTGACATCCTATGGATTCGAGGTCGCTGATTACGATGCGCCTATTTTCAAGACGATCGGACGACTATTAACGAAGATACGGGCCCTCATATCCGGAAAAAACGAAATCGAAAAACGGACTTTCCGACCTGCCACCCTACGGATTCGAGGTCGCTGACTACGATGCGC
This sequence comes from Cryptocephalus primarius, assembly GCA_963576515.1. Classification (NCBI taxonomy): domain Eukaryota; kingdom Metazoa; phylum Arthropoda; class Insecta; order Coleoptera; family Chrysomelidae; genus Cryptocephalus; species Cryptocephalus primarius. The sequence continues at coordinate 6,546,051 of OY754942.1, read as the reverse complement.
CTATTTTCAAGACGATCGGACGACTATTAACGAAGATACGGGCAATCATATCCGGAAAAATCATAGTCGAAAAAACGGACTTTCCGACCTGCCATCCTATGGATTCGAGGTCGCTGATTACCATGCGCCTATTTTCAAGACGATCGGACGACTATTAACGAAGATACGGGCCATCATATCCGGAAAAAACGAAGTCGAAAAAACGGACTTTCCGACATGCCATCCTATGGATTCGATGTCGCTGATTACGATGCGCCTATTTTCGAGACGATCGGACGACTATTAACGAAGATACGGGCCATCATATCTGAAAAAATCAAAGTCAAAAAACGGACTTTCCGACCTGACATCCTATGGATTCGAGGTCGCTGATTACGATGCGCCTATTTTCGAGACGATCGGACGAATATTAACGAAGATACGGGCGATCATATCCGAAAAAATCAAAGTCAAAAAACGGACTGTCCGACCTGACATCCTATGGATTCGAGGTCGCTGATTACGATGCGCCTATTTTCCAGACGATCGGACGACTATTAACGAAGCTACGGGCGATCATATCCGAAAAAATCAAAGACGAAAAAACGGACTTTCCGACCTGACATCCTATGGATTCGAAGTCGCTGATTACGATGCGCCTATTTTCAAGACGATCGGACGACTATTAACGAAGATACGGGCCATCATATCCGGAAAAAACGAAGTCGAAAAAACGGACTTTCCGACCTGCCATCCTATGGATTCGAGGTCGCTGATTACGATGCGCCTATTTTCGAGACGATCGGACGACTATTAACGAAGATACGGGCGATCATATCCGAAAAAATCATAGTCGAAAAAACGGACTTTCCGACCTGCCATCCTATGGATTCGAGGTCGCTGATTACCATGCGCCTATTTTCAAGACGATCGGACGACTATTAACGAAGATACGGGCGATCATATCCGGAAAAATCATAGTCGAAAAAATGGACTTTCCGACCTGCCATCCTATGGATTCGAGGTCGCTGATTACGATGCGCCTATTTTCGAGACGATCGGACGACTATTAACGAAGATACGGGCCATCATATCCGAAAAAATCAAAGTCAAAAAACGGACTGTCCGACATGACATCCTATGGATTCGAGGTCGCTGATTACCATGCGCCTATTTTCAAGACGATCGGACGACTATTAACGAAGATACGGGCCATCATATCCGAAAAAATCAAAGTCAAAAAAACGGACTTTCCGACCTGACATCCTATGGATTCGAGGTCGCTGATTACGATGCGCCTATTTTCGAGACGATCGGACGAATATTAACGAAGATACGGGCGATCATATCCGAAAAAATCAAAGTCAAAAAACGGACTGTCCGACCTGACATCCTATGGATTCGAGGTCGCTGATTACGATGCGCCTATTTTCCAGACGATCGGACGACTATTAACGAAGCTACGGGCGATCATATCCGAAAAAATCAAAGACGAAAAAACGGACTTTCCGACCTGACATCCAATGGATTCGAAGTCGCTGATTACGATGCGCCTATTTTCAAGACGATCGGACGACTATTAACGAAGATACGGGCCATCATATCCGGAAAAAACGAAGTCGAAAAAACGGACTTTCCGACCTGCCATCCTATGGATTCGAGGTCGCTGATTACGATGCGCCTATTTTCGAGACGATCGGACGACTATTAACGAAGATACGGGCGATCATATCCGAAAAAATCATAGTCGAAAAAACGGACTTTCCGACCTGCCATCCTATGGATTCGAGGTCGCTGATTACCATGCGCCTATTTTCAAGACGATCGGACGACTATTAACGAAGATACGGGCCATCATATCCGGAAAAAACGAAGTCGAAAAAACGGACTTTCCGACTTGCCTTCCTATGGATTCGAGGTCGCTGATTACGATGCGCCTATTTTCGAGACGATCGGACGACTATTAACGAAGATACGGGCGATCATATCCGAAAAAATCATAGTCGAAAAAACGGACTTTCCGACCTGCCATCCTATGGATTCGAGGTCGCTGATTACCATGCGCCTATTTTCAAGACGATCGGACGGCTATTAACGAAGATACGGGCCATCATATCCGGAAAAAACGAAGTCGAAAAAACGGACTTTCCGACATGCCATCCTATGGATTCGATGTCGCTGATTACGATGCGCCTATTTTCGAGACGATCGGACGACTATTAACGAAGATACGGGCCATCATATCCGAAAAAATCAAAGTCAAAAAACGGACTGTCCGACATGACATCCTATGGATTCGAGGTCGCTGATTACGATGCGCCTATTTTCGAGACGATCGGACGACTATTAACGAAGATACGGGCGATCATATCCGGAAAAATCATAGTCGAAAAAACGGACTTTCCGACCTGCCATCCTATGGATTCGAGGTCGCTGATTACCATGCGCCTATTTTCAAGACGATCGGACGACTATTAACGAAGATACGGGCCATCATATCCGGAAAAAACGAAGTCGAAAAAACGGACTTTCCGACATGCCATCCTATGGATTCGATGTCGCTGATTACGATGCGCCTATTTTCGAGACGATCGGACGACTATTAACGAAGATACGGGCCATCATATCCGAAAAAATCAAAGTCAAAAAACGGACTTTCCGACCTGACATCCTATGGATTCGAGGTCGCTGATTACGATGCGCCTATTTTCGAGACGATCGGACGAATATTAACGAAGATACGGGCGATCATATCCGAAAAAATCAAAGTCAAAAAAGGACTGTCCGACCTGACATCCTATGGATTCGAGGTCGCTGATTACGATGCGCCTATTTTCAAGACGATCGGACGACTATTAACGAAGATACGGGCCCTCATATCCGGAAAAAACGAAGTCGAAAAAACGGACTTTCCGACCTGCCACCCTACGGATTCGAGGTCGCTGACTACGATGCGCCTATTTTCAAGACGATCGGACGACTATTAACGAAGATACGGGCAATCATATCCGGAAAAATCATAGTCGAAAAAACGGACTTTCCGACCTGCCATCCTATGGATTCGAGGTCGCTGATTACCATGCGCCTATTTTCAAGACGATCGGACGACTATTAACGAAGATACGGGCCATCATATCCGGAAAAAACGAAGTCGAAAAAACGGACTTTCCGACATGCCATCCTATGGATTCGATGTCGCTGATTACGATGCGCCTATTTTCGAGACGATCGGACGACTATTAACGAAGATACGGGCCATCATATCTGAAAAAATCAAAGTCAAAAAACGGACTTTCCGACCTGACATCCTATGGATTCGAGGTCGCTGATTACGATGCGCCTATTTTCGAGACGATCGGACGAATATTAACGAAGATACGGGCGATCATATCCGAAAAAATCAAAGTCAAAAAACGGACTGTCCGACCTGACATCCTATGGATTCGAGGTCGCTGATTACGATGCGCCTATTTTCCAGACGATCGGACGACTATTAACGAAGCTACGGGCGATCATATCCGAAAAAATCAAAGACGAAAAAACGGACTTTCCGACCTGACATCCTATGGATTCGAAGTCGCTGATTACGATGCGCCTATTTTCAAGACGATCGGACGACTATTAACGAAGATACGGGCCATCATATCCGGAAAAAACGAAGTCGAAAAAACGGACTTTCCGACTTGCCTTCCTATGGATTCGAGGTCGCTGATTACGATGCGCCTATTTTCGAGACGATCGGACGACTATTAACGAAGATACGGGCGATCATATCCGAAAAAATCATAGTCGAAAAAACGGACTTTCCGACATGCCATCCTATGGATTCGAGGTTGCTGATTACGATGCGCCTATTTTCGAGACGATCGGAAGACTATTAGCGAAGATACGGGCGATCATATCCGGAAAAATCATAGTCGAAAAAATGGACTTTCCGACCTGCCATCCTATGGATTCGAGGTCGCTGATTACGATGCGCCTATTTTCGAGACGATCGGACGACTATTAACGAAGATACGGGCCATCATATCCGAAAAAATCAAAGTCAAAAAACGGACTGTCCGACATGACATCCTATGGATTCGAGGTCGCTGATTACGATGCGCCTATTTTCGAGACGATCGGACGACTATTAACGAAGATACGGGCAATCATATCCGGAAAAATCATAGTCGAAAAAACGGACTTTCCGACCTGCCATCCTATGGATTCGAGGTCGCTGATTACCATGCGCCTATTTTCAAGACGATCGGACGACTATTAACGAAGATACGGGCCATCATATCCGGAAAAAACGAAGTCGAAAAAACGGACTTTCCGACATGCCATCCTATGGATTCGATGTCGCTGATTACGATGCGCCTATTTTCGAGACGATCGGACGACTATTAACGAAGATACGGGCCATCATATCCGAAAAAATCAAAGTCAAAAAACGGACTTTCCGACCTGACATCCTATGGATTCGAGGTCGCTGATTACGATGCGCCTATTTTCGAGACGATCGGACGAATATTAACGAAGATACGGGCGATCATATCCGAAAAAATCAAAGTCAAAAAACGGACTGTCCGACCTGACATCCTATGGATTCGAGGTCGCTGATTACGATGCGCCTATTTTCAAGACAATCGGACGACTATTAACGAAGATACGGGCCATCATATCCGGAAAAAACGAAGTCGAAAAAACGGACTTTCCGACCTGCCATCCTATGGATTCGAGGTCGCTGATTACCATGCGCCTATTTTCAAGACGATCGGACGACTATTAACGAAGATACGGGCAATCATATCCGGAAAAATCATAGTCGAAAAAACGGACTTTCCGACCTGCCATCCTATGGATTCGAGGTCGCTGATTACGATGCGCCTATTTTCCAGACGATCGGACGACTATTAACGAAGTTACGGGCGATCATATCCGGAAAAATCAAAGACGAAAAAACGGACTTTCCGACCTGCCATCCTATGGGTTCGAGGTCGCTGATTACGATGCGCCTATTTTCGAGACGATCGGACGACTATTAACGAAGATTCGGGCGATCATATCCGAAAAAATGAAAGTCAAAAAACTTACTGTCCGACCTGACATCCTATGGATTCGAGGTCGCTGATTACGATGCGCCTATTTTCAAGACGATCGGACGACTATTAACGAAGATACGGGCAATCATATCCGGAAAAATCATAGTCGAAAAAACGGACTTTCCGACATGCCATCCTATGGGTTCGAGGTCGCTGATTACGATGCGCCTATTTTCGAGATGATCGGACGACTATTAACGAAGATACGGGCCATCATATCCGAAAAAATCATAGTCGAAAAAACGGACTTTCCGACATGCCATCCTATGGGTTCGAGGTCGCTGACTACGATGCGCCTATTTTCAAGACGATCGGACGACTATTAACGAAGATACGGGCAATCATATCCGGAAAAATCATAGTCGAAAAAACGGACTTTCCGACCTGCCATCCTATGGATTCGAGGTCGCTGATTACCATGCGCCTATTTTCGAGACGATCGGACGACTATTAACGAAGATACGGGCCATCATATCCGAAAAAATCAAAGTCAAAAAACGGACTGTCCGACATGACATCCTATGGATTCGAGGTCGCTGATTACGATGCGCCTATTTTCGAGACGATCGGACGACCATTAACGAAGATACGGGCGATCATATCCGGAAAAATCATAGTCGAAAAAACGGACTTTCCGACATGCCATCCTATGGGTTCGAGGTCGCTGATTACGATGCGCCTATTTTCGAGATGATCGGACGACTATTAACGAAGATACGGGCCATCATATCCGAAAAAATCATAGTCGAAAAAACGGACTTTCCGACATGCCATCCTATGGGTTCGAGGTCGCTGACTACGATGCGCCTATTTTCAAGACGATCGGACGACTATTAACGAAGATACGGGCAATCATATCCGGAAAAATCATAGTCGAAAAAACGGACTTTCCGACCTGCCATCCTATGGATTCGAGGTCGCTGATTACCATGCGCCTATTTTCGAGACGATCGGACGACTATTAACGAAGATACGGGCCATCATATCCGAAAAAATCAAAGTCAAAAAACGGACTGTCCGACATGACATCCTATGGATTCGAGGTCGCTGATTACGATGCGCCTATTTTCGAGACGATCGGACGACTATTAACGAAGATACGGGCGATCATATCCGGAAAAATCATAGTCGAAAAAACGGACTTTCCGACCTGCCATCCTATGGATTCGAGGTCGCTGACTACGATGCGCCTATTTTCAAGACGATCGGACGACTATTAACGAAGATACGGGCAATCATATCCGGAAAAATCATAGTCAAAAAAACGGACTTTCCGACCTGCCATCCTATGGATTCGAGGTCGCTGATTACCATGCACCTATTTTCAAGACGATCGGACGACTATTAACGAAGATACGGGCCATCATATCCGGAAAAAACGAAGTCGAAAAAACGGACTTTCCGACATGCCATCCTATGGATTCGATGTCGCTGATTACGATGCGCCTATTTTCGAGACGATCGGACGACTATTAACGAAGATACGGGCCATCATATCCGAAAAAATCAAAGTCAAAAAACGGACTTTCCGACCTGACATCCTATGGATTCGAGGTCGCTGATTACGATGCGCCTATTTTCGAGACGATCGGACGAATATTAACGAAGATACGGGCGATCATATCCGAAAAAATCAAAGTCAAAAAACGGACTGTCCGACCTGACATCCTATGGATTCGAGGTCGCTGATTACGATGCGCCTATTTTCCAGACGATCGGACGACTATTAACGAAGCTACGGGCGATCATATCCGAAAAAATCAAAGACGAAAAAACGGACTTTCCGACCTGACATCCAATGGATTCGAAGTCGCTGATTACGATGCGCCTATTTTCAAGACGATCGGACGACTATTAACGAAGATACGGGCCATCATATCCGGAAAAAACGAAGTCGAAAAAACGGACTTTCCGACCTGCCATCCTATGGATTCGAGGTCGCTGATTACGATGCGCCTATTTTCGAGACGATCGGACGACTATTAACGAAGATACGGGCGATCATATCCGAAAAAATCATAGTCGAAAAAACGGACTTTCCGACCTGCCATCCTATGGATTCGAGGTCGCTGATTACCATGCGCCTATTTTCAAGACGATCGGACGACTATTAACGAAGATACGGGCCATCATATCCGGAAAAAACGAAGTCGAAAAAACGGACTTTCCGACTTGCCTTCCTATGGATTCGAGGTCGCTGATTACGATGCGCCTATTTTCGAGACGATCGGACGACTATTAACGAAGATACGGGCGATCATATCCGAAAAAATCATAGTCGAAAAAACGGACTTTCCGACCTGCCATCCTATGGATTCGAGGTCGCTGATTACCATGCGCCTATTTTCAAGACGATCGGACGGCTATTAACGAAGATACGGGCCATCATATCCGGAAAAAACGAAGTCGAAAAAACGGACTTTCCGACATGCCATCCTATGGATTCGATGTCGCTGATTACGATGCGCCTATTTTCGAGACGATCGGACGACTATTAACGAAGATACGGGCCATCATATCCGAAAAAATCAAAGTCAAAAAACGGACTGTCCGACATGACATCCTATGGATTCGAGGTCGCTGATTACGATGCGCCTATTTTCGAGACGATCGGACGACTATTAACGAAGATACGGGCGATCATATCCGGAAAAATCATAGTCGAAAAAACGGACTTTCCGACCTGCCATCCTATGGATTCGAGGTCGCTGATTACCATGCGCCTATTTTCAAGACGATCGGACGACTATTAACGAAGATACGGGCCATCATATCCGGAAAAAACGAAGTCGAAAAAACGGACTTTCCGACATGCCATCCTATGGATTCGATGTCGCTGATTACGATGCGCCTATTTTCGAGACGATCGGACGACTATTAACGAAGATACGGGCCATCATATCCGAAAAAATCAAAGTCAAAAAACGGACTTTCCGACCTGACATCCTATGGATTCGAGGTCGCTGATTACGATGCGCCTATTTTCGAGACGATCGGACGAATATTAACGAAGATACGGGCGATCATATCCGAAAAAATCAAAGTCAAAAAAGGACTGTCCGACCTGACATCCTATGGATTCGAGGTCGCTGATTACGATGCGCCTATTTTCAAGACGATCGGACGACTATTAACGAAGATACGGGCCCTCATATCCGGAAAAAACGAAGTCGAAAAAACGGACTTTCCGACCTGCCACCCTACGGATTCGAGGTCGCTGACTACGATGCGCCTATTTTCAAGACGATCGGACGACTATTAACGAAGATACGGGCAATCATATCCGGAAAAATCATAGTCGAAAAAACGGACTTTCCGACCTGCCATCCTATGGATTCGAGGTCGCTGATTACCATGCGCCTATTTTCAAGACGATCGGACGACTATTAACGAAGATACGGGCCATCATATCCGGAAAAAACGAAGTCGAAAAAACGGACTTTCCGACATGCCATCCTATGGATTCGATGTCGCTGATTACGATGCGCCTATTTTCGAGACGATCGGACGACTATTAACGAAGATACGGGCCATCATATCTGAAAAAATCAAAGTCAAAAAACGGACTTTCCGACCTGACATCCTATGGATTCGAGGTCGCTGATTACGATGCGCCTATTTTCGAGACGATCGGACGAATATTAACGAAGATACGGGCGATCATATCCGAAAAAATCAAAGTCAAAAAACGGACTGTCCGACCTGACATCCTATGGATTCGAGGTCGCTGATTACGATGCGCCTATTTTCCAGACGATCGGACGACTATTAACGAAGCTACGGGCGATCATATCCGAAAAAATCAAAGACGAAAAAACGGACTTTCCGACCTGACATCCTATGGATTCGAAGTCGCTGATTACGATGCGCCTATTTTCAAGACGATCGGACGACTATTAACGAAGATACGGGCCATCATATCCGGAAAAAACGAAGTCGAAAAAACGGACTTTCCGACCTGCCATCCTATGGATTCGAGGTCGCTGATTACGATGCGCCTATTTTCGAGACGATCGGACGACTATTAACGAAGATACGGGCGATCATATCCGAAAAAATCATAGTCGAAAAAACGGACTTTCCGACCTGCCATCCTATGGATTCGAGGTCGCTGATTACCATGCGCCTATTTTCAAGACGATCGGACGACTATTAACGAAGATACGGGCCATCATATCCGGAAAACGAAGTCGAAAAAACGGACTTTCCGACTTGCCTTCCTATGGATTCGAGGTCGCTGATTACGATGCGCCTATTTTCGAGACGATCGGACGACTATTAACGAAGATACGGGCGATCATATCCGAAAAAATCATAGTCGAAAAAACGGACTTTCCGACATGCCATCCTATGGATTCGAGGTTGCTGATTACGATGCGCCTATTTTCGAGACGATCGGAAGACTATTAGCGAAGATACGGGCGATCATATCCGGAAAAATCATAGTCGAAAAAATGGACTTTCCGACCTGCCATCCTATGGATTCGAGGTCGCTGATTACGATGCGCCTATTTTCGAGACGATCGGACGACTATTAACGAAGATACGGGCCATCATATCCGAAAAAATCAAAGTCAAAAAACGGACTGTCCGACATGACATCCTATGGATTCGAGGTCGCTGATTACGATGCGCCTATTTTCGAGACGATCGGACGACTATTAACGAAGATACGGGCAATCATATCCGGAAAAATCATAGTCGAAAAAACGGACTTTCCGACCTGCCATCCTATGGATTCGAGGTCGCTGATTACCATGCGCCTATTTTCAAGACGATCGGACGACTATTAACGAAGATACGGGCCATCATATCCGGAAAAAACGAAGTCGAAAAAACGGACTTTCCGACATGCCATCCTATGGATTCGATGTCGCTGATTACGATGCGCCTATTTTCGAGACGATCGGACGACTATTAACGAAGATACGGGCCATCATATCCGAAAAAATCAAAGTCAAAAAACGGACTTTCCGACCTGACATCCTATGGATTCGAGGTCGCTGATTACGATGCGCCTATTTTCGAGACGATCGGACGAATATTAACGAAGATACGGGCGATCATATCCGAAAAAATCAAAGTCAAAAAACGGACTGTCCGACCTGACATCCTATGGATTCGAGGTCGCTGATTACGATGCGCCTATTTTCAAGACAATCGGACGACTATTAACGAAGATACGGGCCATCATATCCGGAAAAAACGAAGTCGAAAAAACGGACTTTCCGACCTGCCATCCTATGGATTCGAGGTCGCTGATTACCATGCGCCTATTTTCAAGACGATCGGACGACTATTAACGAAGATACGGGCAATCATATCCGGAAAAATCATAGTCGAAAAAACGGACTTTCCGACCTGCCATCCTATGGATTCGAGGTCGCTGATTACCATGCGCCTATTTTCAAGACGATCGGACGACTATTAGCGAAGATACGGGCAATCATATCCGGAAAAATCATAGTCGAAAAAATGGACTTTCCGACCTGCCATCCTATGGATTCGAGGTCGCTGATTACGATGCGCCTATTTTCCAGACGATCGGACGACTATTAACGAAGTTACGGGCGATCATATCCGGAAAAATCAAAGACGAAAAAACGGACTTTCCGACCTGCCATCCTATGGGTTCGAGGTCGCTGATTACGATGCGCCTATTTTCGAGACGATCGGACGACTATTAACGAAGATTCGGGCGATCATATCCGAAAAAATGAAAGTCAAAAAACTTACTGTCCGACCTGACATCCTATGGATTCGAGGTCGCTGATTACGATGCGCCTATTTTCAAGACGATCGGACGACTATTAACGAAGATACGGGCAATCATATCCGGAAAAATCAAAGACGAAAAAACGGACTTTCCGACCTGCCATCCTATGGATTCGAGGTCGCTGATTACGATGCGCCTATTTTCAAGACGATCGGACGACTATTAACGAAGATACGGGCAATCATATCCGGAAAAATCATAGTCGAAAAAACGGACTTTCCGACCTGCCATCCTATGGATTCGAGGTCGCTGATTACCATGCGCCTATTTTCAAGACGATCGGACGACTATTAACGAAGATACGGGCCATCATATCCGAAAAAATGAAAGTCAAAAAACTTACTGTCCGACCTGACATCCTATGGATTCGAGGTCGCTGATTACGATGCGCCTATTTTCAAGACGATCGGACGACTATTAACGAAGATACGGGCAATCATATCCGGAAAAATCAAAGACGAAAAAACGGACTTTCCGACCTGATATCCTATGGATTCGAGGTCGCTGATTACGATGCGCCTATTTTCAAGACGATCGGACGACTATTAACGAAGATACGGGCCCTCATATCCGGAAAAAACGAAGTCGAAAAAACGACCTTTCCGACCTGCCATCCTATGGATTCGAGGTCGCTGACTACGATGCGCCTATTTTCAAGACGATCGGACGACTATTAACGAAGATACGGGCAATCATATCCGGAAAAATCATAGTCGAAAAAACGGACTTTCCGACCTGCCATCCTATGGATTCGAGGTCGCTGATTACCATGCGCCTATTTTCAAGACGATCGGACGACTATTAACGAAGATACGGGCCATCATATCCGAAAAAATCATAGTCGAAAAAACGGACTTTCCGACATGCCATCCTATGGGTTCGAGGTCGCTGATTACGATGCGCCTATTTTCGAGATGATCGGACGACTATTAACGAAGATACGGGCCATCATATCCGAAAAAATCATAGTCGAAAAAACGGACTTTCCGACATGCCATCCTATGGGTTCGAGGTCGCTGATTACGATGCGCCTATTTTCGAGACGATCGGACGACTATTAACGAAGATACGGGCGATCATATCCGAAAAAATGAAAGTCAAAAAACTTACTGTCCGACCTGACATCCTATGGATTCGAGGTCGCTGATTACGATGCGCCTATTTTCAAGGCGATCGGACGACTATTAACGAAGATACGGGCAATCATATCCGGAAAAATCAAAGACGAAAAAACGGACTTTCCGACCTGATATCCTATGGATTCGAGGTCGCTGATTACGATGCGCCTATTTTCAAGACGATCGGACGACTATTAACGAAGATACGGGCCCTCATATCCGGAAAAAACGAAGTCGAAAAAACGACCTTTCCGACCTGCCATCCTATGGATTCGAGGTCGCTGACTACGATGCGCCTATTTTCAAGACGATCAGACGACTATTAACGAAGATACGGGCAATCATATCCGGAAAAATCATAGTCGAAAAAACGGACTTTCCGACCTGCCATCCTATGGATTCGAGGTCGCTGATTACCATGCGCCTATTTTCAAGACGATCGGACGACTATTAACGAAGATACGGGCCATCATATCCGGAAAAAACGAAGTCGAAAAAACGGACTTTCCGACATGCCATCCTATGGATTCGATGTCGCTGATTACGATGCGCCTATTTTCGAAACGATCGGACGACTATTAACGAAGATACGGGCGATCATATCCGAAAAAATCAAAGTAAAAAACGGACTGTCCGACCTGACATCCTATAGATTCGAGGTCGCTGATTACGATGCGCCTATTTTCAAGACGATCGGACGACTATTAACGAAGATACGGGCCCTCATATCCGGAAAAAACGAAGTCGAAAAAACGACCTTTCCGACCTGCCATCCTATGGATTCGAGGTCGCTGACTACGATGCGCCTATTTTCAAGACGATCGGACGACTATTAACGAAGATACGGGCAATCATATCCGGAAAAATCATAGTCGAAAAAACGGACTTTCCGACCTGCCATCCTATGGATTCGAGGTCGCTGATTACCATGCGCCTATTTTCAAGACGATCGGACGACTATTAACGAAGATACGGGCCATCATATCCGAAAAAATCATAGTCGAAAAAACGGACTTTCCGACATGCCATCCTATGGGTTCGAGGTCGCTGATTACGATGCGCCTATTTTCGAGATGATCGGACGACTATTAACGAAGATACGGGCCCTCATATCCGGAAAAAACGAAGTCGAAAAAACGGACTTTCCGACCTGCCATCCTATGGATTCGAGGTCGCTGATTACCATGCGCCTATTTTCAAGACGATCGGACGACTATTAACGAAGATACGGGCCATCATATCCGGAAAAAACGAAGTCGAAAAAACGGACTTTCCGACTTGCCTTCCTATGGATTCGAGGTCGCTGATTACGATGCGCCTATTTTCGAGACGATCGGACGACTATTAACGAAGATACGGGCGATCATATCCGAAAAAATCATAGTCGAAAAAACGGACTTTCCGACATGCCATCCTATGGATTCGAGGTTGCTGATTACGATGCGCCTATTTTCGAGACGATCGGACGACTATTAGCGAAGATACGGGCAATCATATCCGGAAAAATCAAAGTCAAAAAACGGACTTTCCGACCTGACATCCTATGGATTCGAGGTCGCTGATTACGATGCGCCTATTTTCGAGACGATCGGACGAATATTAACGAAGATACGGGCGATCATATCCGAAAAAATCAAAGTCAAAAAACGGACTGTCCGACCTGACATCCTATGGATTCGAGGTCGCTGATTACGATGCGCCTATTTTCCAGACGATCGGACGACTATTAACGAAGCTACGGGCGATCATATCCGAAAAAATCAAAGACGAAAAAACGGACTTTCCGACCTGACATCCTATGGATTCGAAGTCGCTGATTACGATGCGCCTATTTTCAAGACGATCGGACGACTATTAACGAAGATACGGGCCATCATATCCGGAAAAAACGAAGTCGAAAAAACGGACTTTCCGACCTGCCATCCTATGGATTCGAGGTCGCTGATTACGATGCGCCTATTTTCGAGACGATCGGACGACTATTAACGAAGATACGGGCGATCATATCCGAAAAAATCATAGTCGAAAAAACGGACTTTCCGACCTGCCATCCTATGGATTCGAGGTCGCTGATTACCATGCGCCTATTTTCAAGACGATCGGACGACTATTAACGAAGATACGGGCCATCATATCCGGAAAACGAAGTCGAAAAAACGGACTTTCCGACTTGCCTTCCTATGGATTCGAGGTCGCTGATTACGATGCGCCTATTTTCGAGACGATCGGACGACTATTAACGAAGATACGGGCGATCATATCCGAAAAAATCATAGTCGAAAAAACGGACTTTCCGACATGCCATCCTATGGATTCGAGGTTGCTGATTACGATGCGCCTATTTTCGAGACGATCGGAAGACTATTAGCGAAGATACGGGCGATCATATCCGGAAAAATCATAGTCGAAAAAATGGACTTTCCGACCTGCCATCCTATGGATTCGAGGTCGCTGATTACGATGCGCCTATTTTCGAGACGATCGGACGACTATTAACGAAGATACGGGCCATCATATCCGAAAAAATCAAAGTCAAAAAACGGACTGTCCGACATGACATCCTATGGATTCGAGGTCGCTGATTACGATGCGCCTATTTTCGAGACGATCGGACGACTATTAACGAAGATACGGGCAATCATATCCGGAAAAATCATAGTCGAAAAAACGGACTTTCCGACCTGCCATCCTATGGATTCGAGGTCGCTGATTACCATGCGCCTATTTTCAAGACGATCGGACGACTATTAACGAAGATACGGGCCATCATATCCGGAAAAAACGAAGTCGAAAAAACGGACTTTCCGACATGCCATCCTATGGATTCGATGTCGCTGATTACGATGCGCCTATTTTCGAGACGATCGGACGACTATTAACGAAGATACGGGCCATCATATCCGAAAAAATCAAAGTCAAAAAACGGACTTTCCGACCTGACATCCTATGGATTCGAGGTCGCTGATTACGATGCGCCTATTTTCGAGACGATCGGACGAATATTAACGAAGATACGGGCGATCATATCCGAAAAAATCAAAGTCAAAAAACGGACTGTCCGACCTGACATCCTATGGATTCGAGGTCGCTGATTACGATGCGCCTATTTTCAAGACAATCGGACGACTATTAACGAAGATACGGGCCATCATATCCGGAAAAAACGAAGTCGAAAAAACGGACTTTCCGACCTGCCATCCTATGGATTCGAGGTCGCTGATTACCATGCGCCTATTTTCAAGACGATCGGACGACTATTAACGAAGATACGGGCAATCATATCCGGAAAAATCATAGTCGAAAAAACGGACTTTCCGACCTGCCATCCTATGGATTCGAGGTCGCTGATTACCATGCGCCTATTTTCAAGACGATCGGACGACTATTAGCGAAGATACGGGCAATCATATCCGGAAAAATCATAGTCGAAAAAATGGACTTTCCGACCTGCCATCCTATGGATTCGAGGTCGCTGATTACGATGCGCCTATTTTCCAGACGATCGGACGACTATTAACGAAGTTACGGGCGATCATATCCGGAAAAATCAAAGACGAAAAAACGGACTTTCCGACCTGCCATCCTATGGGTTCGAGGTCGCTGATTACGATGCGCCTATTTTCGAGACGATCGGACGACTATTAACGAAGATTCGGGCGATCATATCCGAAAAAATGAAAGTCAAAAAACTTACTGTCCGACCTGACATCCTATGGATTCGAGGTCGCTGATTACGATGCGCCTATTTTCAAGACGATCGGACGACTATTAACGAAGATACGGGCAATCATATCCGGAAAAATCAAAGACGAAAAAACGGACTTTCCGACCTGCCATCCTATGGATTCGAGGTCGCTGATTACGATGCGCCTATTTTCAAGACGATCGGACGACTATTAACGAAGATACGGGCAATCATATCCGGAAAAATCATAGTCGAAAAAACGGACTTTCCGACCTGCCATCCTATGGATTCGAGGTCGCTGATTACCATGCGCCTATTTTCAAGACGATCGGACGACTATTAACGAAGATACGGGCCATCATATCCGAAAAAATGAAAGTCAAAAAACTTACTGTCCGACCTGACATCCTATGGATTCGAGGTCGCTGATTACGATGCGCCTATTTTCAAGACGATCGGACGACTATTAACGAAGATACGGGCAATCATATCCGGAAAAATCAAAGACGAAAAAACGGACTTTCCGACCTGATAT
The DNA here is from genome assembly GCA_963576515.1 of Cryptocephalus primarius. Lineage (NCBI taxonomy): Eukaryota > Metazoa > Arthropoda > Insecta > Coleoptera > Chrysomelidae > Cryptocephalus > Cryptocephalus primarius. Next base: position 6,529,871 of record OY754942.1, on the reverse strand, counting down.
CCTATGGATTCGAGGTCGCTGATTACGATGCGCCTATTTTCAAGACGATCGGACGACTATTAACGAAGATACGGGCCCTCATATCCGGAAAAAACGAAGTCGAAAAAACGACCTTTCCGACCTGCCATCCTATGGATTCGAGGTCGCTGACTACGATGCGCCTATTTTCAAGACGATCGGACGACTATTAACGAAGATACGGGCAATCATATCCGGAAAAATCATAGTCGAAAAAACGGACTTTCCGACCTGCCATCCTATGGATTCGAGGTCGCTGATTACCATGCGCCTATTTTCAAGACGATCGGACGACTATTAACGAAGATACGGGCCATCATATCCGAAAAAATCATAGTCGAAAAAACGGACTTTCCGACATGCCATCCTATGGGTTCGAGGTCGCTGATTACGATGCGCCTATTTTCGAGATGATCGGACGACTATTAACGAAGATACGGGCCATCATATCCGAAAAAATCATAGTCGAAAAAACGGACTTTCCGACATGCCATCCTATGGGTTCGAGGTCGCTGATTACGATGCGCCTATTTTCGAGACGATCGGACGACTATTAACGAAGATACGGGCGATCATATCCGAAAAAATGAAAGTCAAAAAACTTACTGTCCGACCTGACATCCTATGGATTCGAGGTCGCTGATTACGATGCGCCTATTTTCAAGGCGATCGGACGACTATTAACGAAGATACGGGCAATCATATCCGGAAAAATCAAAGACGAAAAAACGGACTTTCCGACCTGATATCCTATGGATTCGAGGTCGCTGATTACGATGCGCCTATTTTCAAGACGATCGGACGACTATTAACGAAGATACGGGCCCTCATATCCGGAAAAAACGAAGTCGAAAAAACGACCTTTCCGACCTGCCATCCTATGGATTCGAGGTCGCTGACTACGATGCGCCTATTTTCAAGACGATCAGACGACTATTAACGAAGATACGGGCAATCATATCCGGAAAAATCATAGTCGAAAAAACGGACTTTCCGACCTGCCATCCTATGGATTCGAGGTCGCTGATTACCATGCGCCTATTTTCAAGACGATCGGACGACTATTAACGAAGATACGGGCCATCATATCCGGAAAAAACGAAGTCGAAAAAACGGACTTTCCGACATGCCATCCTATGGATTCGATGTCGCTGATTACGATGCGCCTATTTTCGAAACGATCGGACGACTATTAACGAAGATACGGGCGATCATATCCGAAAAAATCAAAGTAAAAAACGGACTGTCCGACCTGACATCCTATAGATTCGAGGTCGCTGATTACGATGCGCCTATTTTCAAGACGATCGGACGACTATTAACGAAGATACGGGCCCTCATATCCGGAAAAAACGAAGTCGAAAAAACGACCTTTCCGACCTGCCATCCTATGGATTCGAGGTCGCTGACTACGATGCGCCTATTTTCAAGACGATCGGACGACTATTAACGAAGATACGGGCAATCATATCCGGAAAAATCATAGTCGAAAAAACGGACTTTCCGACCTGCCATCCTATGGATTCGAGGTCGCTGATTACCATGCGCCTATTTTCAAGACGATCGGACGACTATTAACGAAGATACGGGCCATCATATCCGAAAAAATCATAGTCGAAAAAACGGACTTTCCGACATGCCATCCTATGGGTTCGAGGTCGCTGATTACGATGCGCCTATTTTCGAGATGATCGGACGACTATTAACGAAGATACGGGCCCTCATATCCGGAAAAAACGAAGTCGAAAAAACGGACTTTCCGACCTGCCATCCTATGGATTCGAGGTCGCTGATTACCATGCGCCTATTTTCAAGACGATCGGACGACTATTAACGAAGATACGGGCCATCATATCCGGAAAAAACGAAGTCGAAAAAACGGACTTTCCGACTTGCCTTCCTATGGATTCGAGGTCGCTGATTACGATGCGCCTATTTTCGAGACGATCGGACGACTATTAACGAAGATACGGGCGATCATATCCGAAAAAATCATAGTCGAAAAAACGGACTTTCCGACATGCCATCCTATGGATTCGAGGTTGCTGATTACGATGCGCCTATTTTCGAGACGATCGGACGACTATTAGCGAAGATACGGGCAATCATATCCGGAAAAATCATAGTCGAAAAAATGGACTTTCCGACCTGCCATCCTATGGATTCGAGGTCGCTGATTACGATGCGCCTATTTTCCAGACGATCGGACGACTATTAACGAAGTTACGGGCGATCATATCCGGAAAAATCAAAGACGAAAAAACGGACTTTCCGACCTGACATCCTATGGATTCGAGGTCGCTGATTACGATGCGCCAACATTCAAGACGATCGGACGACTATTAACGAAGATACGGGCAATCATATCCGGAAAAATCATAGTCGAAAAAACGGACTTTCCGACCTGCCATCTTATGGATTCGAGGTCGCTGATTACGATGCGCCTATTTTCGAGATGATCGGACGACTATTAACGAAGATACGGGCCATCATATCCGAAAAAATCATAGTCGAAAAAACGGACTTTCCGACATGCCATCCTATGGGTTCGAGGTCGCTGATTACGATGCGCCTATTTTCGAGACGATCGGACGACTATTAACGAAGATACGGGCGATCATATCCGAAAAAATCAAAGTAAAAAAACTTACTGTCCGACCTGACATCCTATGGATTCGAGGTCGCTGATTACGATGCGCCTATTTTCAAGACGATCGGACGACTATTAACGAAGATACGGGCAATCATATCCGGAAAAATCAAAGACGAAAAAACGGACTTTCCGACCTGATATCCTATGGATTCGAGGTCGCTGATTACGATGCGCCTATTTTCAAGACGATCGGACGACTATTAACGAAGATACGGGCCCTCGTATCCGGAAAAAACGAAGTCGAAAAAACGGACTTTCCGACCTGCCATCCTATGGATTCGAGGTCGCTGACTACGATGCGCCTATTTTCAAGACGATCGGACGACTATTAACGAAGATACGGGCAATCATATCCGGAAAAATCATAGTCGAAAAAACGGACTTTCCGACCTGCCATCCTATGGATTCGAGGTCGCTGATTACCATGCGCCTATTTTCAAGACGATCGGACGACTATTAGCGAAGATACGGGCAATCATATCCGGAAAAATCATAGTCGAAAAAATGGACTTTCCGACCTGCCATCCTATGGATTCGAGGTCGCTGATTACGATGCGCCTATTTTCCAGACGATCGGACGACTATTAACGAAGTTACGGGCGATCATATCCGGAAAAATCAAAGACGAAAAAACGGACTTTCCGACCTGCCATCCTATGGGTTCGAGGTCGCTGATTACGATGCGCCTATTTTCGAGACGATCGGACGACTATTAACGAAGATACGGGCGATCATATCCGAAAAAATGAAAGTCAAAAAACTTACTGTCCGACCTGACATCCTATGGATTCGAGGTCGCTGATTACGATGCGTCTACTTTCGAGACGATCGGACGACTATTAACGAAGATACGGGCGATCATATCCGAAAAAATTATAGTCGAAAAAACGGACTTTCCGACATGCCATCCTATGGATTCGAGGTCGCTGATTACGATGCGCCTATTTTCGAGACGATCGGACGACTATTAACGAAGATACGGGCGATCATATCCGAAAAAATTATTGTCGAAAAAACTGACTTTCCGACAAGCCATCCTATGGATTCGAGGTCGCTGATTACGATGCGCCTATTTTCGAGACGATCGGACGACTATTAACGAAGATACATGCGATCATATCCGAAAAAATCATAGTCGAAAAAACGGACTTTCCGACCTGCCATCCTATGGATTCGAGGTCGCTGATTACGATGCGCCTATTTTCGAGACGATCGGACGACTATTAACGAAGATACGGGCGATCATATCCGAAAAAATTATTGTCGAAAAAACTGACTTTCCGACAAGCCATCCTATGGATTCGAGGTCGCTGATTACGATGCGCCTATTTTCCAGACGATCCGACGACTATTAACGAAGTTACGGGCGATCATATCCGGAAAAATCAAAGACGAAAAAACGGACTTTCCGACCTGCCATCCTATGGGTTCGAGGTCGCTGATTACGATGCGCCTATTTTCGAGACGATCGGACGACTATTAACGAAGATACGGGCGATCATATCCGAAAAAATGAAAGTCAAAAAACTTACTGTCCGACCTGACATCCTATGGATTCGAGGTCGCTGATTACGATGCGTCTACTTTCGAGACGATCGGACGACTATTAACGAAGATACGGGCGATCATATCCGAAAAAATTATAGTCGAAAAAACGGACTTTCCGACATGCCATCCTATGGATTCGAGGTCGCTGATTACGATGCGCCTATTTTCGAGACGATCGGACGACTATTAACGAAGATACGGGCGATCATATCCGAAAAAATTATTGTCGAAAAAACTGACTTTCCGACAAGCCATCCTATGGATTCGAGGTCGCTGATTACGATGCGCCTATTTTCGAGACGATCGGACGACTATTTACGAAGATACATGCGATCATATCCGAAAAAATCATAGTCGAAAAAACGGACTTTCCGACCTGCCATCCTATGGATTCGAGGTCGCTGATTACGATGCGCCTATTTTCGAGACGATCGGACGACTATTAACGAAGATACGGGCGATCATATCCGAAAAAATTATTGTCGAAAAAACTGACTTTCCGACAAGCCATCCTATGGATTCGAGGTCGCTGATTACGATGCGCCTATTTTCAAGACGATCGGACGACTATTAACGAAGATACGCGCGAACATATCCGAAAAAATCAAAGACGAAAAAACGGACTTTCCGACCTGACATCCTATGGATTCGAGGTCTCTGATTACGATGCGCCTATTTTCGAGACGATCGGACGACTATTAACGAAGATACGGGCCATCATATCCGGAAAAAACGAAGTCGAAAAAACGGACTTTCCGACCTGCCATCCTATGGATTCGAGGTCGCTGATAACGATGCGCCTATTTTCAAGACGATCGGACGACTATTAACGAAGATACGGGCAATCATATCCGGAAAAATCTTAGTCGAAAAAACGGACTTTCCGACTTGCCTTCCTATGGATTCGAGGTCGCTGATTACGATGCGCCTATTTTCGAGACGATCGGACGACTATTAACGAAGATACGGGCGATCATATCCGAAAAAATCATAGTCGAAAAAACGGACTTTCCGACATGCCATCCTATGGATTCGAGGTTGCTGATTACGATGCGCCTATTTTCGAGACGATCGGAAGACTATTAGCGAAGATACGGGCGATCATATCCGGAAAAATCATAGTCGAAAAAATGGACTTTCCGACCTGCCATCCTATGGATTCGAGGTCGCTGATTACGATGCGCCTATTTTCGAGACGATCGGACGACTATTAACGAAGATACGGGCCATCATATCCGAAAAAATCAAAGTCAAAAAACGGACTGTCCGACATGACATCCTATGGATTCGAGGTCGCTGATTACGATGCGCCTATTTTCGAGACGATCGGACGACTATTAACGAAGATACGGGCAATCATATCCGGAAAAATCATAGTCGAAAAAACGGACTTTCCGACCTGCCATCCTATGGATTCGAGGTCGCTGATTACCATGCGCCTATTTTCAAGACGATCGGACGACTATTAACGAAGATACGGGCCATCATATCCGGAAAAAACGAAGTCGAAAAAACGGACTTTCCGACATGCCATCCTATGGATTCGATGTCGCTGATTACGATGCGCCTATTTTCGAGACGATCGGACGACTATTAACGAAGATACGGGCCATCATATCCGAAAAAATCAAAGTCAAAAAACGGACTTTCCGACCTGACATCCTATGGATTCGAGGTCGCTGATTACGATGCGCCTATTTTCGAGACGATCGGACGAATATTAACGAAGATACGGGCGATCATATCCGAAAAAATCAAAGTCAAAAAACGGACTGTCCGACCTGACATCCTATGGATTCGAGGTCGCTGATTACGATGCGCCTATTTTCAAGACAATCGGACGACTATTAACGAAGATACGGGCCATCATATCCGGAAAAAACGAAGTCGAAAAAACGGACTTTCCGACCTGCCATCCTATGGATTCGAGGTCGCTGATTACCATGCGCCTATTTTCAAGACGATCGGACGACTATTAACGAAGATACGGGCAATCATATCCGGAAAAATCATAGTCGAAAAAACGGACTTTCCGACCTGCCATCCTATGGATTCGAGGTCGCTGATTACCATGCGCCTATTTTCAAGACGATCGGACGACTATTAGCGAAGATACGGGCAATCATATCCGGAAAAATCATAGTCGAAAAAATGGACTTTCCGACCTGCCATCCTATGGATTCGAGGTCGCTGATTACGATGCGCCTATTTTCCAGACGATCGGACGACTATTAACGAAGTTACGGGCGATCATATCCGGAAAAATCAAAGACGAAAAAACGGACTTTCCGACCTGCCATCCTATGGGTTCGAGGTCGCTGATTACGATGCGCCTATTTTCGAGACGATCGGACGACTATTAACGAAGATACGGGCGATCATATCCGAAAAAATGAAAGTCAAAAAACTTACTGTCCGACCTGACATCCTATGGATTCGAGGTCGCTGATTACGATGCGCCTATTTTCAAGACGATCGGACGACTATTAACGAAGATACGGGCAATCATATCCGGAAAAATCAAAGACGAAAAAACGGACTTTCCGACCTGCCATCCTATGGATTCGAGGTCGCTGATTACGATGCGCCTATTTTCAAGACGATCGGACGACTATTAACGAAGATACGGGCAATCATATCCGGAAAAATCATAGTCGAAAAAACGGACTTTCCGACCTGCCATCCTATGGATTCGAGGTCGCTGATTACCATGCGCCTATTTTCAAGACGATCGGACGACTATTAACGAAGATACGGGCCATCATATCCGAAAAAATGAAAGTCAAAAAACTTACTGTCCGACCTGACATCCTATGGATTCGAGGTCGCTGATTACGATGCGCCTATTTTCAAGACGATCGGACGACTATTAACGAAGATACGGGCAATCATATCCGGAAAAATCAAAGACGAAAAAACGGACTTTCCGACCTGATATCCTATGGATTCGAGGTCGCTGATTACGATGCGCCTATTTTCAAGACGATCGGACGACTATTAACGAAGATACGGGCCCTCATATCCGGAAAAAACGAAGTCGAAAAAACGACCTTTCCGACCTGCCATCCTATGGATTCGAGGTCGCTGACTACGATGCGCCTATTTTCAAGACGATCGGACGACTATTAACGAAGATACGGGCAATCATATCCGGAAAAATCATAGTCGAAAAAACGGACTTTCCGACCTGCCATCCTATGGATTCGAGGTCGCTGATTACGATGCGCCTATTTTCAAGGCGATCGGACGACTATTAACGAAGATACGGGCGATCATATCCGAAAAAATGAAAGTCAAAAAACTTACTGTCCGACCTGACATCCTATGGATTCGAGGTCGCTGATTACGATGCGTCTACTTTCGAGACGATCGGACGACTATTAACGAAGATACGGGCGATCATATCCGAAAAAATTATAGTCGAAAAAACGGACTTTCCGACATGCCATCCTATGGATTCGAGGTCGCTGATTACGATGCGCCTATTTTCGAGACGATCGGACGACTATTAACGAAGATACGGGCGATCATATCCGAAAAAATTATTGTCGAAAAAACTGACTTTCCGACAAGCCATCCTATGGATTCGAGGTCGCTGATTACGATGCGCCTATTTTCGAGACGATCGGACGACTATTAACGAAGATACATGCGATCATATCCGAAAAAATCATAGTCGAAAAAACGGACTTTCCGACCTGCCATCCTATGGATTCGAGGTCGCTGATTACGATGCGCCTATTTTCGAGACGATCGGACGACTATTAACGAAGATACGGGCGATCATATCCGAAAAAATTATTGTCGAAAAAACTGACTTTCCGACAAGCCATCCTATGGATTCGAGGTCGCTGATTACGATGCGCCTATTTTCCAGACGATCCGACGACTATTAACGAAGTTACGGGCGATCATATCCGGAAAAATCAAAGACGAAAAAACGGACTTTCCGACCTGCCATCCTATGGGTTCGAGGTCGCTGATTACGATGCGCCTATTTTCGAGACGATCGGACGACTATTAACGAAGATACGGGCGATCATATCCGAAAAAATGAAAGTCAAAAAACTTACTGTCCGACCTGACATCCTATGGATTCGAGGTCGCTGATTACGATGCGTCTACTTTCGAGACGATCGGACGACTATTAACGAAGATACGGGCGATCATATCCGAAAAAATTATAGTCGAAAAAACGGACTTTCCGACATGCCATCCTATGGATTCGAGGTCGCTGATTACGATGCGCCTATTTTCGAGACGATCGGACGACTATTAACGAAGATACGGGCGATCATATCCGAAAAAATTATTGTCGAAAAAACTGACTTTCCGACAAGCCATCCTATGGATTCGAGGTCGCTGATTACGATGCGCCTATTTTCGAGACGATCGGACGACTATTTACGAAGATACATGCGATCATATCCGAAAAAATCATAGTCGAAAAAACGGACTTTCCGACCTGCCATCCTATGGATTCGAGGTCGCTGATTACGATGCGCCTATTTTCGAGACGATCGGACGACTATTAACGAAGATACGGGCGATCATATCCGAAAAAATTATTGTCGAAAAAACTGACTTTCCGACAAGCCATCCTATGGATTCGAGGTCGCTGATTACGATGCGCCTATTTTCAAGACGATCGGACGACTATTAACGAAGATACGCGCGAACATATCCGAAAAAATCAAAGACGAAAAAACGGACTTTCCGACCTGACATCCTATGGATTCGAGGTCTCTGATTACGATGCGCCTATTTTCGAGACGATCGGACGACTATTAACGAAGATACGGGCCATCATATCCGGAAAAAACGAAGTCGAAAAAACGGACTTTCCGACCTGCCATCCTATGGATTCGAGGTCGCTGATAACGATGCGCCTATTTTCAAGACGATCGGACGACTATTAACGAAGATACGGGCAATCATATCCGGAAAAATCTTAGTCGAAAAAACGGACTTTCCGACTTGCCTTCCTATGGATTCGAGGTCGCTGATTACGATGCGCCTATTTTCGAGACGATCGGACGACTATTAACGAAGATACGGGCGATCATATCCGAAAAAATCATAGTCGAAAAAACGGACTTTCCGACATGCCATCCTATGGATTCGAGGTTGCTGATTACGATGCGCCTATTTTCGAGACGATCGGAAGACTATTAGCGAAGATACGGGCGATCATATCCGGAAAAATCATAGTCGAAAAAATGGACTTTCCGACCTGCCATCCTATGGATTCGAGGTCGCTGATTACGATGCGCCTATTTTCGAGACGATCGGACGACTATTAACGAAGATACGGGCCATCATATCCGAAAAAATCAAAGTCAAAAAACGGACTGTCCGACATGACATCCTATGGATTCGAGGTCGCTGATTACGATGCGCCTATTTTCGAGACGATCGGACGACTATTAACGAAGATACGGGCAATCATATCCGGAAAAATCATAGTCGAAAAAACGGACTTTCCGACCTGCCATCCTATGGATTCGAGGTCGCTGATTACCATGCGCCTATTTTCAAGACGATCGGACGACTATTAACGAAGATACGGGCCATCATATCCGGAAAAAACGAAGTCGAAAAAACGGACTTTCCGACATGCCATCCTATGGATTCGATGTCGCTGATTACGATGCGCCTATTTTCGAGACGATCGGACGACTATTAACGAAGATACGGGCCATCATATCCGAAAAAATCAAAGTCAAAAAACGGACTTTCCGACCTGACATCCTATGGATTCGAGGTCGCTGATTACGATGCGCCTATTTTCGAGACGATCGGACGAATATTAACGAAGATACGGGCGATCATATCCGAAAAAATCAAAGTCAAAAAACGGACTGTCCGACCTGACATCCTATGGATTCGAGGTCGCTGATTACGATGCGCCTATTTTCAAGACAATCGGACGACTATTAACGAAGATACGGGCCATCATATCCGGAAAAAACGAAGTCGAAAAAACGGACTTTCCGACCTGCCATCCTATGGATTCGAGGTCGCTGATTACCATGCGCCTATTTTCAAGACGATCGGACGACTATTAACGAAGATACGGGCAATCATATCCGGAAAAATCATAGTCGAAAAAACGGACTTTCCGACCTGCCATCCTATGGATTCGAGGTCGCTGATTACCATGCGCCTATTTTCAAGACGATCGGACGACTATTAGCGAAGATACGGGCAATCATATCCGGAAAAATCATAGTCGAAAAAATGGACTTTCCGACCTGCCATCCTATGGATTCGAGGTCGCTGATTACGATGCGCCTATTTTCCAGACGATCGGACGACTATTAACGAAGTTACGGGCGATCATATCCGGAAAAATCAAAGACGAAAAAACGGACTTTCCGACCTGCCATCCTATGGGTTCGAGGTCGCTGATTACGATGCGCCTATTTTCGAGACGATCGGACGACTATTAACGAAGATACGGGCGATCATATCCGAAAAAATGAAAGTCAAAAAACTTACTGTCCGACCTGACATCCTATGGATTCGAGGTCGCTGATTACGATGCGCCTATTTTCAAGACGATCGGACGACTATTAACGAAGATACGGGCAATCATATCCGGAAAAATCAAAGACGAAAAAACGGACTTTCCGACCTGCCATCCTATGGATTCGAGGTCGCTGATTACGATGCGCCTATTTTCAAGACGATCGGACGACTATTAACGAAGATACGGGCAATCATATCCGGAAAAATCATAGTCGAAAAAACGGACTTTCCGACCTGCCATCCTATGGATTCGAGGTCGCTGATTACCATGCGCCTATTTTCAAGACGATCGGACGACTATTAACGAAGATACGGGCCATCATATCCGAAAAAATGAAAGTCAAAAAACTTACTGTCCGACCTGACATCCTATGGATTCGAGGTCGCTGATTACGATGCGCCTATTTTCAAGACGATCGGACGACTATTAACGAAGATACGGGCAATCATATCCGGAAAAATCAAAGACGAAAAAACGGACTTTCCGACCTGATATCCTATGGATTCGAGGTCGCTGATTACGATGCGCCTATTTTCAAGACGATCGGACGACTATTAACGAAGATACGGGCCCTCATATCCGGAAAAAACGAAGTCGAAAAAACGACCTTTCCGACCTGCCATCCTATGGATTCGAGGTCGCTGACTACGATGCGCCTATTTTCAAGACGATCGGACGACTATTAACGAAGATACGGGCAATCATATCCGGAAAAATCATAGTCGAAAAAACGGACTTTCCGACCTGCCATCCTATGGATTCGAGGTCGCTGATTACGATGCGCCTATTTTCAAGGCGATCGGACGACTATTAACGAAGATACGGGCAATCATATCCGGAAAAATCAAAGACGAAAAAACGGACTTTCCGACCTGATATCCTATGGATTCGAGGTCGCTGATTACGATGCGCCTATTTTCAAGACGATCGGACGACTATTAACGAAGATACGGGCCCTCATATCCGGAAAAAACGAAGTCGAAAAAACGACCTTTCCGACCTGCCATCCTATGGATTCGAGGTCGCTGACTACGATGCGCCTATTTTCAAGACGATCAGACGACTATTAACGAAGATACGGGCAATCATATCCGGAAAAATCATAGTCGAAAAAACGGACTTTCCGACCTGCCATCCTATGGATTCGAGGTCGCTGATTACCATGCGCCTATTTTCAAGACGATCGGACGACTATTAACGAAGATACGGGCCATCATATCCGGAAAAAAACGAAGTCGAAAAAACGGACTTTCCGACATGCCATCCTATGGATTCGATGTCGCTGATTACGATGCGCCTATTTTCGAAACGATCGGACGACTATTAACGAAGATACGGGCGATCATATCCGAAAAAATCAAAGTAAAAAACGGACTGTCCGACCTGACATCCTATAGATTCGAGGTCGCTGATTACGATGCGCCTATTTTCAAGACGATCGGACGACTATTAACGAAGATACGGGCCCTCATATCCGGAAAAAACGAAGTCGAAAAAACGACCTTTCCGACCTGCCATCCTATGGATTCGAGGTCGCTGACTACGATGCGCCTATTTTCAAGACGATCGGACGACTATTAACGAAGATACGGGCAATCATATCCGGAAAAATCATAGTCGAAAAAACGGACTTTCCGACCTGCCATCCTATGGATTCGAGGTCGCTGATTACCATGCGCCTATTTTCAAGACGATCGGACGACTATTAACGAAGATACGGGCCATCATATCCGAAAAAATCATAGTCGAAAAAACGGACTTTCCGACATGCCATCCTATGGGTTCGAGGTCGCTGATTACGATGCGCCTATTTTCGAGATGATCGGACGACTATTAACGAAGATACGGGCCCTCATATCCGGAAAAAACGAAGTCGAAAAAACGGACTTTCCGACCTGCCATCCTATGGATTCGAGGTCGCTGATTACCATGCGCCTATTTTCAAGACGATCGGACGACTATTAACGAAGATACGGGCCATCATATCCGGAAAAAACGAAGTCGAAAAAACGGACTTTCCGACTTGCCTTCCTATGGATTCGAGGTCGCTGATTACGATGCGCCTATTTTCGAGACGATCGGACGACTATTAACGAAGATACGGGCGATCATATCCGAAAAAATCATAGTCGAAAAAACGGACTTTCCGACATGCCATCCTATGGATTCGAGGTTGCTGATTACGATGCGCCTATTTTCGAGACGATCGGACGACTATTAGCGAAGATACGGGCAATCATATCCGGAAAAATCATAGTCGAAAAAATGGACTTTCCGACCTGCCATCCTATGGATTCGAGGTCGCTGATTACGATGCGCCTATTTTCCAGACGATCGGACGACTATTAACGAAGTTACGGGCGATCATATCCGGAAAAATCAAAGACGAAAAAACGGACTTTCCGACCTGACATCCTATGGATTCGAGGTCGCTGATTACGATGCGCCAACATTCAAGACGATCGGACGACTATTAACGAAGATACGGGCAATCATATCCGGAAAAATCATAGTCGAAAAAATGGACTTTCCGACCTGCCATCCTATGGATTCGAGGTCGCTGATTACGATGCGCCTATTTTCGAGATGATCGGACGACTATTAACGAAGATACGGGCCATCATATCCGAAAAAATCATAGTCGAAAAAACGGACTTTCCGACATGCCATCCTATGGGTTCGAGGTCGCTGATTACGATGCGCCTATTTTCGAGACGATCGGACGACTATTAACGAAGATACGGGCGATCATATCCGAAAAAATCAAAGTAAAAAAACTTACTGTCCGACCTGACATCCTATGGATTCGAGGTCGCTGATTACGATGCGCCTATTTTCAGGACGATCGGACGACTATTAACGAAGATACGGGCAATCATATCCGGAAAAATCAAAGACGAAAAAACGGACTTTCCGACCTGATATCCTATGGATTCGAGGTCGCTGATTACGATGCGCCTATTTTCAAGACGATCGGACGACTATTAACGAAGATACGGGCCCTCGTATCCGGAAAAAACGAAGTCGAAAAAACGGACTTTCCGACCTGCCATCCTATGGATTCGAGGTCGCTGACTACGATGCGCCTATTTTCAAGACGATCGGACGACTATTAACGAAGATACGGGCAATCATATCCGGAAAAATCATAGTCGAAAAAACGGACTTTCCGACCTGCCATCCTATGGATTCGAGGTCGCTGATTACCATGCGCCTATTTTCAAGACGATCGGACGACTATTAGCGAAGATACGGGCAATCATATCCGGAAAAATCATAGTCGAAAAAATGGACTTTCCGACCTGCCATCCTATGGATTCGAGGTCGCTGATTACGATGCGCCTATTTTCCAGACGATCGGACGACTATTAACGAAGTTACGGGCGATCATATCCGGAAAAATCAAAGACGAAAAAACGGACTTTCCGACCTGCCATCCTATGGGTTCGAGGTCGCTGCTTACGATGCGCCTATTTTCGAGACGATCGGACGACTATTAACGAAGATACGGGCGATCATATCCGAAAAAATGAAAGTCAAAAAACTTACTGTCCGACCTGACATCCTATGGATTCGAGGTCGCTGATTACGATGCGTCTACTTTCGAGACGATCGGACGACTATTAACGAAGATACGGGCGATCATATCCGAAAAAATTATAGTCGAAAAAACTGACTTTCCGACAAGCCATCCTATGGATTCGAGGTCGCTGATTACGATGCGCCTATTTTCGAGACGATCGGACGACTATTAACGAAGATACATGCGATCATATCCGAAAAAATCATAGTCGAAAAAACGGACTTTCCGACCTGCCATCCTATGGATTCGAGGTCGCTGATTACGATGCGCCTATTTTCGAGACGATCGGACGACTATTAACGAAGATACGGGCGATCATATCCGAAAAAATTATTGTCGAAAAAACTGACTTTCCGACAAGCCATCCTATGGATTCGAGGTCGCTGATTACGATGCGCCTATTTTCCAGACGATCCGACGACTATTAACGAAGTTACGGGCGATCATATCCGAAAAAATCAAAGACGAAAAAACGGACTTTCCGACCTGACATCCTATGGATTCGAGGTCGCTGATTACGATGCGCCTATTTTCAAGACGATCGGACGACTATTAACGAAGATACGCGCGAACATATCCGAAAAAATCAAAGACGAAAAAACTGACTTTCCGACCTGACATCCTATGGATTCGAGGTCTCTGATTACGATGCGCCTATTTTCGAGACGATCGGACGACTATTAACGAAGATACGGGCCATCATATCCGGAAAAAACGAAGTCGAAAAAACGGACTTTCCGACCTGCCATCCTATGGATTCGAGGTCGCTGATAACGATGCGCCTATTTTCAAGACGATCGGACGACTATTAACGAAGATACGGGCAATCATATCCGGAAAAATCTTAGTCGAAAAAACTGACTTTCCGACCTGCCATCCTATGGATTCGAGGTCGCTGATTACGATGCGCCTATTTTCGAGACGATCGGACGACTATTAACGAAGATACGGGCAATCATATCCGGAAAAGTCATAGTCGAAAAAACGGACTTTCCGACCTGCCATTATATGGATTCGAGGTCGCTGATTACGATGCGCCTATTTTCGAGACGATCGGACGACTATTAACGAAGATACGGGCAATCATATCCGGAAAAGTCATAGTCGAAAAAACGGACTTTGCGACCTGACATCCTATGGATTCGAGGTCGCTGATTACGATGCGCATATTTTCCAGACGATCGGACCACTATTAACGAAGATACGGGCGATCATATCCGAAAAAATCAAAGTCAAAAAACTGACTGTCCGACCTGACATCCTATGGATTCGAGGTCGCTGATTACGATGCGCCTATTTTCGAGACGATCGGACGACTATTAACGAAGATACGGGCGATCATATCCGAAAAAATTATTGTCGAAAAAACTGACTTTCCGACAAGCCATCCTATGGATTCGAGGTCGCTGATTACGATGCGCCTATTTTCGAGACGATCGGACGACTATTAACGAAGTTACGGGCGATCATATCCGAAAAAATCAAAGACGAAAAAACGGACTCTCCGACCTGACATCCTATGGATTCGAGATCGCTGATTACGATGCGCCTAGTTTCAAGACGATCGGACGACTATTAACGAAGATACGGGCGATCATATCCGAAAAAACCAAAGTCAAAAAACTGACTGTCCGACCTGACATCCTATGGATTCGAGGTCGCTGATTACGATGCGCCTATTTTCGAGACGATCGGACGACTATTAACGAAGATACGGGCGATCATGTCCGGAAAAATCATAGTCGAAAAAACTGACTTTCCGACATGCCATCCTATGGATTCGAGGTCGCTGATTACGATGCGCCTATTTTCAAGACGATCGGACGACTATTAACGAAGATACGGGCGATCATATCCGAAAAAATCAAAGACGAAAAAACGGACTTTCCGACTTGACATCCTATGGACTCGAGGTCTCTGATTACGATGCGCCTATTTTCGAGACGATCGGACGACTATTAACGAAGATACGGGCGATCATATCCGAAAAAATTATTGTCGAAAAAACTGACTTTCTGACAAGCCATCCTATGGATTCGAGGTCGCTGATTACGATGCGCCTATTTTCGAGACGATCGGACGACTATTAACGAAGTTACGGGCAATCATATCCGAAAAAATCAAAGACGAAAAAACGGACTTTCCGACCTGCCATCCTATGGATTCGAGGTCGCTGATTACGATGCGCCTATTTTCGAGACGTTCGGACGACTATTAACGAAGATACGGGCGATCATATCCGAAAAAATTAAAGTCAAAAAACGGACTTTCCGACCGGACATCCTATGGATTCGAGGTCGCTGATTACGATGCGCCTATTTTCGAGACGATCGGACGACTATTAACGAAGATACGGGCAATCATATCCGGAAAAATCATAGTCGAAAAAACGGACTTTCCGACCTGCCATCCTATGGATTCGAGGTCGCTGATTACGATGCGCCTATTTTCCAGACGATCGGACGACTATTAACGAAGTTACGGGCGATCATATCCGGAAAAATCAAAGACGAAAAAACGGACTTTCCGACCTGCCATCCTATGGGTTCGAGGTCGCTGATTACGATGCGCCTATTTTCGAGACGATCGGACGACTATTAACGAAGATACGGGCCCTCGTATCCGGAAAAAACGAAGTCGAAAAAACGGACTTTCCGACCTGCCATCCTATGGATTCGAGGTCGCTGACTACGATGCGCCTATTTTCAAGACGATCGGACGACTATTAACGAAGATACGGGCAATCATATCCGGAAAAATCATAGTCGAAAAAACGGACTTTCCGACCTGCCATCCTATGGATTCGAGGTCGCTGATTACCATGCGCCTATTTTCAAGACGATCGGACGACTATTAGCGAAGATACGGGCAATCATATCCGGAAAAATCATAGTCGAAAAAATGGACTTTCCGACCTGCCATCCTATGGATTCGAGGTCGCTGATTACGATGCGCCTATTTTCCAGACGATCGGACGACTATTAACGAAGTTACGGGCGATCATATCCGGAAAAATCAAAGACGAAAAAACGGACTTTCCGACCTGCCATCCTATGGGTTCGAGGTCGCTGATTACGATGCGCCTATTTTCGAGACGATCGGACGACTATTAACGAAGATACGGGCGATCATATCCGAAAAAATGAAAGTCAAAAAACTTACTGTCCGACCTGACATCCTATGGATTCGAGGTCGCTGATTACGATGCGTCTACTTTCGAGACGATCGGACGACTATTAACGAAGATACGGGCGATCATATCCGAAAAAATTATAGTCGAAAAAACGGACTTTCCGACATGCCATCCTATGGATTCGAGGTCGCTGATTACGATGCGCCTATTTTCGAGACGATCGGACGACTATTAACGAAGATACGGGCGATCATATCCGAAAAAATTATTGTCGAAAAAACTGACTTTCCGACAAGCCATCCTATGGATTCGAGGTCGCTGATTACGATGCGCCTATTTTCGAGACGATCGGACGACTATTAACGAAGATACATGCGATCATATCCGAAAAAATCATAGTCGAAAAAACGGACTTTCCGACCTGCCATCCTATGGATTCGAGGTCGCTGATTACGATGCGCCTATTTTCGAGACGATCGGACGACTATTAACGAAGATACGGGCGATCATATCCGAAAAAATTATTGTCGAAAAAACTGACTTTCCGACAAGCCATCCTATGGATTCGAGGTCGCTGATTACGATGCGCCTATTTTCCAGACGATCCGACGACTATTAACGAAGTTACGGGCGATCATATCCGAAAAAATCAAAGACGAAAAAACGGACTTTCCGACCTGACATCCTATGGATTCGAGGTCGCTGATTACGATGCGCCTATTTTCAAGACGATCGGACGACTATTAACGAAGATACGCGCGAACATATCCGAAAAAATCAAAGACGAAAAAACGGACTTTCCGACCTGACATCCTATGGATTCGAGGTCTCTGATTACGATGCGCCTATTTTCGAGACGATCGGACGACTATTAACGAAGATACGGGCCATCATATCCGGAAAAAGCGAAGTCGAAAAAACGGACTTTCCGACCTGCCATCCTATGGATTCGAGGTCGCTGATAACGATGCGCCTATTTTCAAGACGATCGGACGACTATTAACGAAGATACGGGCAATCATATCCGGAAAAATCTTAGTCGAAAAAACTGACTTTCCGACCTGCCATCCTATGGATTCGAGGTCGCTGATTACGATGCGCCTATTTTCGAGACGATCGGACGACTATTAACGAAGATACGGGCAATCATATCCGGAAAAGTCATAGTCGAAAAAACGGACTTTCCGACCTGCCATTATATGGATTCGAGGTCGCTGATTACGATGCGCCTATTTTCGAGACGATCGGACGACTATTAACGAAGATACGGGCAATCATATCCGGAAAAATCATAGTCGAAAAAACTGACTTTCCGACCTGCCATCCTATGGATTCGAGGTCGCTGATTACGATGCGCCTATTTTCGAGACGATCGGACGACTATTAACGAAGATACGGGCGATCAAATCCTAGAAAATCATAGTCGAAAAAACGGACTTTCCGACATGCCACCCTATGGATTCGAGGTCGCTGATTACGATGCGCCTATTTTCGAGACGATCGGACGACTATTAACGAAGATACGGGCAATCATATCCGGAAAAATCATAGTCGAAAAAACGGACTTTCCGACCTGCCATCCTATGGATTCGAGGTCGCTGATTACGATGCGCCTATTTTCGAGACGATCGGACGACTATTAACGAAGATACGGGCGATCATATCCGAAAAAATTATTGTCGAAAAAACTGACTTTCCGACAAGCCATCCTATGGATTCGAGGTCGCTGATTACGATGCGCCTATTTTCGAGACGATCGGACGACTATTAACGAAGTTACGGGCGATCATATCCGAAAAAATCAAAGACGAAAAAACGGACTCTCCGACCTGACATCCTATGGATTCGAGATCGCTGATTACGATGCGCCTAGTTTCAAGACGATCGGACGACTATTAACGAAGATACGGGCGATCATATCCGAAAAAACCAAAGTCAAAAAACTGACTGTCCGACCTGACATCCTATGGATTCGAGGTCGCTGATTACGATGCGCCTATTTTCGAGACGATCGGACGACTATTAACGAAGATACGGGCGATCATGTCCGGAAAAATCATAGTCGAAAAAACTGACTTTCCGACATGCCATCCTATGGATTCGAGGTCGCTGATTACGATGCGCCTATTTTCAAGACGATCGGACGACTATTAACGAAGATACGGGCGATCATATCCGAAAAAATCAAAGACGAAAAAACGGACTTTCCGACTTGACATCCTATGGACTCGAGGTCTCTGATTACGATGCGCCTATTTTCGAGACGATCGGACGACTATTAACGAAGATACGGGCGATCATATCCGAAAAAATTATTGTCGAAAAAACTGACTTTCTGACAAGCCATCCTATGGATTCGAGGTCGCTGATTACGATGCGCCTATTTTCGAGACGATCGGACGACTATTAACGAAGTTACGGGCAATCATATCCGAAAAAATCAAAGACGAAAAAACGGACTTTCCGACCTGCCATCCTATGGATTCGAGGTCGCTGATTACGATGCGCCTATTTTCGAGACGTTCGGACGACTATTAACGAAGATACGGGCGATCATATCCGAAAAAATTAAAGTCAAAAAACGGACTTTCCGACCGGACATCCTATGGATTCGAGGTCGCTGATTACGATGCGCCTATTTTCGAGACGATCGGACGACTATTAACGAAGATACGGGCAATCATATCCGGAAAAATCATAGTCGAAAAAACGGACTTTCCGACCTGCCATCCTATGGATTCGAGGTCGCTGATTACGATGCGCCTATTTTCCAGACGATCGGACGACTATTAACGAAGTTACGGGCGATCATATCCGAAAAAATCAAAGACGAAAAAACGGACTTTCCGACCTGACATCCTATGGATTCGAGATCGCTGATTACGATGCGCCTATTTTCAAGACGATCGGACGACTATTAACGAAGATACGGGCAATCATATCCGGAAAAATCATAGTCGAAAAAACGGACTTTCCGACCTGCCATCCTATGGATTCGAGGTCGCTGATTACGATGCGCCTATTTTCGAGACGATCGGACGACTATTAACGAAGATACGGGCGATCATGTCCGAAAAAATTATTGTCGAAAAAACTGACTTTCCGACAAGCCATCCTATGGATTCGAGGTCGCTGATTACGATGCGCCTATTTTCGAGACGATCGGACGACTATTAACGAAGTTACGGGCGATCATATCCCAAAAAAATCAAAGACGAAAAAACGGACTTTCCGACCTGCCATCCTATGGATTCGAGGTCGCTGATTACGATGCGCCTATTTTCGAAACGATCGGACGACTATTAACGAAGATACGGGCGATCATATCCGAAAAAATCAAAGACGAAAAAACGGACTTTCCGACCTGACATCCTATGGATTCGAGATCGCTGATTACGATGCGCCTAGTTTCAAGACGATCGGACGACTATTAACGAAGATACGGGCGATCATATCCGAAAAAATCAAAGTAAAAAAACTGACTGTCCGACCTGACATCCTATGGATTCGAGGTCGCTGATTACGATGCGCCTATTTTCGAGACGATCGGACGACTATTAACGAAGATACGGGCGATCATATCCGGAAAAATCATAGTCGAAAAAACGGACTTTCCGACATGCCATCCTATGGATTCGAGGTCGCTGATTACGATGCGCCTATTTTCAAGACGATCGGACGACTATTAACGACGATATGGGCAATCATATCAGGAAAAATCATAGTCGAAAAAACGGACTTTCCGACCTGCCATCCTCTGGATTCCAGGTCGCTGATTACGATGCGCCTATTTTCGAAACGATCGGACGACTATTAACGAAGATACGGGCGATCATATCCGAAAAAATTATAGTCGAAAAACGGACTTTCCGACATGCCATCCTATGGATTCGAGGTCGCTGATTACGATGCGCCTATTTTCCAGACGTTCGGACGACTATTAACGAATATACGGGCAATCATATCCGAAAAAATCATAGTCGAAAAAACGGACTTTCCGACCTGCCATACTATGGATTCGAGTCGCTGATTACGATGCGCCTATTTTCGAGACGATCGGACGACTATTAACGAAGATACGGGCGATCATATCCGAAAAAATCATAGTCGAAAAAACGGACTTTCCGACCTGCCATCCTATGGATTCGAGGTCGCTGATTACGATGCGCCTATTCTCCAGACGATCGGACGACTATTAACGAAGTTACGGGCGATCATATCCGAAAAAATCAAAGACGAAAAAACGGACTTTCCGACCTGACATCCTATGGATTCGAGGTCTCTGATTACGATGCGCCTATTTTCGAGACGATCGGACGACTATTAACGAAGATACGGGCCATCATATCCGGAAAAAACGAAGTCGATAAAACGGAGTTTCCGACATGCCATCCTATGGATTCGAGGTCGCTGATTACGATGCGCCTATTTTCAAGACGGTCGGACGACTATTAACGAAGATACGGGCCATCATATCCGGAAAAAACGAAGTCGAAAAAACGGACTTTCCGACCTGCCATCCTATGGATTCGAGGTCGCTGATTACGATGCGCCTATTTTCGAGACGATCGGACGACTATTAACGAAGATACGGGCCATCATATCCGGAAAAAACGAAGTCGATAAAACGGAGTTTCCGACATGCCATCCTATGGATTCGAGATCGCTGATTACGATGCGCCTATTTTCAAGACGGTCGGACGACTATTAACGAAGATACGGGCCATCATATCCGGAAAAAACGAAGTCGAAAAAACGGACTTTCCGACCTGCCATCCTATGGATTCGAGGTCGCTGATTACGATGCGCCTATTTTCGAGACGATCGGACGACTATTAACGAAGATACGGGCAATCATATCCGGAAAAATCTTAGTCGAAAAAACTGACTTTCCGACCTGCCATCCTATGGATTCGAGGTCGCTGATTACGATGCGCCTATTTTCGAGACGATCGGACGACTATTAACGAAGATACGGGCAATCATATCCGGAAAAGTCATAGTCGAAAAAACGGACTTTCCGACCTGCCATTATATGGATTCGAGGTCGCTGATTACGATGCGCCTATTTTCGAGACCATCAGACGCCTATTAACGAAGATACGGGCAATCATATCCGGAAAAATCATAGTCGAAAAAACTGACTTTCCGACCTGCCATCCTATGGATTCGAGGTCGCTGATTACGATGCGCCTATTTTCGAGACGATCGGACGACTATTAACGAAGATACGGGCGATCATATCCGAAAAAATCAAAGTCAAAAAACGGACTGTCCGACCTGACATCCTATGGATTCGAGGTCGCTGATTACGATGCGCCTATTTTCAAGACGATCGGACGACTATTAACGAAGATACGGGCGATCATATCCGAAAAAATCAAAGACGAAAAAACGGACTTTCCGACCTGACATCCTATGGATTCGAGGTCTCTGATTACGATGCGCCTATTTTCGAGACGATCGGACGACTATTAACGAAGATACGGGCGATCATATCCGAAAAAATTATTGTCGAAAAAACTGACTTTCCGACAAGCCATCCTATGGATTCGAGGTCGCTGATTACGATGCGCCTATTTTCGAGACGATCGGAAGACTATTAACGAAGATACATGCGATCATATCCGAAAAAATCAAAGTCAAAAAACTGACTGTCCGACCTGACATCCTATGGATTCGAGGTCGCTGATTACGATGCGCCTATTTTCCAGAGGATCGGACGACTATTAACGAAGTTACGGGCGATCATATCCGAAAAAATCAAAGACGAAAAAACGGACTTTCCGACCTGACATCCTATGGATTCGAGATCGCTGATTACGATGCGCCTAGTTTCAAGACGATCGGACGACTATTAACGAAGATACGGGCGATCATATCCGAAAAAATCAAAGTCAAAAAACTGACTGTCCGACCTGACATCCTATGGATTCGAGGTCGCTGATTACGATGCGCCTATTTTCGAGACGATCGGACGACTATTAACGAAGGTACAGGCGATCATATCCGGAAAAATCATAGTCGAAAAAACGGACTTTCCGACATGCCATCCTATGGATTCGAGGTCGCTGATTACGATGCGCCTATTTTCAAGACGATCGGACGACTATTAACGAAGATACGGGCGATCATATCCGAAAAAATCAAAGACGAAAAAACGGACTTTCCGACTTGACATCCTATGGATTCGAGGTCTCTGATTACGATGCGCCTATTTTCGAGACGATCGGACGACTATTAACGAAGATACGGGCGATCATATCCGAAAAAATTATTGTCGAAAAAACTGACTTTCCGACAAGCCATCCTATGGATTCGAGGTCGCTGATTACGATGCGCCTATTTTCGAGACGATCGGACGACTATTAACGAAGTTACGGGCGATCATATCCGAAAAAATCAAAGACGAAAAAACGGACTTTCCGACCTGCCATCCTATGGATTCGAGGTCGCTGATTACGATGCGCCTATTTTCGAGACGTTCGGACGACTATTAACGAAGATACGGGCGATCATATCCGAAAAAATTAAAGTCAAAAAACGGACTTTCCGACCGGACATCCTATGGATTAGAGGTCGCTGATTACGATGCGCCTATTTTCGAGACGATCGGACGACTATTAACGAAGATACGGGCAATCATATCCGGAAAAATCATAGTCGAAAAAACGGACTTTCCGACCTGCCATCCTATGGATTCGAGGTCGCTGATTACGATGCGCCTATTTTCCAGACGATCGGACGACTATTAACGAAGTTACGGGCGATCATATCCGGAAAAATCATAGTCGAAAAAACGGACTTTCCGACCTGCCATCCTATGGATTCGAGGTCGCTGATTACGATGCGCCTATTTTCGAGACGATCGGACGACTATTAACGAAGATACGGGCGATCATATCCGAAAAAATTATTGTCGAAAAAACTGACTTTCCGACAAGCCATCCTATGGATTCGAGGTCGCTGATTACGATGCGCCTATTTTCGAGACGATCGGACGACTATTAACGAAGTTACGGGCGATCATATCCGAAAAAATCAAAGACGAAAAAACGGACTTTCCGACCTGCCATCCTATGGATTCGAGGTCGCTGATTACGATGCCCCTACTTTCGAGACGATCGGACGACTATTAACGAAGATACGGGCGATCATATCCGAAAAAATCATAGTCGAAAAAACGGACTTTCCGACATGCCATCCTATGGATTCGAGGTCGCTGATTACGATGCGCCTATTTTCGAGACGATCGGACGACTATTAACGAAGATACATGCGATCATATCCGAAAAAATCAAAGTAAAAAAACTGACAGTCCGACCTGACATCCTTTGGATTCGAGGTCGCTGATTACGATGCGCCTATTTTCCAGAGGATCGGACGACTATTAACGAAGTTACGGGCGATCATATCCGAAAAAATCAAAGACGAAAAAACGGACTTTCCGACCTGACATCCTATGGATTCGAGATCGCTGATTACGATGCGCCTAGTTTCAAGACGATCGGACGACTATTAACGAAGATACGGGCGATCATATCCGAAAAAATCAAAGTAAAAAAACTGACTGTCCGACCTGACATCCTATGGATTCGAGGTCGCTGATTACGATGCGCCTATTTTCGAGACGATCGGACGACTATTAACGACGATATGGGCAATCATATCAGGAAAAATCATAGTCGAAAAAACGGACTTTCCGACCTGCCATCCTATGGATTCGAGGTCGCTGATTACGATGCGCCTATTTTCGAGACGATCGGACGACTATTAACGAAGATACGGGCGATCATATCCGAAAAAATTATTGTCGAAAAAACTGACTTTCCGACAAGCCATCCTATGGATTCGAGGTCGCTGATTACGATGCGCCTATTTTCGAGACGATCGGACGACTATTAACGAAGTTACGGGCGATCATATCCGAAAAAATCAAAGACGAAAAAACGGACTTTCCGACCTGCCATCCTATGGATTCGAGGTCGCTGATTACGATGCGCCTATTTTCGAGACGTTCGGACGACTATTAACGAAGATACGGGCGATCATATCCGAAAAAATTAAAGTCAAAAAACGGACTTTCCGACCGGACATCCTATGGATTAGAGGTCGCTGATTACGATGCGCCTATTTTCGAGACGATCGGACGACTATTAACGAAGATACGGGCAATCATATCCGGAAAAATCATAGTCGAAAAAACGGACTTTCCGACCTGCCATCCTATGGATTCGAGGTCGCTGATTACGATGCGCCTATTTTCCAGACGATCGGACGACTATTAACGAAGTTACGGGCGATCATATCCGGAAAAATCATAGTCGAAAAAACGGACTTTCCGACCTGCCATCCTATGGATTCGAGGTCGCTGATTACGATGCGCCTATTTTCGAGACGATCGGACGACTATTAACGAAGATACGGGCGATCATATCCGAAAAAATTATTGTCGAAAAAACTGACTTTCCGACAAGCCATCCTATGGATTCGAGGTCGCTGATTACGATGCGCCTATTTTCGAGACGATCGGACGACTATTAACGAAGTTACGGGCGATCATATCCGAAAAAATCAAAGACGAAAAAACGGACTTTCCGACCTGCCATCCTATGGATTCGAGGTCGCTGATTACGATGCGCCTACTTTCGAGACGATCGGACGACTATTAACGAAGATACGGGCGATCATATCCGAAAAAATCATAGTCGAAAAAACGGACTTTCCGACATGCCATCCTATGGATTCGAGGTCGCTGATTACGATGCGCCTATTTTCGAGACGATCGGACGACTATTAACGAAGATACATGCGATCATATCCGAAAAAATCAAAGTAAAAAAACTGACAGTCCGACCTGACATCCTTTGGATTCGAGGTCGCTGATTACGATGCGCCTATTTTCCAGAGGATCGGACGACTATTAACGAAGTTACGGGCGATCATATCCGAAAAAATCAAAGACGAAAAAACGGACTTTCCGACCTGACATCCTATGGATTCGAGATCGCTGATTACGATGCGCCTAGTTTCAAGACGATCGGACGACTATTAACGAAGATACGGGCGATCATATCCGAAAAAATCAAAGTAAAAAAACTGACTGTCCGACCTGACATCCTATGGATTCGAGGTCGCTGATTACGATGCGCCTATTTTCGAGACGATCGGACGACTATTAACGACGATATGGGCAATCATATCAGGAAAAATCATAGTCGAAAAAACGGACTTTCCGACCTGCCATCCTATGGATTCGAGGTCGCTGATTACGATGCGCCTATTTTCGAAACGATCGGACGACTATTAACGAAGATACGGGCGATCATATCCGGAAAAATCATAGTCGAAAAAACGGACTTTCCGACATGCCATCCTATGGATTCGAGGTCGCTGATTACGATGCGCCTATTTTCAAGACGATCGGACGACTATTAACGACGATATGGGCAATCATATCAGGAAAAATCATAGTCGAAAAAACGGACTTTCCGACCTGCCATCCTATGGATTCGAGGTCGCTGATTACGATGCGCCTATTTTCGAAACGATCGGACGACTATTAACGAAGATACGGGCGATCATATCCGAAAAAATTATAGTCGAAAAACGGACTTTCCGACATGCCATCCTATGGATTCGAGGTCGCTGATTACGATGCGCCTATTTTCCAGACGTTCGGACGACTATTAACGAATATACGGCAATCATATCCGAAAAAATCATAGTCGAAAAAACGGACTTTCCGACCTGCCATACTATGGATTCGAGTCGCTGATTACGATGCGCCTATTTTCGAGACGATCGGACGACTATTAACGAAGATACGGGCGATCATATCCGAAAAAATCATAGTCGAAAAAACGGACTTTCCGACCTGCCATCCTATGGATTCGAGGTCGCTGATTACGAGGCGCCTATTTTCGAGACGATCGGACGACTAATAACGAAGATACGGGCGATCATATCTGAAAAAAATATAGTCGAAAAAACGGACTTTCCGACATGCCATCCTATGGATTGGAGGTCGCTGATTACGATGCGCCTACTTTCCAGACGATCGGACGACTATTAACGAAGTTACGGGCGATCATATCCGAAAAAATCAAAGACGAAAAAACGGACTTTCCGACCTGACATCCTATGGATTCGAGGTCTCTGATTACGATGCGCCTATTTTCGAGACGATCGGACGACTATTAACGAAGATACGGGCCATCATATCCGGAAAAAACGAAGTCGATAAAACGGAGTTTCCGACTTGCCATCCTATGGATTCGAGGTCGCTGATTACGATGCGCCTATTTTCAAGACGGTCGGACGACTATTAACGAAGATACGGGCCATCATATCCGGAAAAAACGAAGTCGAAAAAACGGACTTTCCGACCTGCCATCCTATGGATTCGACGTCGCTGATTACGATGCGCCTATTTTCAAGACGATCGGACTACTATTAACGAAGATACGGGCAATCATATCCGGAAAAATCATAGTCGAAAAAACGGACTTTCCGACCTGCCATCCTATGGATTCGAGGTCGCTGATTACGATGCGCCTATTTTCGAGACGATCGGACGACTATTAACGAAGATACGGGCAATCATATCCGGAAAAATCTTAGTCGAAAAAACTGACTTTCCGACCTGCCATCCTATGGATTCGAGGTCGCTGATTACGATGCGCCTATTTTCGAGACGATCGGACGACTATTAACGAAGATACGGGCAATCATATCCGGAAAAGTCATAGTCGAAAAAACGGAGTTTCCGACCTGCCATTATATGGATTCGAGGTCGCTGATTACGATGCGCCTATTTTCGAGACGATCAGACGCCTATTAACGAAGATACGGGCAATCATATCCGGAAAAATCATAGTCGAAAAAACTGACTTTCCGACCTGCCATCCTATGGATTCGAGGTCGCTGATTACGATGCGCCTATTTTCGAGACGATCGGACGACTATTAACGAAGATACGGGCGATCATATCCGAAAAAATCAAAGTCAAAAAACGGACTGTCCGACCTGACATCCTATGGATTCGAGGTCTCTGATTACGATGCGCCTATTTTCAAGACGATCGGACGACTATTAACGAAGATACGGGCGATCATATCCGAAAAAATTATTGTCGAAAAAAACTGACTTTCCGACAAGCCATCCTATGGATTCGAGGTCGCTGATTACGATGCGCCTATTTTCGAGACGATCGGACGACTATTAACGAAGTTACGGGCGATCATATCCGAAAAAATCAAAGACGAAAAAACGGACTTTCCGACCTGCCATCCTATGGATTCGAGGTCGCTGATTACGATGCGCCTATTTTCGAGACGTTCGGACGACTATTAACGAAGATACGGGCGATCATATCCGAAAAAATTAAAGTCAAAAAACGGACTTTCCGACCTGACATCCTATGGATTCGAGGTCGCTGATTACGATGCGCCTATTTTCGAGACGATCGGACGACTATTAACGAAGATACGGGCGATCATATCCGAAAAAATCAAAGTCAAAAAACTGACTGTCCGACCTGACATCCTATGGATTCGAGGTCGCTGATTACGATGCGCCTATTTTCCAGACGATCGGACGACTATTAACGAAGTTACGGGCGATCATATCCGAAAAAATCAAAGACGAAAAAACGGACTTTCCGACCTGACATCCTATGGATTCGAGATCGCTGATTACGATGCGCCAATTTTCAAGACAATCGGACGACTATTAACGAAGATACGGGCAATCATATCCGGAAAAATCATAGTCGAAAAACGGACTTTCCGACCTGCCATCCTATGGATTCGAGGTCGCTGATTACGATGCGCCTATTTTCGAGACGATCGGACGACTATTAACGAAGATACGGGCGATCATACCCGAAAAAATTATTGTCGAAAAAACGGACTTTCCGACCTGACATCCTATGGATTCGAGGTCGCTGTTTACGATGCGCCAATTTTCAAGACGATCGGACGACTATTAACGAAGATAAGGGCAAACATATCCGGAAAAATCATAGTCGAAAAAACGGACTTTCCGACCTGCCATCCTATGGATTCGAGGTCGCTGATTACGATGCGCCTATTTTCGAGACGTTCGGACGACTATTAACGAAGATACGGGCGATCATATCCGAAAAAATTAAAGTCAAAAAACGGACTTTCCGACCTGACATCCTATGGATTCGAGGTCGCTGATTACGATGCGCCTATTTTCGAGACGATCGGACGACTATTAACGAAGTTACGGGCGATCATATCCGAAAAAATCAAAGACGAAAAAACGGACTTTTCGACCTGACGTCCTATGGATTCGAGATCGCTGATTACGATGCGCCTATTTTCCAGACGATCGGACGACTATTAACGAAGATACGGGCGATCATATCCGAAAAAATCAAAGACGAAAAAACGGACATTCCGACCTGACATCCTATGGATTCGAGGTCGCTGAATACGATGCGCCTATTTTCGAGACGATCGGACGACTATTAACGAAGATACGGGCGATCATATCCGAAAAAATTATTGTCGAAAAAACTGACTTTCCGACAAGCCATCCTATGGATTCGAGGTCGCTGATTACGATGCGCCTATTTTCCAGACGATCCGACGACTATTAACGAAGTTACGGGCGATCATATCCGAAAAAATCAAAGACGAAAAAACTGACTTTCCGACCTGACATCCTATGGATTCGAGGTCGCTGATTACGATGCGCCTATTTTCAAGACGTTCGGACGACTATTAACGAAGATACGCGTGAACATATCCGAAAAAATCAAAGACGAAAAAACGGACTTTCCGACCTGACATCCTATGGATTCGAGGTCTCTGATTTCGATGCGCCTATTTTCGAGACGATCGGACGACTATTAACGAAGATACGGGCCATCATATCCGGAAAAAACGAAGTCGAAAAAACGGACTTTCCGACCTGCCATCCTATGGATTCGAGGTCGCTGATTACGATGCGCCTATTTTCAAGACGATCGGACGACTATTAACGAAGATACGGGCAATCATATCCGGAAAAATCTTAGTCGAAAAAACTGACTTTCCGACCTGCCATCCTATGGATTCGAGGTCGCTGATTACGATGCGCCTATTTTCGAGGCGATCGGACGACTATTAACGAAGATACGGGCAATCATATCCGGAAAAATCATAGTCGAAAAAACTGACTTTCCGACCTGCCATCCTATGGATTCGAGGTCGCTGATTACGATGCGCCTATTTTCGAGACGATCGGACGACTATTAACGAAGATACGGGCGATCAAATCCTAGAAAATCATAGTCGAAAAAACGGACTTTCCGACATGCCACCCTATGGATTCGAGGTCGCTGATTACGATGCGCCTATTTTCGAGACGATCGGACGACTATTAACGAAGATACGGGCGATCATATCCGAAAAAATCAAAGTCAAAAAACGGACTGTCCGACCTGACATCCTATGGATTCGAGGTCGCTGATTACGATGCGCCTATTTTCAAGACGATCGGACGACTATTAACGAAGATACGGGCGATCATATCCGAAAAAATCAAAGACGAAAAAACGGACTTTCCGACTTGACATCCTATGGATTCGAGGTCTCTGATTACGATGCGCCTATTTTCGAGACGATCGGACGACTATTAACGAAGATACGGGCGATCATATCCGAAAAAATTATTGTCGAAAAAACTGACTTTCCGACAAGCCATCCTATGGATTCGAGGTCGCTGATTACGATGCGCCTATTTTCGAGACGATCGGACGACTATTAACGAAGTTACGGGCGATCATATCCGAGAAAATTTAAGTCAAAAAACGGACTTTCCGACCTGACATCCTATGGATTCGAGGTCGCTGATTACGATGCGCCTATTTTCGAGACGATCGGACGACTATTAACGAAGATACGGGCAATCATTTCCGTAAAAATCATAGTCGAAATAACGGACTTTCCGACCTGCCATCCTATGGATTCGAGGTCGCTGATTACGATGCGCCTACTTTCGAGACGATCGGACGACTATTAACGAAGATACGGCGATCATATCCGAAAAAATCATAGTCGAAAAAACGGACTTTCCGACATGCCATCCTATGGATTCGAGGTCGCTGATTACGATGCACCTATTTTCGAGACGATCGGACGACTATTAACGAAGATACGGGCGATCATATCCGAAAAAATCAAAGTCAAAAAACTGACTGTCCGACCTGACATCCTATGGATTCGAGGTCGCTGATTACGATGCGCCTATTTTCCAGACGATCGGACGACTATTAACGAAGTTACGATCGATCATATCCGAAAAAATCAAAGACGAAAAAACGGACTTTCCGACCTGACATCCTATGGATTCGAGATCGCTGATTACGATGCGCCTATTTTCAAGACGATCGGACGACTATTAACGAAGATACGGGCGATCATATCCGAAAAAATCAAAGTCAAAAAACTGACTGTCCGACCTGACATCCTATGGATTCGAGGTCGCTGATTACGATGCGCCTATTTTCGAGACGATCGGACGACTATTAATGAAGTTACGGGCGATCATATCCGAAAAAATCAAAGACGAAAAAACGGACTTTCCGACCTGCCATCCTATGGATTCGAGGTCGCTGATTACGATGCGCCTATTTTCGAGACGTTCGGACGACTATTAACGAAGATACGGGCGATCATATCCGAAAAAATTAAAGTCAAAAAACGGACTTTCCGACCTGACATCCTATGGATTCGAGGTCGCTGATTACGATGCGCCTATTTTCGAGACGATCGGACGACTATTAACGGAGATACGGGCAATCATATCCGGAAAAATCATAGTCGAAAAAACGGACTTTCCGACCTGCCATCCTATGGATTCGAGGTCGCTGATTACGATGCGCCTATTTTCCAGACGATCGGACGACTATTAACGAAGTTACGGGCGATCATATCCGAAAAAATCAAAGACGAAAAAACGGACTTTCCGACCTGACATCCTATGGATTCGAGATCGCTGATTACGATGCGCCTATTTTCAAGACGATCGGACGACTATTAACGAAGATACGGGCAATCATATCCGGAAAAATCATAGTCGAAAAAACGGACTTTCCGACCTGCCATCCTATGGATTCGAGGTCGCTGATTACGATGCGCCTATTTTCGAGACGATCGGACGACTATTAACGAAGATACGGGCGATCATATCCGAAAAAATTATTGTCGAAAAAACTGACTTTCCGACAAGCCATCCTATGGATTCGAGGTCGCTGATTACGATGCGCCTATTTTCGAGACGATCGGACGACTATTAACGAAGTTACGGGCGATCATATCCGAAAAAATTAAAGACGAAAAACGGACTTTCCGACCTGACATCCTATGGATTCGAGGTCGCTGTTTACGATGCGCCAATTTTCAAGACGATCGGACGACTATTAACGAAGATAAGGGCAAACATATCCGGAAAAATCATAGTCGAAAAAACGGACTTTCCGACCTGCCATCCTATGGATTCGAGGTAGCTGATTACGATGCGCCTATTTTCGAGACGTTCGGACGACTATTAACGAAGATACGGGCGATCATATCCGAAAAAATTAAAGTCAAAAAACGGACTTTCCGACCTGACATCCTATGGATTCGAGGTCGCTGATTACGATGCGCCTATTTTCGAGACGATCGGACGACTATTAACGAAGTTACGGGCGATCATATCCGAAAAAATCAAAGACGAAAAAACGGACCTTTCGACCTGACATCCTATGGATTCGAGATCGCTGATTACGATGCGCCTATTTTCAAGACGATCGGACGACTATTAACGAAGATACGGGCGATCATATCCGAAAAAATCAAAGTCAAAAAACTGACTGTCCGACGTGACATCCTATGGATTCGAGGTCGCTGATTACGATGCGCCTATTTTCCAGACGATCGGACGACTATTAACGAAGATACGGGCGATCATATCCGAAAAAATCAAAGTCAAAAAACTGACTCTCCGACCTGACATCCTATGGATTCGAGGTCGCTGATTACGATGCGCCTATTTTCCAGACGATCGGACGACTATTAACGAAGTTACGGGCGATCATATCCGAAAAAATCCAAAACCAAAAAACGGACTTTCCGTCCTGACATCCTATGGATTCGAGGTCGCTGATTACGATGCGCCTACTTTCGGGACGATCGGACGACTATTAACGAAGATACGGCGATCATATCCGAAAAAATCATAGTCGAAAAAACGGACTTTCCGACATGCCATCCTATGGATTCGAGGTCGCTGATTACGATGCACCTATTTTCGAGACGATCGGACGACTATTAACGAAGATACGGGCGATCGTATCCGAAAAAATCAAAGTCAAAAAACTGACTGTCCGACCTGACATCCTATGGATTCGAGGTCGCTGATTACGATGCGCCTATTTTCCAGACGATCGGACGACTATTAACGAAGTTACGATCGATCATATCCGAAAAAATCAAAGACGAAAAAACGTACTTTCCGACCTGACATCCTATGGATTCGAGATCGCTGATTACGATGCGCCTATTTTCAAGACGATCGGACGACTATTAACGAAGATACGGGCGATCATATCCGAAAAAATCAAAGTCAAAAAACTGACTGTCCGACCTGACATCCTATGGATTCGAGGTCGCTGATTACGATGCGCATATTTTCCAGACGATCGGACGACTATTAACGAAGATACGGGCGATCATATCCGAAAAAATAAAAGTCAAAAAACTGACTGTCCGACCTGACATCCTATGGATTCGAGGTCGCTGATTACGATGCGCCTATTTTCGAGACGATCGGACGACTATTAACGAAGATACGGGCGATCATATCCGAAAAAATCAAAGTCAAAAAACTGACTGTCCGACCTGACATCCTATGGATCCGAGGTCGCTGATTACGATGCGCATATTTTCCAGACGATCGGACCACTATTAACGAAGATACGGGCGATCATATCCGAAAAAATCAAAATCAAAAAACTAACTGTCCGACCTGACATCCTATGGATTCGAGGTCGCTGATTACGATGTGCCTATTTTCCAGACGTTCGGACGACTATTAACGAAGATACGGGCAATCATATCCGAAAAAATCATAGTCGAAAAACGGACTTTCCGACCTGCCATACTATGGATTCGAGTCGCTGATTACGATGCGCCTATTTTCGAGACGATCGGACGACTATTAACGAAGATACGGGCGATCATATCCGAAAAAAATATAGTCGAAAAAACGGACTTTCCGACATGCCATCCTATGGATTCGAGGTCGCTGATTACGATGCGCCTATTTTCCAGACGATCGGACGACTATTAACGAAGTTACGTGCGATCATATCCGAAAAAATCAAAGACGAAAAAACGGACTTTCCGTCCTGACATCCTATGGATTCGAGGTCGCTGATTACGATGCGCCTACTTTCGAGACGATCGGACGACTATTAACGAAGATACGGGCGATCATATCCGAAAAAATCATAGTCGAAAAAACGGACTTTCCGACATGCCATCCTATGGATTCGAGGTCGCTGATTACGATGCACCTATTTTCGAGACGATCGGACGACTATTAACGAAGATACGGGCGATCATATCCGAAAAAATCAAAGTCAAAAAACTGACTGTCCGACCTGACATCCTATGGATTCGAGGTCGCTGATTACGATGCGCCTATTTTCAAGACGATCGGACGACTATTAACGAAGATACGGGCGATCATATCCGAAAAAATCAAAGTAAAAAAACTGACTGTCCGACCTGACATCCTATGGATTCGAGGGCGCTGATTACGATGCGCATATTTTCCAGACGATCGGACGACTATTAACGAAGATACGGGCGATCATATCCGAAAAAATAAAAGTCAAAAAACTGACTGTCCGACCTGACAACCTATGGATTCGAGGTCGCTGATTACGATGCGCCTATTTTCGAGACGATCGGACGACTAATAACAAAGATACGGGCGATCATATCCGAAAAAAATATAGTCGAAAAAACAGACTTTCCGACATGCCATCCTATGGATTCGAGGTCGCTGATTACGATGCGCCTATTTTCCAGACGATCGGACGACTATTAACGAAGTTACGGGCGATCATATCCGAAAAAATCAAAGACGAAAAAACGGACTTTCCGTCCTGACATCCTATGGATTCGAGGTCGCTGATTACGATGCGCCTACTTTCGAGACGATCGGACGACTATTAACGAAGATACGGGCGATCATATCCGAAAAAATCATAGTCGAAAAAACGGACTTTCCGACATGCCATCCTATGGATTCGTGGTCGCTGATTACGATGCACCTATTTTCGAGACGATCGGACGACTATTAACGAAGATACGGGCGATCATATCCGAAAAAATCAAAGTCAAAAAACTGACTGTCCGACCTGACATCCTATGGATTCGAGGTCGCTGATTACGATGCGCCTATTTTCCAGACGATCGGACGACTATTAACGAAGTTACGATCGATCATATCCGAAAAAATCAAAGACGAAAAAACGGACTTTCCGACCTGACATCCTATGGATTCGAGATCGCTGATTACGATGCGCCTATTTTCAAGACGATCGGACGACTATTAACGATGATACGGGCGATCATATCCGAAAAAATCATAGTCGAAAAAACGGACTTTCCGACCTGCCATCCTATGGATTCGAGGTCGCTGATTACGATGCGCCTATTTTCGAGACGATCGGACGACTAATAACGAAGATACCGGCGATCATATCCGAAAAAAATATAGTCGAAAAAACGGACTTTCCGACATGCCATCCTATGGATTCGAGGTCGCTGATTACGATGCGCCTATTTTCCAGACGATCGGACGACTATTAACGAAGTTACGGGCGATCATATCCGAAAAAATCAAAGACGAAAAAACGGACTTTCCGACCTGACATCCTATGGATTCGAGGTCGCTGATTACGATGCGCCTATTTTCGAGACGATCGGACGACTATTAACGAAGATACGGGCCATCATATCCGGAAAAAACGAAGTCGATAAAACGGAGTTTCCGACATGCCATCCTATGGATTCGAGGTCGCTGATTACGATGCGCCTATTTTCAAGACGATCGGACGAATATTAACGAAGATACGGGCCATCATATCCGGAAAAAACGAAATCGAAAAAACGGACTTTCCGACCTGACATCCTATGGATTCGAGGTCGCTGATTACGATGCGCCTATTTTCAAGACGATCGGACGACTATTAACGACGATACGGGCAATCATATCCGGAAAAATCATAGTTGAAAAAACGGACTTTCCGACCTGCCATCTTATGGATTCGAGGTCGCTGATTACGATGCGCCTATTTTCGAGACGATCGGACGACTATTAACGAAGATACGGGCGATCATATCCGAAAAAATTATAGTCGAAAAAACGGACTTTCCGACATGCCATCCTATGGATTCGAGGTCGCTGATTACGATGCGCCTATTTTCGAGACGATCGGACGACTATTAACGAAGATACGGGCGATCATATCCGAAAAAATCAAAGTTAAATAACTGACTGTCCGACCTGACATCCTATGGATTCGAGGTCGCTGATTACGATGCGCCTATTTTCGAGACGATCGGACGACTACTAACGAAGATACTGGCAATCATATCCGGAAAAATCATAGTCGAAAAAACTGACTTTCCGACCTGCCATCCTATGGATTCAAGGTCGCTGATTACGATGCGCCTATTTTCGTGACGATCGGACGACTATTAACGAAGATACGGGCGATTAAATCCGAGAAAATCATAGTCGAAAAAACGGACTTTCCGACATGCCACCCTATGGATTCGAGGTCGCTGATTACGATGCGCCTATTTTCGAGACGATCGGACGACTATTAACGAAGATACGGGCGATCATATCCGAAAAAATCAAAGTCAAAAAACGGACTGTCCGACCTGACATCCTATGGATTCGAGGTCGCTGATTACGATGCGCCTATTTTCAAGACGATCGGACGACTATTAACGAAGATAGGGGCGATCATATCCGAAAAAATCAAAGACGAAAAAACGGACTTCCGACCTGACATCCTATGGATTCGAGGTCGCTAATTACGATGCGCCCATTTTCGAGACGTTCGGACGACTATTAACGAAGATACGGGCGATCATATCCGAAAAAATTAAAGTCAAAAAACGGACTTTCCGACCTACCATCCTATGGATTCGAGGTCGCTGATTACGATGCGCCTATTTTCAAGACGATCGGACGACTATTAACGAAGATACGGGCAATCATATCCGGAAAAATCATAGTCGAAAAAACGGACTTTCCAACCTACCATCCTATAGATTCGAATTCGCTGATTACGATGCGCCTATTTTCGAGACGATCGGACGACTATTAACGAAGATACGGGCAATCATATCCGGAAAAATCATAGTCGAAAAAACGGACTTTCCGACCTGCCATCCTATGGAATCGAGGTCGCTGATTACGATGCGCCAATATTCAAGACGATCAGACGACTATTAACGAAGATAAAGGCAAACATATCCGGAAAAATCATAGTCGAAAAAACGGACTTTCCGACCTGCCATCCTATGGATTCGAGGTCGCTGATTACGATGCGCCCATTTTCGAGACGTTCGGACGACTATTAACGAAGATACGGGCGATCATATCCGAAAAAATTAAAGTCAAAAAACGGACTTTCCGACCTACCATCCTATGGATTCGAGGTCGCTGATTACGATGCGCCTATTTTCCAGACGATCGGACGACTATTAACGAAGTTACGGGCGATCATATCCGAAAAAATCAAAGACGAAAAAACGGACTTTCCGACCTGAAATCCTATGGATTCGGGATCGCTGATTACGATGCGCCTATTTTCAAGACGATCGGACGACTATTAACGAAAATACGGGCAATCATATCCGGAAAAATCATAGTCGAAAAAACGGACTTTGCGACCTAACATCCTATGGATTCGAGGTCGCTGATTACGATGCGCATATTTTCCAGACGATCGGACCACTATTAACGAAGATACGGGCGATCATATCCGAAAAAATCAAAGTCAAAAAACTGACTGTCCGACCTGACATCCTATGGATTCGAGGTCGCTGATTACGATGTGCCTATTTTCCAGACGTTCGGACGACTATTAACGAAGATACGGGCAATCATATCCGAAAAAATCATAGTCGAAAAACGGACTTTCCGACCTGCCATACTATGGATTCGAGTCGCTGATTACGATGCGCCTATTTTCGAGACGATCGGACGACTATTAACGAAGATACGGGCGATCATATCCGAAAAAATCATAGTCTTAAAAACGGACTTTCCGACATGCCATCCTATGGATTCGAGGTCGCTGATTACGATGCGCCTATTTTCAAGACGATCGGACGACTATTAACGAAGATACGGGCGATCATATCCGAAAAAATCATAGTCGAAAAAACGGACTTTCCGACCTGACATCCTATGGATTCGAGGTCGCTGATTACGATGCGCCTATTTTCGAGACGATCGGACGACTAATAACAAAGATACAGGCGATCATATCCGAAAAAAATATAGTCGAAAAAACGGACTTTCCGACATGCCATCCTATGGATTCGAGGTCGCTGATTACGATGCGCCTATTTTCCAGACGATCGGACGACTATTAACGAAGTTACGGGCGATCATATCCGAAAAAATCAAAGACGAAAAAACGGACTTTCCGTCCTGACATCCTATGGATTCGAGGTCGCTGATTACGATGCGCCTACTTTCGAGACGATCGGACGACTATTAACGAAGATACGGGCGATCATATCCGAAAAAATCATAGTCGAAAAAACGGACTTTCCGACATGCCATACTATGGATTCGAGTCGCTGATTACGATGCGCCTATTTTCGAGACGATCGGACGACTATTAACGAAGATACGGGCGATCATATCCGAAAAAATCAAAGTCAAAAAACTGACTGTCCGACCTGACATCCTATGGATTCGAGGTCGCTGATTACGATGCGCCTATTTTCCAGACGATCGGACGACTATTAACGAAGTTACGATCGATCATATCCGAAAAAATCAAAGACGAAAAAACGGACTTTCCGACCTGACATCCTATGGATTCGAGATCGCTGATTACGATGCGCCTATTTTCAAGACGATCGGACGACTATTAACGAAGATACGGGCGATCATATCCGAAAAAATCAAAGTAAAAAAACTGACTGTCCGACCTGACATCCTATGGATTCGAGGGCGCTGATTACGATGCGCATATTTTCCAGACGATCGGACGACTATTAACGAAGATACGGGCGATCATATCCGAAAAAATAAAAGTCAAAAAACTGACTGTCCGACCTGACATCCTATGGATTCAAGGTCGCTGATTACGATGCGCCTATTTTCGAGACGATCGGACGACTATTAACGAAGATACGGGCGATCATATCCGAAAAAATTATAGTCGAAAAACGGACTTTCCGACATGCCATCCTATGGATTCGAGGTCGCTGATTACGATGTGCCTATTTTCCAGACGTTCGGACGACTATTAACGAAGATACGGGCAATCATATCCGAAAAAATCATAGTCGAAAAAACGGACTTTCCGACCTGCCATACTATGGATTCGAGTCGCTGATTACGATGCGCCTATTTTCGAGACGATCGGACGACTATTAACGAAGATACGGGCGATCATATCCGAAAAAATCATAGTCTTAAAAACGGACTTTCCGACATGCCATCCTATGGATTCGAGGTCGCTGATTACGATGCGCCTATTTTCAAGACGATCGGACGACTATTAACGAAGATACGGGCGATCATATCCGAAAAAATCATAGTCGAAAAAACGGATTTTCCGACCTGACATCCTATGGATTCGAGGTCGCTGATTACGATGCGCCTATTTTCGAGACGATCGGACGACTATTAACGAAGATACGGGCGATCATATCCGAAAAAATTATAGTCGAAAAACGGACTTTCCGACATGCCATCCTATGGATTCGAGGTCGCTGATTACGATGCGCCTATTTTCCAGACGTTCGGACGACTATTAACGAATATACGGGCAATCATATCCGAAAAAATCATAGTCGAAAAAACGGACTTTCCGACCTGCCATACTATGGATTCGAGTCGCTGATTACGATGCGCCTATTTTCGAGACGATCGGACGACTATTAACGAAGATACGGGCGATCATATCCGAAAAAATCATAGTCGAAAAAACGGACTTTCCGACCTGCCATCCTATGGATTCGAGGTCGCTGATTACGAGGCGCCTATTTTCGAGACGATCGGACGACTAATAACGAAGATACGGGCGATCATATCTGAAAAAAATATAGTCGAAAAAACGGACTTTCCGACATGCCATCCTATGGATTGGAGGTCGCTGATTACGATGCGCCTATTTTCCAGACGATCGGACGACTATTAACGAAGTTACGGGCGATCATATCCGAAAAAATCAAAGACGAAAAAACGGACTTTCCGACCTGACATCCTATGGATTCGGGATCGCTGATTACGATGCGCCTATTTTCAAGACGATCGGACGACTATTAACGAAGATACGGGCGATCATATCCGAAAAAATCAAAGTCAAAAAACTGACTGTCCGACCTGACATCCTATGGATTCGAGGTCGCTGATTACGATGTGCCTATTTTCCAGACGTTCGGACGACTATTAACGAAGATACGGGCAATCATATCCGAAAAAATCATAGTCGAAAAACGGACTTTCCGACCTGCCATACTATGGATTCGAGTCGCTGATTACGATGCGCCTATTTTCGAGACGATCGGACGACTATTAACGAAGATACGGGCGATCATATCCGAAAAAATCATAGTCTTAAAAACGGACTTTCCGACATGCCATCCTATGGATTCGAGGTCGCTGATTACGATGCGCCTATTTTCAAGACGATCGGACGACTATTAACGAAGATACGGGCGATCATATCCGAAAAAATCATAGTCGAAAAAACGGACTTTCCGACCTGCCATCCTATGGATTCGAGGTCGCTGATTACGATGCGCCTATTTTCGAGACGATCGGACGACTAATAACAAAGATACGGGCGATCATATCCGAAAAAAATATAGTCGAAAAAACGGACTTTCCGACATGCCATCCTATGGATTCGAGGTCGCTGATTACGATGCGCCTATTTTCCAGACGATCGGACGACTATTATCGAAGTTACGGGCGATCATATCCGAAAAAATCAAAGACGAAAAAACGGACTTTCCGACCTGACATCCTATGGATTCGGGATCGCTGATTACGATGCGCCTATTTTCAAGACGATCGGACGACTATTAACGAAAATACGGGCAATCATATCCGGAAAAATCATAGTCGAAAAAACGGACTTTGCGACCTGACATCCTATGGATTCGAGGTCGCTGATTACGATGCGCATATTTTCCAGACGATCGGACCACGATTAACGAAGATACGGGCGATCATATCCGAAAAAATCAAAGTCAAAAAACTGACTGTCCGACCTGACATCCTATGGATTCGAGGTCGCTGATTACGATGTGCCTATTTTCCAGACGTTCGGACGACTATTAACGAAGATACGGGCAATCATATCCGAAAAAATCATAGTCGAAAAACGGACTTTCCGACCTGCCATACTATGGATTCGAGTCGCTGATTACGATGCGCCTATTTTCGAGACGATCGGACGACTATTAACGAAGATACGGGCGATCATATCCGAAAAAATCATAGTCTTAAAAACGGACTTTCCGACATGCCATCCTATGGATTCGAGGTCGCTGATTACGATGCGCCTATTTTCAAGACGATCGGACGACTATTAACGAAGATACGGGCGATCATATCCGAAAAAATCATAGTCGAAAAAACGAACTTTCCGACCTGACATCCTATGGATTCGAGGTCGCTGATTACGATGCGCCTATTTTCGAGACGATCGGACGACTAATAACAAAGATACGGGCGATCATATCCGAAAAAAATATAGTCGAAAAAACGGACTTTCCGACATGCCATCCTATGGATTCGAGGTCGCTGATTACGATGCGCCTATTTTCCAGACGATCGGACGACTATTAACGAAGTTACGGGCGATCATATCCGAAAAAATCAAAGACGAAAAAACGGACTTTCCGTCCTGACATCCTATGGATTCGAGGTCGCTGATTAAGATGCGCCTATTTTCCAGACGATCGGACGACTATTAACGA
Source organism: Cryptocephalus primarius (assembly GCA_963576515.1). Classification (NCBI taxonomy): domain Eukaryota; kingdom Metazoa; phylum Arthropoda; class Insecta; order Coleoptera; family Chrysomelidae; genus Cryptocephalus; species Cryptocephalus primarius. The sequence continues at coordinate 6,487,142 of OY754942.1, read as the reverse complement.
AGTTACGGGCGATCATATCCGAAAAAATCAAAGACGAAAAAACGGACTTTCCGTCCTGACATCCTATGGATTCGAGGTCGCTGATTACGATGCGCCTATTTTCGAGACGATCGGACGACTATTAACGAAGATACGGGCAATCATATCCGGAAAAATCTTAGTCGAAAAAACTGACTTTCCGACCTGCCATCCTATGGATTCGAGGTCGCTGATTACGATGCGCCTATTTTCGAGACGATCGGACGACTATTAACGAAGATACAGGCAATCATATCCGGAAAAGTCATAGTCGAAAAAACGGACTTTCCGACCTGCCATTATATGGATTCGAGGTCGCTGATTACGATGCGCCTATTTTCGAGACGATCGGACGACTATTAACGAAGATACGGGCGATCATATCCGAAAAAATCAAAGTCAAAAAACGGACTGTCCGACCTGACATCCTATGGATTCGAGGTCGCTGATTACGATGCGCCTATTTTCAAGACGATCGGACGACTATTAACGAAGATACGGGCGATCATATCCGAAAAAATCAAAGACGAAAAAACGGACTTTCCGACCTGACATCCTATGGATTCGAGGTCTCTGATTACGATGCGCCTATTTTCGAGACGATCGGACGACTATTAACGAAGATACGGGCGATCATATCCGAAAAAATTATTGTCGAAAAAACTGACTTTCCGACAAGCCATCCTATGGATTCGAGGTCGCTGATTACGATGCGCCTATTTTCGAGGCGATCGGAAGACTATTAACGAAGATACATGCGATCATATCCGAAAAAATCAAAGTCAAAAAACTGACTGTCCGACCTGACATCCTATGGATTCGAGGTCGCTGATTACGATGCGCCTATTTTCCAGAGGATCGGACGACTATTAACGAAGTTACGGGCGATCATATCCGAAAAAATCAAAGACGAAAAAACGGACTTTCCGACCTGACATCCTATGGATTCGAGATCGCTGATTACGATGCGCCTAGTTTCAAGACGATCGGACGACTATTAACGAAGATACGGGCGGTCATATCCGAAAAAATCAAAGTCAAAAAACTGACTGTCCGACCTGACATCCTATGGATTCGAGGTCGCTGATTACGATGCGCCTATTTTCGAGACGATCGGACGACTATTAACGAAGATACGGGCGATCATATCCGGAAAAATCATAGTCGAAAAAACGGACTTTCCGACATGCCATCCTATGGATTCGAGGTCGCTGATTACGATGCGCCTATTTTCAAGACGATCGGACGACTATTAACGAAGATACGGGCGATCATATCCGAAAAAATCAAAGACGAAAAAACGGACTTTCCGACTTGACATCCTATGGATTCGAGGTCTCTGATTACGATGCGCCTATTTTCGAGACGATCGGACGACTATTAACGAAGTTACGGGCGATCATATTCGAAAAAATCAAAGACGAAAAAACGGACTTTCCGACCTGCCATCCTATGGATTCGAGGTCGCTGATTACGATGCGCCTATTTTCGAGACGTTCGGACGACTATTAACGAAGATACGGGCGATCATATCCGAAAAAATTAAAGTCAAAAAACGGACTTTCCGACCGGACATCCTATGGATTAGAGGTCGCTGATTACGATGCGCCTATTTTCGAGACGATCGGACGACTATTAACGAAGATACGGGCAATCATATCCGGAAAAATCATAGTCGAAAAAACGGACTTTCCGACCTGCCATCCTATGGATTCGAGGTCGCTGATTACGATGCGCCTATTTTCCAGACGATCGGACGACTATTAACGAAGTTACGGGCGATCATATCCGGAAAAATCATAGTCGAAAAAACGGACTTTCCGACCTGCCATCCTATGGATTCGAGGTCGCTGATTACGATGCGCCTATTTTCGAGACGATCGGACGACTATTAACGAAGATACGGGCGATCATATTCGAAAAAATCAAAGACGAAAAAACGGACTTTCCGACCTGCCATCCTATGGATTCGAGGTCGCTGATTACGATGCGCCTATTTTCGAGACGTTCGGACGACTATTAACGAAGATACGGGCGATCATATCCGAAAAAATTATTGTCGAAAAAACTGACTTTCCGACAAGCCATCCTATGGATTCGAGGTCGCTGATTACGATGCGCCTATTTTCGAGACGATCGGACGACTATTAACGAAGTTACGGGCGATCATATTCGAAAAAATCAAAGACGAAAAAACGGACTTTCCGACCTGCCATCCTATGGATTCGAGGTCGCTGATTACGATGCGCCTATTTTCGAGACGTTCGGACGACTATTAACGAAGATACGGGCGATCATATCCGAAAAAATTAAAGTCAAAAAACGGACTTTCCGACCGGACATCCTATGGATTAGAGGTCGCTGATTACGATGCGCCTATTTTCGAGACGATCGGACGACTATTAACGAAGATACGGGCAATCATATCCGGAAAAATCATAGTCGAAAAAACGGACTTTCCGACCTGCCATCCTATGGATTCGAGGTCGCTGATTACGATGCGCCTATTTTCCAGACGATCGGACGACTATTAACGAAGTTACGGGCGATCATATCCGGAAAAATCATAGTCGAAAAAACGGACTTTCCGACCTGCCATCCTATGGATTCGAGGTCGCTGATTACGATGCGCCTATTTTCGAGACGATCGGACGACTATTAACGAAGATACGGGCGATCATATCCGAAAAAATTATTGTCGAAAAAACTGACTTTCCGACAAGCCATCCTATGGATTCGAGGTCGCTGATTACGATGCGCCTATTTTCGAGACGATCGGACGACTATTAACGAAGTTACGGGCGATCATATCCGAAAAAATCAAAGACGAAAAAACGGACTTTCCGACCTGCCATCCTATGGATTCGAGGTCGCTGATTACGATGCGCCTATTTTCCAGACGATCGGACGACTATTAACGAAGTTACGGGCGATCATATCCGGAAAAATCATAGTCGAAAAAACGGACTTTCCGACCTGCCATCCTATGGATTCGAGGTCGCTGATTACGATGCGCCTACTTTCGAGACGATCGGACGACTATTAACGAAGATACGGGCGATCATATCCGAAAAAATCATAGTCGAAAAAACGGACTTTCCGACATGCCATCCTATGGATTCGAGGTCGCTGATTACGATGCGCCTATTTTCGAGACGATCGGACGACTATTAACGAAGATACATGCGATCATATCCGAAAAAATCAAAGTCAAAAAACTGACAGTCCGACCTGACATCCTATGGATTCGAGGTCGCTGATTACGATGCGCCTATTTTCCAGAGGATCGGACGACTATTAACGAAGTTACGGGCGATCATATCCGAAAAAATCAAAGACGAAAAAACGGACTTTCCGACCTGACATCCTATGGATTCGAGATCGCTGATTACGATGCGCCTAGTTTCAAGACGATCGGACGACTATTAACGAAGATACGGGCGATCATATCCGAAAAAATCAAAGTAAAAAAACTGACTGTCCGACCTGACATCCTATGGATTCGAGGTCGCTGATTACGATGCGCCTATTTTCGAGACGATCGGACGACTATTAACGACGATATGGGCAATCATATCAGGAAAAATCATAGTCGAAAAAACGGACTTTCCGACCTGCCATCCTATGGATTCGAGGTCGCTGATTACGATGCGCCTATTTTCGAAACGATCGGACGACTATTAACGAAGATACGGGCAATCATATCCGGAAAAATCATAGTCGAAAAAACGGACTTTCCGACATGCCATCCTATGGATTCGAGGTCGCTGATTACGATGCGCCTATTTTCAAGACGATCGGACGACTATTAACGACGATATGGGCAATCATATCAGGAAAAATCATAGTCGAAAAAACGGACTTTCCGACCTGCCATCCTATGGATTCGAGGTCGCTGATTACGATGCGCCTATTTTCGAAACGATCGGACGACTATTAACGAAGATACGGGCGATCATATCCGAAAAAATTATAGTCGAAAAACGGACTTTCCGACATGCCATCCTATGGATTCGAGGTCGCTGATTACGATGCGCCTATTTTCCAGACGTTCGGACGACTATTAACGAATATACGGCAATCATATCCGAAAAAATCATAGTCGAAAAAACGGACTTTCCGACCTGCCATACTATGGATTCGAGTCGCTGATTACGATGCGCCTATTTTCGAGACGATCGGACGACTATTAACGAAGATACGGGCGATCATATCCGAAAAAATCATAGTCGAAAAAACGGACTTTCCGACCTGCCATCCTATGGATTCGAGGTCGCTGATTACGAGGCGCCTATTTTCGAGACGATCGGACGACTATTAACGAAGATACGGGCGATCATATCTGAAAAAAATATAGTCGAAAAAACGGACTTTCCGACATGCCATCCTATGGATTGGAGGTCGCTGATTACGATGCGCCTATTTTCCAGACGATCGGACGACTATTAACGATGTTACGGGCGATCATATCCGAAAAAATCAAAGACGAAAAAACGGACTTTCCGACCTGACATCCTATGGATTCGAGGTCTCTGATTACGATGCGCCTATTTTCGAGACGATCGGACGACTATTAACGAAGATACGGGCCATCATATCCGGAAAAAACGAAGTCGATAAAACGGAGTTTCCGACTTGCCATCCTATGGATTCGAGGTCGCTGATTACGATGCGCCTATTTTCGAAACGATCGGACGACTATTAACGAAGATACGGGCGATCATATCCGGAAAAATCATAGTCGAAAAAACGGACTTTCCGACATGCCATCCTATGGATTCGACGTCGCTGATTACGATGCGCCTATTTTCAAGACGATCGGACTACTATTAACGAAGATACGGGCAATCATATCCGGAAAAATCATAGTCGAAAAAACGGACTTTCCGACCTGCCATCCTATGGATTCGAGGTCGCTGATTACGATGCGCCTATTTTCGAGACGATCGGACGACTATTAACGAAGATACGGGCAATCATATCCGGAAAAATCTTAGTCGAAAAAACTGACTTTCCGACCTGCCATCCTATGGATTCGAGGTCGCTGATTACGATGCGCCTATTTTCGAGACGATCGGACGACTATTAACGAAGATACGGGCAATCATATCCGGAAAAGTCATAGTCGAAAAAACGGAGTTTCCGACCTGCCATTATATGGATTCGAGGTCGCTGATTACGATGCGCCTATTTTCGAGACGATCAGACGCCTATTAACGAAGATACGGGCAATCATATCCGGAAAAATCATAGTCGAAAAAACTGACTTTCCGACCTGCCATCCTATGGATTCGAGGTCGCTGATTACGATGCGCCTATTTTCGAGACGATCGGACGACTATTAACGAAGATACGGGCGATCATATCCGAAAAAATCAAAGACGAAAAAACGGACTTTCCGACCTGACATCCTATGGATTCGAGGTCTCTGATTACGATGCGCCTATTTTCGAGACGATCGGACGACTATTAACGAAGATACGGGCGATCATATCCGAAAAAATTATTGTCGAAAAAACTGACTTTCCGACAAGCCATCCTATGGATTCGAGGTCGCTGATTACGATGCGCCTATTTTCGAGACGATCGGAAGACTATTAACGAAGATACATGCGATCATATCCGAAAAAATCAAAGTCAAAAAACTGACTGTCCGACCTGACATCCTATGGATTCGAGGTCGCTGATTACGATGCGCCTATTTTCCAGAGGATCGGACGACTATTAACGAAGTTACGGGCGATCATATCCGAAAAAATCAAAGACGAAAAAACGGACTTTCCGACCTGACATCCTATGGATTCGAGATCGCTGATTACGATGCGCCTAGTTTCAAGACGATCGGACGACTATTAACGAAGATACGGGCGATCATATCCGAAAAAATCAAAGTCAAAAAACTGACTGTCCGACCTGACATCCTATGGATTCGAGGTCGCTGATTACGATGCGCCTATTTTCGAGACGATCGGACGACTATTAACGAAGATACGGGCGATCATATCCGGAAAAATCATAGTCGAAAAAACGGACTTTCCGACATGCCATCCTATGGATTCGAGGTCGCTGATTACGATGCGCCTATTTTCAAGACGATCGGACGACTATTAACGAAGATACGGGCGATCATATCCGAAAAAATCAAAGACGAAAAAACGGACTTTCCGACTTGACATCCTATGGATTCGAGGTCTCTGATTACGATGCGCCTATTTTCGAGACGATCGGACGACTATTAACGAAGATACGGGCGATCATATCCGAAAAAATTATTGTCGAAAAAACTGACTTTCCGACAAGCCATCCTATGGATTCGAGGTCGCTGATTACGATGCGCCTATTTTCGAGACGATCGGACGACTATTAACGAAGTTACGGGCGATCATATTCGAAAAAATCAAAGACGAAAAAACGGACTTTCCGACCTGCCATCCTATGGATTCGAGGTCGCTGATTACGATGCGCCTATTTTCGAGACGTTCGGACGACTATTAACGAAGATACGGGCGATCATATCCGAAAAAATTAAAGTCAAAAAACGGACTTTCCGACCGGACATCCTATGGATTAGAGGTCGCTGATTACGATGCGCCTATTTTCGAGACGATCGGACGACTATTAACGAAGATACGGGCAATCATATCCGGAAAAATCATAGTCGAAAAAACGGACTTTCCGACCTGCCATCCTATGGATTCGAGGTCGCTGATTACGATGCGCCTATTTTCCAGACGATCGGACGACTATTAACGAAGTTACGGGCGATCATATCCGGAAAAATCATAGTCGAAAAAACGGACTTTCCGACCTGCCATCCTATGGATTCGAGGTCGCTGATTACGATGCGCCTATTTTCGAGACGATCGGACGACTATTAACGAAGATACGGGCGATCATATCCGAAAAAATTATTGTCGAAAAAACTGACTTTCCGACAAGCCATCCTATGGATTCGAGGTCGCTGATTACGATGCGCCTATTTTCGAGACGATCGGACGACTATTAACGAAGTTACGGGCGATCATATCCGAAAAAATCAAAGACGAAAAAACGGACTTTCCGACATGCCATCCTATGGATTCGAGGTCGCTGATTACGATGCGCCTATTTTCGAGACGATCGGACGACTATTAACGAAGATACATGCGATCATATCCGAAAAAATCAAAGTCAAAAAACTGACAGTCCGACCTGACATCCTATGGATTCGAGGTCGCTGATTACGATGCGCCTATTTTCCAGAGGATCGGACGACTATTAACGAAGTTACGGGCGATCATATCCGAAAAAATCAAAGACGAAAAAACGGACTTTCCGACCTGACATCCTATGGATTCGAGATCGCTGATTACGATGCGCCTAGTTTCAAGACGATCGGACGACTATTAACGAAGATACGGGCGATCATATCCGAAAAAATCAAAGTAAAAAAACTGACTGTCCGACCTGACATCCTATGGATTCGAGGTCGCTGATTACGATGCGCCTATTTTCGAGACGATCGGACGACTATTAACGACGATATGGGCAATCATATCAGGAAAAATCATAGTCGAAAAAACGGACTTTCCGACCTGCCATCCTATGGATTCGAGGTCGCTGATTACGATGCGCCTATTTTCGAAACGATCGGACGACTATTAACGAAGATACGGGCGATCATATCCGGAAAAATCATAGTCGAAAAAACGGACTTTCCGACATGCCATCCTATGGATTCGAGGTCGCTGATTACGATGCGCCTATTTTCAAGACGATCGGACGACTATTAACGACGATATGGGCAATCATATCAGGAAAAATCATAGTCGAAAAAACGGACTTTCCGACCTGCCATCCTATGGATTCGAGGTCGCTGATTACGATGCGCCTATTTTCGAAACGATCGGACGACTATTAACGAAGATACGGGCGATCATATCCGAAAAAATTATAGTCGAAAAACGGACTTTCCGACATGCCATCCTATGGATTCGAGGTCGCTGATTACGATGCGCCTATTTTCCAGACGTTCGGACGACTATTAACGAATATACGGCAATCATATCCGAAAAAATCATAGTCGAAAAAACGGACTTTCCGACCTGCCATACTATGGATTCGAGTCGCTGATTACGATGCGCCTATTTTCGAGACGATCGGACGACTATTAACGAAGATACGGGCGATCATATCCGAAAAAATCATAGTCGAAAAAACGGACTTTCCGACCTGCCATCCTATGGATTCGAGGTCGCTGATTACGAGGCGCCTATTTTCGAGACGATCGGACGACTAATAACGAAGATACGGGCGATCATATCTGAAAAAAATATAGTCGAAAAAACGGACTTTCCGACATGCCATCCTATGGATTGGAGGTCGCTGATTACGATGCGCCTATTTTCCAGACGATCGGACGACTATTAACGATGTTACGGGCGATCATATCCGAAAAAATCAAAGACGAAAAAACGGACTTTCCGACCTGACATCCTATGGATTCGAGGTCTCTGATTACGATGCGCCTATTTTCGAGACGATCGGACGACTATTAACGAAGATACGGGCCATCATATCCGGAAAAAACGAAGTCGATAAAACGGAGTTTCCGACTTGCCATCCTATGGATTCGAGGTCGCTGATTACGATGCGCCTATTTTCAAGACGGTCGGACGACTATTAACGAAGATACGGGCCATCATATCCGGAAAAAACGAAGTCGAAAAAACGGACTTTCCGACCTGCCATCCTATGGATTCGACGTCGCTGATTACGATGCGCCTATTTTCAAGACGATCGGACTACTATTAACGAAGATACGGGCAATCATATCCGGAAAAATCATAGTCGAAAAAACGGACTTTCCGACCTGCCATCCTATGGATTCGAGGTCGCTGATTACGATGCGCCTATTTTCGAGACGATCGGACGACTATTAACGAAGATACGGGCAATCATATCCGGAAAAATCTTAGTCGAAAAAACTGACTTTCCGACCTGCCATCCTATGGATTCGAGATCGCTGATTACGATGCGCCTATTTTCGAGACGATCGGACGACTATTAACGAAGATACGGGCAATCATATCCGGAAAAGTCATAGTCGAAAAAAACGGAGTTTCCGACCTGCCATTATATGGATTCGAGGTCGCTGATTACGATGCGCCTATTTTCGAGACGATCAGACGCCTATTAACGAAGATACGGGCAATCATATCCGGAAAAATCATAGTCGAAAAAACTGACTTTCCGACCTGCCATCCTATGGATTCGAGGTCGCTGATTACGATGCGCCTATTTTCGAGACGATCGGACGACTATTAACGAAGATACGGGCGATCATATCCGAAAAAATCAAAGTCAAAAAACGGACTGTCCGACCTGACATCCTATGGATTCGAGGTCTCTGATTACGATGCGCCTATTTTCAAGACGATCGGACGACTATTAACGAAGATACGGGCGATCATATCCGAAAAAATTATTGTCGAAAAAACTGACTTTCCGACAAGCCATCCTATGGATTCGAGGTCGCTGATTACGATGCGCCTATTTTCGAGACGATCGGACGACTATTAACGAAGTTACGGGCGATCATATCCGAAAAAATCAAAGACGAAAAAACGGACTTTCCGACCTGCCATCCTATGGATTCGAGGTCGCTGATTACGATGCGCCTATTTTCGAGACGATCGGACGACTATTAACGCAGATACGGGCAATCATATCCGGAAAAATCATAGTCGAAAAAACGGACTTTCCGACCTGCCACCCTATGGATTCGAGGTCGCTGATTACGATGCGCCTACTTTCGAGACGATCGGACGACTATTAACGAAGATACGGGCGATCATATCCGAAAAAATCATAGTCGAAAAAACGGACTTTCCGACATGCCATCCTATGAATTCGAGGTCGCTGATTACGATGCGCCTATTTTCGAGACGATCGGACGACTATTAACGAAGATACGGGCGATCATATCCGAAAAAATCAAAGTCAAAAAACTGACTGTCCGACCTGACATCCTATGGATTCGAGGTCGCTGATTACGATGCGCCTATTTTCCAGACGATCGGACGACTATTAACGAAGTTACGGGCGATCATATCCGAAAAAATCAAAGACGAAAAAACGGACTTTCCGACCTGACATCCTATGGATTCGAGATCGCTGATTACGATGCGCCAATTTTCAAGACGATCGGACGACTATTAACGAAGATACGGGCAATCATATCCGGAAAAATCATAGTCGAAATAACGGACTTTCCGACCTGCCATCCTATGGATTCGAGGTCGCTGATTACGATGCGCCTATTTTCGAGACGATCGGACGACTATTAACGAAGATACGGGCGATCATATCCGAAAAAATTATTGTCGAAAAAACGGACTTTCCGACCTGACATCCTATGGATTCGAGGTCGCTGTTTACGATGCGCCAATTTTCAAGACGATCGGACGACTATTAACGAAGATAAGGGCAAACATATCCGGAAAAATCATAGTCGAAAAAACGGACTTTCCGACCTGCCATCCTATGGATTCGAGGTCGCTGATTACGATGCGCCTATTTTCGAGACGTTCGGACGACTATTAACGAAGATACGGGCGATCATATCCGAAAAAATTAAAGTCAAAAAACGGACTTTCCGACCTGACATCCTATGGATTCGAGGTCGCTGATTACGATGCGCCTATTTTCGAGACGATCGGACGACTATTGACGAAGTTACGGGCGATCATATCCGAAAAAATCAAAGACGAAAAAACGGACTTTTCGACCTGACATCCTATGGATTCGAGATCGCTGATTACGATGCGCCTATTTTCCAGACGATCGGACGACTATTAACGAAGATACGGGCGATCATATCCGAAAAAATCAAAGACGAAAAAACGGACATTCCGACCTGACATCCTATGGATTCGAGGTCGCTGATTACGATGCGCCAATTTTCAAGACGTTCGGACGACTATTAACGAAGATAAGGGCAAACATATCCGGAAAAATCATAGTCGAAAAAACGGACTTTCCGACATGCCATCCTATGGATTCGAGGTCGCTGAATACGATGCGCCTATTTTCAAGACGATCGGACGACTATTAACGAAGATACGGGCAATCATATCCGGAAAAATCATAGTCGAAAAAACGGACATTCCGACCTGCCATCCTATGGATTCGAGGTCGCTGATTACGATGCGCCTATTTTCGAGACGATCGGACGACTATTAACGAAGATACGGGCGATCATATCCGAAAAAATTATTGTCGAAAAAACTGACTTTCCGACAAGCCATCCTATGGATTCGAGGTCGCTGATTACGATGCGCCTATTTTCCAGACGATCCGACGACTATTAACGAAGTTACGGGCGATCATATCCGAAAAAATCAAAGACGAAAAAACGGACTTTCCGACCTGACATCCTATGGATTCGAGGTCTCTGATTTCGATGCGCCTATTTTCGAGACGATCGGACGACTATTAACGAAGATACGGGCCATCATATCCGGAAAAAACGAAGTCGAAAAAACGGACTTTCCGACCTGCCATCCTATGGATTCGAGGTCGCTGATTACGATGCGCCTATTTTCAAGACGATCGGACGACTATTAACGAAGATACGGGCAATCATATCCGGAAAAATCTTAGTCGAAAAAACTGACTTTCCGACCTGCCATCCTATGGATTCGAGGTCGCTGATTACGATGCGCCTATTTTCCAGACGATCGGACGACTATTAACGAAGTTACGGGCGATCATATCCGAAAAAATCAAAGACGAAAAAACGGACTTTTCGACCTGACATCCTATGGATTCGAGGTCTCTGATTACGATGCGCCTATTTTCGAGACGATCGGACGACTATTAACGAAGATACGGGCCATCATATCCGGAAAAAACGAAGTCGATAAAACGGAGTTTCCGACATGCCATCCTATGGATTCGAGGTCGCTGATTACGATGCGCCTATTTTCAAGACGGTCGGACGACTATTAACGAAGATACGGGCCATCATATCCGGAAAAAACGAAGTCGAAAAAACGGACTTTCCGACCTGCCATCCTATGGATTCGAGGTCGCTGATTACGATGCGCCTATTTTCGAGACGATCGGACGACTATTAACGAAGATACGGGCCATCATATCCGGAAAAAACGAAGTCGATAAAACGGAGTTTCCGACATGCCATCCTATGGATTCGAGGTCGCTGATTACGATGCGCCTATTTTCAAGACGGTCGGACGACTATTAACGAAGATACGGGCCATCATATCCGGAAAAAACGAAGTCGAAAAAACGGACTTTCCGACCTGCCATCCTATGGATTCGAGGTCGCTGATTACGATGCGCCTATTTTCGAGACGATCGGACGACTATTAACGAAGATACGGGCAATCATATCCGGAAAAATCTTAGTCGAAAAAACTGACTTTCCGACCTGCCATCCTATGGATTCGAGGTCGCTGATTACGATGCGCCTATTTTCGAGACGATCGGACGACTATTAACGAAGATACGGGCAATCATATCCGGAAAAGTCATAGTCGAAAAAACGGACTTTCCGACCTGCCATTATATGGATTCGAGGTCGCTGATTACGATGCGCCTATTTTCGAGACGATCAGACGCCTATTAACGAAGATACGGGCAATCATATCCGGAAAAATCATAGTCGAAAAAAGTGACTTTCCGACCTGCCATCCTATGGATTCGAGGTCGCTGATTACGATGCGCCTATTTTCGAGACGATCGGACGACTATTAACGAAGATACGGGCGATCATATCCGAAAAAATCAAAGTCAAAAAACGGACTGTCCGACCTGACATCCTATGGATTCGAGGTCGCTGATTACGATGCGCCTATTTTCAAGACGATCGGACGACTATTAACGAAGATACGGGCGATCATATCCGAAAAAATCAAAGACGAAAAAACGGACTTTCCGACCTGACATCCTATGGATTCGAGGTCTCTGATTACGATGCGCCTATTTTCGAGACGATCGGACGACTATTAACGAAGATACGGGCGATCATATCCGAAAAAATTATTGTCGAAAAAACTGACTTTCCGACAAGCCATCCTATGGATTCGAGGTCGCTGATTACGATGCGCCTATTTTCGAGACGATCGGAAGACTATTAACGAAGATACATGCGATCATATCCGAAAAAATCAAAGTCAAAAAACTGACTGTCCGACCTGACATCCTATGGATTCGAGGTCGCTGATTACGATGCGCCTATTTTCCAGAGGATCGGACGACTATTAACGAAGTTACGGGCGATCATATCCGAAAAAATCAAAGACGAAAAAACGGACTTTCCGACTTGACATCCTATGGATTCGAGGTCTCTGATTACGATGCGCCTATTTTCGAGACGATCGGACGACTATTAACGAAGATACGGGCGATCATATCTGAAAAAAATATAGTCGAAAAAACGGACTTTCCGACATGCCATCCTATGGATTGGAGGTCGCTGATTACGATGCGCCTATTTTCCAGACGATCGGACGACTATTAACGAAGTTACGGGCGATCATATCCGAAAAAATCAAAGACGAAAAAACGGACTTTCCGACCTGACATCCTATGGATTCGAGGTCTCTGATTACGATGCGCCTATTTTCGAGACGATCGGACGACTATTAACGAAGATACGGGCCATCATATCCGGAAAAAACGAAGTCGATAAAACGGAGTTTCCGACATGCCATCCTATGGATTCGAGGTCGCTGATTACGATGCGCCTATTTTCAAGACGGTCGGACGACTATTAACGAAGATACGGGCCATCATATCCGGAAAAAACGAAGTCGAAAAAACGGACTTTCCGACCTGCCATCCTATGGATTGGAGGTCGCTGATTACGATGCGCCTATTTTCCAGACGATCGGACGACTATTAACGAAGTTACGGGCGATCATATCCGAAAAAATCAAAGACGAAAAAACGGACTTTCCGACCTGACATCCTATGGATTCGAGGTCTCTGATTACGATGCGCCTATTTTCAAGACGGTCGGACGACTATTAACGAAGATACGGGCCATCATATCCGGAAAAAACGAAGTCGAAAAAACGGACTTTCCGACCTGCCATCCTATGGATTCGAGGTCGCTGATTACGATGCGCCTATTTTCGAGACGATCGGACGACTATTAACGAAGATACGGGCAATCATATCCGGAAAAGTCATAGTCGAAAAAACGGACTTTCCGACCTGCCATTATATGGATTCGAGGTCGCTGATTACGATGCGCCTATTTTCGAGACGATCAGACGCCTATTAACGAAGATACGGGCGATCATATCCGAAAAAATCAAAGTCAAAAAACGGACTGTCCGACCTGACATCCTATGGATTCGAGGTCGCTGATTACGATGCGCCTATTTTCAAGACGATCGGACGACTATTAACGAAGATACGGGCGATCATATCCGAAAAAATCAAAGACGAAAAAACGGACTTTCCGACCTGACATCCTATGGATTCGAGGTCTCTGATTACGATGCGCCTATTTTCGAGACGATCGGACGACTATTAACGAAGATACGGGCCATCATATCCGGAAAAAACGAAGTCGATAAAACGGAGTTTCCGACATGCCATCCTATGGATTCGAGGTCGCTGATTACGATGCGCCTAGTTTCAAGACGATCGGACGACTATTAACGAAGATACGGGCGATCATATCCGAAAAAATCAAAGTCAAAAAACTGACTGTCCGACCTGACATCCTATGGATTCGAGGTCGCTGATTACGATGCGCCTATTTTCGAGACGATCGGACGACTATTAACGAAGATACGGGCGATCATATCCGAAAAAATCAAAGTCAAAAAACGGACTGTCCGACCTGACATCCTATGGATTCGAGGTCGCTGATTACGATGCGCCTATTTTCAAGACGATCGGACGACTATTAACGAAGATACGGGCGATCATATCCGAAAAAATCAAAGACGAAAAAACGGACTTTCCGACTTGACATCCTATGGATTCGAGGTCTCTGATTACGATGCGCCTATTTTCGAGACGATCGGACGACTATTAACGAAGATACGGGCGATCATATCTGAAAAAAATATAGTCGAAAAAACGGACTTTCCGACATGCCATCCTATGGATTGGAGGTCGCTGATTACGATGCGCCTATTTTCCAGACGATCGGACGACTATTAACGAAGTTACGGGCGATCATATCCGAAAAAATCAAAGACGAAAAAACGGACTTTCCGACCTGACATCCTATGGATTCGAGGTCTCTGATTACGATGCGCCTATTTTCGAGACGATCGGACGACTATTAACGAAGATACGGGCCATCATATCCGGAAAAAACGAAGTCGATAAAACGGAGTTTCCGACATGCCATCCTATGGATTCGAGGTCGCTGATTACGATGCGCCTATTTTCAAGACGGTCGGACGACTATTAACGAAGATACGGGCCATCATATCCGGAAAAAACGAAGTCGAAAAAACGGACTTTCCGACCTGCCATCCTATGGATTCGAGGTCGCTGATTACGATGCGCCTATTTTCGAGACGATCGGACGACTATTAACGAAGATACGGGCAATCATATCCGGAAAAATCTTAGTCGAAAAAACTGACTTTCCGACCTGCCATCCTATGGATTCGAGGTCGCTGATTACGATGCGCCTATTTTCGAGACGATCGGACGACTATTAACGAAGATACGGGCAATCATATCCGGAAAAGTCATAGTCGAAAAAACGGACTTTCCGACCTGCCATTATATGGATTCGAGGTCGCTGATTACGATGCGCCTATTTTCGAGACGATCAGACGCCTATTAACGAAGATACGGGCAATCATATCCGGAAAAATCATAGTCGAAAAAACTGACTTTCCGACCTGCCATCCTATGGATTCGAGGTCGCTGATTACGATGCGCCTATTTTCGAGACGATCGGACGACTATTAACGAAGATACGGGCGATCATATCCGAAAAAATCAAAGTCAAAAAACGGACTGTCCGACCTGACATCCTATGGATTCGAGGTCGCTGATTACGATGCGCCTATTTTCAAGACGATCGGACGACTATTAACGAAGATACGGGCGATCATATCCGAAAAAATCAAAGACGAAAAAACGGACTTTCCGACTTGACATCCTATGGATTCGAGGTCTCTGATTACGATGCGCCTATTTTCGAGACGATCGGACGACTATTAACGAAGATACGGGCGATCATATCCGAAAAAATTATTGTCGAAAAAACTGACTTTCCGACAAGCCATCCTATGGATTCGAGGTCGCTGATTACGATGCGCCTATTTTCGAGACGATCGGACGACTATTAACGAAGTTACGGGCGATCATATCCGAAAAAATCAAAGACGAAAAAACGGACTTTCCGACCTGCCATCCTATGGATTCGAGGTCGCTGATTACGATGCGCCTATTTTCGAGACGTTCTGACGACTATTAACGAAGATACGGGCGATCATATCCGAAAAAATTAAAGTCAAAAAACGGACTTTCCGACCGGACATCCTATGGATTAGAGGTCGCTGATTACGATGCGCCTATTTTCGAGACGATCGGACGACTATTAACGAAGATACGGGCAATCATATCCGGAAAAATCATAGTCGAAAAAACGGACTTTCCGACCTGCCATCCTATGGATTCGAGGTCGCTGATTACGATGCGCCTATTTTCCAGACGATCGGACGACTATTAACGAAGTTACGGGCGATCATATCCGGAAAAATCATAGTCGAAAAAACGGACTTTCCGACCTGCCATCCTATGGATTCGAGATCGCTGATTACGATGCGCCTATTTTCGAGACGATCGGACGACTATTAACGAAGATACGGGCGATCATATCCGAAAAAATTATTGTCGAAAAAACTGACTTTCCGACAAGCCATCCTATGGATTCGAGGTCGCTGATTACGATGCGCCTATTTTCGAGACGATCGGACGACTATTAACGAAGTTACGGGCGATCATATCCGAAAAAATCAAAGACGAAAAAACGGACTTTCCGACCTGCCATCCTATGGATTCGAGGTCGCTGATTACGATGCGCCTACTTTCGAGACGATCGGACGACTATTAACGAAGATACGGGCGATCATATCCGAAAAAATCATAGTCGAAAAAACGGACTTTCCGACATGCCATCCTATGGATTCGAGGTCGCTGATTACGATGCGCCTATTTTCGAGACGATCGGACGACTATTAACGAAGATACATGCGATCATATCCGAAAAAATCAAAGTCAAAAAACTGACAGTCCGACCTGACATCCTATGGATTCGAGGTCGCTGATTACGATGCGCCTATTTTCCAGAGGATCGGACGACTATTATCGAAGTTACGGGCGATCATATCCGAAAAAATCAAAGACGAAAAAACGGACTTTCCGACCTGACATCCTATGGATTCGAGATCGCTGATTACGATGCGCCTAGTTTCAAGACGATCGGACGACTATTAACGAAGATACGGGCGATCATATCCGAAAAAATCAAAGTAAAAAAACTGACTGTCCGACCTGACATCCTATGGATTCGAGGTCGCTGATTACGGTGCGCCTATTTTCGAGACGATCTAACGACTATTAACGACGATATGGGCAATCATATCAGGAAAAATCATAGTCGAAAAAACGGACTTTCCGACCTGCCATCCTATGGATTCGAGGTCGCTGATTACGATGCGCCTATTTTCGAAACGATCCGACGACTATTAACGAAGATACGGGCGATCATATCCGGAAAAATCATAGTCGAAAAAACGGACTTTCCGACCTGACATCCTATGGATTCGAGGTCTCTGATTACGATGCGCCTATTTTCGAGACGATCGGACGACTATTAACGAAGATACGGGCGATCATATCCGAAAAAATTATTGTCGAAAAAACTGACTTTCCGACAAGCCATCCTATGGATTCGAGGTCGCTGATTACGATGCGCCTATTTTCGAGACGATCGGAAGACTATTAACGAAGATACATGCGATCATATCCGAAAAAATCAAAGTCAAAAAACTGACTGTCCGACCTGACATCCTATGGATTCGAGGTCGCTGATTACGATGCGCCTATTTTCCAGAGGATCGGACGACTATTAACGAAGTTACGGGCGATCATATCCGAAAAAATCAAAGACGAAAAAACGGACTTTCCGACCTGACATCCTATGGATTCGAGATCGCTGATTACGATGCGCCTAGTTTCAAGACGATCGGACGACTATTAACGAAGATACGGGCGATCATATCCGAAAAAATCAAAGTCAAAAAACTGACTGTCCGACCTGACATCCTATGGATTCGAGGTCGCTGATTACGATGCGCCTATTTTCGAGACGATCGGACGACTATTAACGAAGATACGGGCGATCATATCCGGAAAAATCATAGTCGAAAAAACGGACTTTCCGACATGCCATCCTATGGATTCGAGGTCGCTGATTACGATGCGCCTATTTTCAAGACGATCGGACGACTATTAACGAAGATACGGGCGATCATATCCGAAAAAATCAAAGACGAAAAAACGGACTTTCCGACTTGACATCCTATGGATTCGAGGTCTCTGATTACGATGCGCCTATTTTCGAGACGATCGGACGACTATTAACGAAGATACGGGCGATCATATCCGAAAAAATTATTGTCGAAAAAACTGACTTTCCGACAAGCCATCCTTTGGATTCGAGGTCGCTGATTACGATGCGCCTATTTTCGAGACGATCGGACGACTATTAACGAAGTTACGGGCGATCATATCCGAAAAAATCAAAGACGAAAAAACGGACTTTCCGACCTGCCATCCTATGGATTCGAGGTCGCTGATTACGATGCGCCTATTTTCGAGACGTTCTGACGACTATTAACGAAGATACGGGCGATCATATCCGAAAAAATTAAAGTCAAAAAACGGACTTTCCGACCGGACATCCTATGGATTAGAGGTCGCTGATTACGATGCGCCTATTTTCGAGACGATCGGACGACTATTAACGAAGATACGGGCAATCATATCCGGAAAAATCATAGTCGAAAAAACGGACTTTCCGACCTGCCATCCTATGGATTCGAGGTCGCTGATTACGATGCGCCTATTTTCCAGACGATCGGACGACTATTAACGAAGTTACGGGCGATCATATCCGGAAAAATCATAGTCGAAAAAACGGACTTTCCGACCTGCCATCCTATGGATTCGAGGTCGCTGATTACGATGCGCCTATTTTCGAGACGATCGGACGACTATTAACGAAGATACGGGCGATCATATCCGAAAAAATTATTGTCGAAAAAACTGACTTTCCGACAAGCCATCCTATGGATTCGAGGTCGCTGATTACGATGCGCCTATTTTCGAGACGATCGGACGACTATTAACGAAGTTACGGGCGATCATATCCGAAAAAATCAAAGACGAAAAAACGGACTTTCCGAACTGCCATCCTATGGATTCGAGGTCGCTGATTACGATGCGCCTACTTTCGAGACGATCGGACGACTATTAACGAAGATACGGGCGATCATATCCGAAAAAATCATAGTCGAAAAAACGGACTTTCCGACATGCCATCCTATGGATTCGAGGTCGCTGATTACGATGCGCCTATTTTCGAGACGATCGGACGACTATTAACGAAGATACATGCGATCATATCCGAAAAAATCAAAGTCAAAAAACTGACAGTCCGACCTGACATCCTATGGATTCGAGATCGCTGATTACGATGCGCCTAGTTTCAAGACGATCGGACGACTATTAACGAAGATACGGGCGATCATATCCGAAAAAATCAAAGTAAAAAAACTGACTGTCCGACCTGACATCCTATGGATTCGAGGTCGCTGATTACGATGCGCCTATTTTCGAGACGATCTAACGACTATTAACGACGATATGGGCAATCATATCAGGAAAAATCATAGTCGAAAAAACGGACTTTCCGACCTGCCATCCTATGGATTCGAGGTCGCTGATTACGATGCGCCTATTTTCGAAACGATCGGACGACTATTAACGAAGATACGGGCGATCATATCCGGAAAAATCATAGTCGAAAAAACGGACTTTCCGACATGCCATCTTATGGATTCGAGGTCGCTGATTACGATGCGCCTATTTTCAAGACGATCGGACGACTATTAACGACGATATGGGCAATCATATCAGGAAAAATCATAGTCGAAAAAACGGACTTTCCGACCTGCCATCCTATGGATTCGAGGTCGCTGATTACGATGCGCCTATTTTCGAAACGATCGGACGACTATTAACGAAGATACGGGCGATCATATCCGAAAAAATTATAGTCGAAAAACGGACTTTCCGACATGCCATCCTATGGATTCGAGGTCGCTGATTACGATGCGCCTATTTTCCAGACGTTCGGACGACTATTAACGAATATACGGCAATCATATCCGAAGAAATCATAGTCGAAAAAACGGACTTTCCGACCTGCCCTACTATGGATTCGAGTCGCTGATTACGATGCGCCTATTTTCGAGACGATCGGACGACTATTAACGAAGATACGGGCGATCATATCCGAAAAAATCATAGTCGAAAAAACGGACTTTCCGACCTGCCATCCTATGGATTCGAGGTCGCTGATTACGAGGCGCCTATTTTCGAGACGATCGGACGACTAATAACGAAGATACGGGCGATCATATCTGAAAAAAATATAGTCGAAAAAACGGACTTTCCGACATGCCATCCTATGGATTGGAGGTCGCCGATTACGATGCGCCTATTTTCCAGACGATCGGACGACTATTAACGAAGTTACGGGCGATCATATCCGAAAAAATCAAAGACGAAAAAACGGACTTTCCGACCTGACATCCTATGGATTCGAGGTCTCTGATTACGATGCGCCTATTTTCGAGACGATCGGACGACTATTAACGAAGATACGGGCCATCATATCCGGAAAAAACGAAGTCGATAAAACGGAGTTTCCGACTTGCCATCCTATGGATTCGAGGTCGCTGATTACGATGCGCCTATTTTCAAGACGATCGGACTACTATTAACGAAGATACGGGCAATCATATCCGGAAAAATCATAGTCGAAAAAACGGACTTTCCGACCTGCCATCCTATGGATTCGAGGTCGCTGATTACGATGCGCCTATTTTCGAGACGATCGGACGACTATTAACGAAGATACGGGCAATCATATCCGGAAAAATCTTAGTCGAAAAAACTGACTTTCCGACCTGCCATCCTATGGATTCGAGGTCGCTGATTACGATGCGCCTATTTTCGAGACGATCGGACGACTATTAACGAAGATACGGGCAATCATATCCGGAAAAGTCATAGTCGAAAAAACGGAGTTTCCGACCTGCCATTATATGGATTCGAGGTCGCTGATTACGATGCGCCTATTTTCGAGACGATCAGACGCCTATTAACGAAGATACGGGCAATCATATCCGGAAAAATCATAGTCGAAAAAACTGACTTTCCGACCTGCCATCCTATGGATTCGAGGTCGCTGATTACGATGCGCCTATTTTCGAGACGATCGGACGACTATTAACGAAGATACGGGCGATCATATCCGAAAAAATCAAAGTCAAAAAACGGACTGTCCGACCTGACATCCTATGGATTCGAGGTCTCTGATTACGATGCGCCTATTTTCAAGACGATCGGACGACTATTAACGAAGATACGGGCGATCATATCCGAAAAAATTATTGTCGAAAAAACTGACTTTCCGACAAGCCATCCTATGGATTCGAGGTCGCTGATTACGATGCGCCTATTTTCGAGACGATCGGACGACTATTAACGAAGTTACGGGCGATCATATCCGAAAAAATCAAAGACGAAAAAACGGACTTTCCGACCTGCCATCCTATGGATTCGAGGTCGCTGATTACGATGCGCCTATTTTCGAGACGTTCGGACGACTATTAACGAAGATACGGGCGATCATATCCGAAAAAATTAAAGTCAAAAAACGGACTTTCCGACCTGACATCCTATGGATTCGAGGTCGCTGATTACGATGCGCCTATTTTCGAGACGATCGGACGACTATTAACGAAGATACGGGCAATCATATCCGGAAAAATCTTAGTCGAAAAAACTGACTTTCCGACCTGCCATCCTATGGATTCGAGGTCGCTGATTACGATGCGCCTATTTTCGAGACGATCGGACGACTATTAACGAAGATACGGGCAATCATATCCGGAAAAGTCATAGTCGAAAAAACGGAGTTTCCGACCTGCCATTATATGGATTCGAGGTCGCTGATTACGATGCGCCTATTTTCGAGACGATCAGACGCCTATTAACGAAGATACGGGCAATCATATCCGGAAAAATCATAGTCGAAAAAACTGACTTTCCGACCTGCCATCCTATGGATTCGAGGTCGCTGATTACGATGCGCCTATTTTCGAGACGATCGGACGACTATTAACGAAGATACGGGCGATCATATCCGAAAAAATCAAAGTCAAAAAACGGACTGTCCGACCTGACATCCTATGGATTCGAGGTCTCTGATTACGATGCGCCTATTTTCAAGACGATCGGACGACTATTAACGAAGATACGGGCGATCATATCCGAAAAAATTATTGTCGAAAAAACTGACTTTCCGACAAGCCATCCTATGGATTCGAGGTCGCTGATTACGATGCGCCTATTTTCGAGACGATCGGACGACTATTAACGAAGTTACGGCGATCATATCCGAAAAAATCAAAGACGAAAAAACGGACTTTCCGACCTGCCATCCTATGGATTCGAGGTCGCTGATTACGATGCGCCTATTTTCGAGACGTTCGGACGACTATTAACGAAGATACGGGCGATCATATCCGAAAAAATTAAAGTCAAAAAACGGACTTTCCGACCTGACATCCTATGGATTCGAGGTCGCTGATTACGATGCGCCTATTTTCGAGACGATCGGACGACTATTAACGCAGATACGGGCAATCATATCCGGAAAAATCATAGTCGAAAAAACGGACTTTCCGACCTGCCACCCTATGGATTCGAGGTCGCTGATTACGATGCGCCTACTTTCGAGACGATCGGACGACTATTAACGAAGATACGGGCGATCATATCCGAAAAAATCATAGTCGAAAAAACGGACTTTCCGACATGCCATCCTATGAATTCGAGGTCGCTGATTACGATGCGCCTATTTTCGAGACGATCGGACGACTATTAACGAAGATACGGGCGATCATATCCGAAAAAATCAAAGTCAAAAAACTGACTGTCCGACCTGACATCCTATGGATTCGAGGTCGCTGATTACGATGCGCCTATTTTCCAGACGATCGGACGACTATTAACGAAGTTACGGGCGATCATATCCGAAAAAATCAAAGACGAAAAAACGGACTTTCCGACCTGACATCCTATGGATTCGAGATCGCTGATTACGATGCGCCAATTTTCAAGACGATCGGACGACTATTAACGAAGATACGGGCAATCATATCCGGAAAAATCATAGTCGAAAAAACGGACTTTCCGACCTGCCATCCTATGGATTCGAGGTCGCTGATTACGATGCGCCTATTTTCGAGACGATCGGACGACTATTAACGAAGATACGGGCGATCATATCCGAAAAAATTATTGTCGAAAAAACGGACTTTCCGACCTGACATCCTATGGATTCGAGGTCGCTGTTTACGATGCGCCAATTTTCAAGACGATCGGACGACTATTAACGAAGATAAGGGCAAACATATCCGGAAAAATCATAGTCGAAAAAACGGACTTTCCGACCTGCCATCCTATGGATTCGAGGTCGCTGATTACGATGCGCCTATTTTCGAGACGTTCGGACGACTATTAACGAAGATACGGGCGATCATATCCGAAAAAATTAAAGTCAAAAAACGGACTTTCCGACCTGACATCCTATGGATTCGAGGTCGCTGATTACGATGCGCCTATTTTCCAGACGATCGGACGACTATTAACGAAGATACGGGCGATCATATCCGAAAAAATCAAAGACGAAAAAACGGACATTCCGACCTGACATCCTATGGATTCGAGGTCGCTGATTACGATGCGCCAATTTTCAAGACGTTCGGACGACTATTAACGAAGATAAGGGCAAACATATCCGGAAAAATCATAGTCGAAAAAACGGACTTTCCGACATGCCATCCTATGGATTCGAGGTCGCGGAATACGATGCGCCTATTTTCAAGACGATCGGACGACTATTAACGAAGATACGGGCAATCATATCCGGAAAAATCATAGTCGAAAAAACGGACATTCCGACCTGCCATCCTATGGATTCGAGGTCGCTGATTACGATGCGCCTATTTTCGAGACGATCGGACGACTATTAACGAAGATACGGGCGATCATATCCGAAAAAATTATTGTCGAAAAAACTGACTTTCCGACAAGCCATCCTATGGATTCGAGGTCGCTGATTACGATGCGCCTATTTTCCAGACGATCCGACGACTATTAACGAAGTTACGGGCGATCATATCCGAAAAAATCAAAGACGAAAAAACGGACTTTCCGACCTGACATCCTATGGATTCGAGGTCTCTGATTTCGATGCGCCTATTTTCAAGACGTTCGGACGACTATTAACGAAGATACGCGTGAACATATCCGAAAAAATCAAAGACGAAAAAACGGACTTTCCGACCTGACATCCTATGGATTCGAGGTCTCTGATTTCGATGCGCCTATTTTCGAGACGATCGGACGACTATTAACGAAGATACGGGCCATCATATCCGGAAAAAACGAAGTCGAAAAAACGGACTTTCCGACCTGCCATCCTATGGATTCGAGGTCGCTGATTACGATGCGCCTATTTTCAAGACGATCGGACGACTATTAACGAAGATACGGGCAATCATATCCGGAAAAATCTTAGTCGAAAAAACTGACTTTCCGACCTGCCATCCTATGGATTCGAGGTCGCTGATTACGATGCGCCTATTTTCGAGACGATCGGACGACTATTAACGAAGATACGGGCAATCATATCCGGAAAAATCATAGTCGAAAAAACTGACTTTCCGACCTGCCATCCTATGGATTCGAGGTCGCTGATTACGATGCGCCTATTTTCAAGACGATCGGACGACTATTAACGAAGATACGGGCGATCAAATCCTAGAAAATCATAGTCGAAAAAACGGACTTTCCGACATGCCACCCTATGGATTCGAGGTCGCTGATTACGATGCGCCTATTTTCGAGACGATCGGACGACTATTAACGAAGATACGGGCGATCATATCCGAAAAAATCAAAGTCAAAAAACGGACTGTCCGACCTGACATCCTATGGATTCGAGGTCGCTGATTACGATGCGCCTATTTTCAAGACGATCGGACGACTATTAACGAAGATACGGGCGATCATATCCGAAAAAATCAAAGACGAAAAAACGGACTTTCCGACCTGCCATTATATGGATTCGAGGTCGCTGATTACGATGCGCCTATTTTCGAGACGATCGGACGACTATTAACGAATTTACGGGCGATCATATCCGAGAAAATTTAAGTCAAAAAACGGACTTTCCGACCTGACATCCTATGGATTCGAGGTCGCTGATTACGATGCGCCTATTTTCGAGACGATCGGACGACTATTAACGAAGATACGGGCAATCATATCCGTAAAAATCATAGTCGAAATAACGGACTTTCCGACCTGCCATCCTATGGATTCGAGGTCGCTGATTACGATGCGCCTACTTTCGAGACGATCGGACGACTATTAACGAAGATACGGGCGATCATATCCGAAAAAATCATAGTCGAAAAAACGGACTTTCCGACATGCCATCCTATGGATTCGAGGTCGCTGATTACGATGCACCTATTTTCGAGACGATCGGACGACTATTAACGAAGATACGGGCGATCATATCCGAAAAAATCAAAGTCAAAAAACTGACTGTCCGACCTGACATCCTATGGATTCGAGGTCGCTGATTACGATGCGCCTATTTTCCAGACGATCGGACGACTATTAACGAAGTTACGATCGATCATATCCGAAAAAATCAAAGACGAAAAAACGGACTTTCCGACCTGACATCCTATGGATTCGAGATCGCTGATTACGATGCGCCTATTTTCAAGACGATCGGACGACTATTAACGAAGATACGGGCGATCATATCCGAAAAAATCAAAGTCAAAAAACTGACTGTCCGACCTGACATCCTATGGATTCGAGGTCGCTGATTACGATGCGCCTATTTTCGAGACGATCGGACGACTATTAACGAAGTTACGGGCGATCATATCCGAAAAAATTAAAGACGAAAAAACGGACTTTCCGACCTGCCATCCTATGGATTCGAGGTCGCTGATTACGATGCGCCTATTTTCGAGACGTTCGGACGACTATTAACGAAGATACGGGCGATCATATCCGAAAAAATTAAAGTCAAAAAACGGACTTTCCGACCTGACATCCTATGGATTCGAGGTCGCTGATTACGATGCGCCTATTTTCGAGACGATCGGACGACTATTAACGGAGATACGGGCAATCATATCCGGAAAAATCATAGTCGAAAAAACGGACTTTCCGACCTGCCATCCTATGGATTCGAGGTCGCTGATTACGATGCGCCTATTTTCCAGACGATCGGACGACTATTAACGAAGTTACGGGCGATCATATCCGAAAAAATCAAAGACGAAAAAACGGACTTTCCGACCTGACATCCTATGGATTCGAGATCGCTGATTACGATGCGCCTATTTTCAAGACGATCGGACGACTATTAACGAAGATACGGGCAATCATATCCGGAAAAATCATAGTCGAAAAAACGGACTTTCCGACCTGCCATCCTATGGATTCGAGGTCGCTGATTACGATGCGCCTATTTTCGAGAAGATCGGACGACTATTAACGAAGATACGGGCGATCATATCCGAAAAAATTATTGTCGAAAAAACTGACTTTCCGACAAGCCATCCTATGGATTCGAGGTCGCTGATTACGATGCGCCTATTTTCGAGACGATCGGACGACTATTAACGAAGTTACGGGCGATAATATCCGAAAAAATTAAAGACGAAAAAACGGACTTTCCGACCTGACATCCTATGGATTCGAGGTCGCTGTTTACGATGCGCCAATTTTCAAGACGATCGGACGACTATTAACGAAGATAAGGGCAAACATATCCGGAAAAATCATAGTCGAAAAAACGGACTTTCCGACCTGCCATCCTATGGATTCGAGGTAGCTGATTACGATGCGCCTATTTTCGAGACGTTCGGACGACTATTAACGAAGATACGGGCGATCATATCCGAAAAAATTAAAGTCAAAAAACGGACTTTCCGACCTGACATCCTATGGATTCGAGGTCGCTGATTACGATGCGCCTATTTTCGAGACGATCGGACGACTATTAACGAAGTTACGGGCGATCATATCCGAAAAAATCAAAGACGAAAAAACGGACCTTTCGACCTGACATCCTATGGATTCGAGATCGCTGATTACGATGCGCCTATTTTCAAGACGATCGGACGACTATTAACGAAGATACGGGCGATCATATCCGAAAAAATCAAAGTCAAAAAACTGACTGTCCGACGTGACATCCTATGGATTCGAGGTCGCTGATTACGATGCGCCTATTTTCCAGACGATCGGACGACTATTAACGAAGATACGGGCGATCATATCCGAAAAAATCAAAGTCAAAAAACTGACTCTCCGACCTGACATCCTATGGATTCGAGGTCGCTGATTACGATGCGCCTATTTTCCAGACGATCGGACGACTATTAACGAAGTTACGGGCGATCATATCCGAAAAAATCCAAAACCAAAAAACGGACTTTCCGTCCTGACATCCTATGGATTCGAGGTCGCTGATTACGATGCGCCTACTTTCGAGACGATCGGACGACTATTAACGAAGATACGGGCGATCATATCCGAAAAAATCATAGTCGAAAAAACGGACTTTCCGACATGCCATCCTATGGATTCGAGGTCGCTGATTACGATGCACCTATTTTCGAGACGATCGGACGACTATTAACGAAGATACGGGCGATCGTATCCGAAAAAATCAAAGTCAAAAAACTGACTGTCCGACCTGACATCCTATGGATTCGAGGTCGCTGATTACGATGCGCCTATTTTCCAGACGATCGGACGACTATTAACGAAGTTACGATCGATCATATCCGAAAAAATCAAAGACGAAAAAACGTACTTTCCGACCTGACATCCTATGGATTCGAGATCGCTGATTACGATGCGCCTATTTTCAAGACGATCGGACGACTATTAACGAAGATACGGGCGATCATATCCGAAAAAATCAAAGTCAAAAAACTGACTGTCCGACCTGACATCCTATGGATTCGAGGTCGCTGATTACGATGCGCATATTTTCCAGACGATCGGACGACTATTAACGAAGATACGGGCGATCATATCCGAAAAAATTAAAGTCAAAAAACGGACTTTCCGACCTGACATCCTATGGATTCGAGGTCGCTGATTACGATGCGCCTATTTTCGAGACGATCGGACGACTATTAACGAAGATACGGGCGATCATATCCGAAAAAATCAAAGACGAAAAAACGGACATTCCGACCTGACATCCTATGGATTCGAGGTCGCTGATTACGATGCGCCAATTTTCAAGACGTTCGGACGACTATTAACGAAGATAAGGGCAAACATATCCGGAAAAATCATAGTCGAAAAAACGGACTTTCCGACTTGCCATCCTATGGATTCGAGGTCGCTGAATACGATGCGCCTATTTTCAAGACGATCGGACGACTATTAACGAAGATACGGGCAATCATATCCGGAAAAATCATAGTCGAAAAAACGGACATTCCGACCTGCCATCCTATGGATTCGAGGTCGCTGATTACGATGCGCCTATTTTCGAGACGATCGGACGACTATTAACGAAGATACGGGCGATCATATCCGAAAAAATTATTGTCGAAAAAACTGACTTTCCGACAAGCCATCCTATGGATTCGAGGTCGCTGATTACGATGCGCCTATTTTCCAGACGATCCGACGACTATTAACGAAGTTACGGGCGATCATATCCGAAAAAATCAAAGACGAAAAAACGGACTTTCCGACCTGACATCCTATGGATTCGAGGTCGCTGATTACGATGCGCCTATTTTCAAGACGTTCGGACGACTATTAACGAAGATACGCGTGAACATATCCGAAAAAATCAAAGACGAAAAAACGGACTTTCCGACCTGCCATCCTATGGATTCGAGGTCGCTGATTACGATGCGCCTATTTTCAAGACGATCGGACGACTATTAACGAAGATACGGGCAATCATATCCGGAAAAATCTTAGTCGAAAAAACTGACTTTCCGACCTGCCATCCTATGGATTCGAGGTCGCTGATTACGATGCGCCTATTTTCGAGACGATCGGACGACTATTAACGAAGATACGGGCAATCATATCCGGAAAAATCATAGTCGAAAAAACTGACTTTCCGACCTGCCATCCTATGGATTCGAGGTCGCTGATTACGATGCGCCTATCTTCGAGACGATCGGACGACTATTAACGAAGATACGGGCGATCAAATCCTAGAAAATCATAGTCGAAAAAACGAACTTTCCGACATGCCACCCTATGGATTCGAGGTCGCTGATTACGATGCGCCTATTTTCGAGACGATCGGACGACTATTAACGAAGATACGGGCGATCATATCCGAAAAAATCAAAGTCAAAAAACGGACTGTCCGACCTGACATCCTATGGATTCGAGGTCGCTGATTACGATGCGCCTATTTTCAAGACGATCGGACGACTATTAACGAAGATACGGGCGATCATATCCGAAAAAATCAAAGACGAAAAAACGGACTTTCCGACTTGACATCCTATGGATTCGAGGTCTCTGATTACGATGCGCCTATTTTCGAGACGATCGGACGACTATTAACGAAGATACGGGCGATCATATCCGAAAAAATTATTGTCGAAAAAACTGACTTTCCCACAAGCCATCCTATGGATTCGAGGTCGCTGATTACGATGCGCCTATTTTCGAGACGATCGGACGACTATTAACGAAGTTACGGGCGATCATATCCGAGAAAATTTAAGTCAAAAAACGGACTTTCCGACCTGACATCCTATGGATTCGAGGTCGCTGATTACGATGCGCCTATTTTCGAGACGATCGGACGACTATTAACGAAGATACGGGCAATCATATCCGTAAAAATCATAGTCGAAATAACGGACTTTCCGACCTGCCATCCTATGGATTCGAGGTCGCTGATTACGATGCGCCTACTTTCGAGACGATCGGACGACTATTAACGAAGATACGGGCGATCATATCCGAAAAAATCATAGTCGAAAAAACGGACTTTCCGACATGCCATCCTATGGATTCGAGGTCGCTGATTACGATGCACCTATTTTCGAGACGATCGGACGACTATTAACGAAGATACGGGCGATCATATCCGAAAAAATCAAAGTCAAAAAACTGACTGTCCGACCTGACATCCTATGGATTCGAGGTCGCTGATTACGATGCGCCTATTTTCCAGACGATCGGACGACTATTAACGAAGTTACGATCGATCATATCCGAAAAAATCAAAGACGAAAAAACGGACTTTCCGACCTGCCATCCTATGGATTCGAGGTCGCTGATTACGATGCGCCTATTTTCGAGACGTTCGGACGACTATTAACGAAGATACGGGCGATCATATCCGAAAAAATTAAAGTCAAAAAACGGACTTTCCGACCTGACATCCTATGGATTCGAGGTCGCTGATTACGATGCGCCTATTTTCGAGACGATCGGACGACTATTAACGGAGATACGGGCAATCATATCCGGAAAAATCATAGTCGAAAAAACGGACTTTCCGACCTGCCATCCTATGGATTCGAGGTCGCTGATTACGATGCGCCTATTTTCCAGACGATCGGACGACTATTAACGAAGTTACGGGCGATCATATCCGAAAAAATCAAAGACGAAAAAACGGACTTTCCGACCTGACATCCTATGGATTCGAGATCGCTGATTACGATGCGCCTATTTTCAAGACGATCGGACGACTATTAACGAAGATACGGGCAATCATATCCGGAAAAATCATAGTCGAAAAAACGGACTTTCCGACCTGCCATCCTATGGATTCGAGGTCGCTGATTACGATGCGCCTATTTTCGAGACGATCGGACGACTATTAACGAAGATACGGGCGATCATATCCGAAAAAATTATTGTCGAAAAAACTGACTTTCCGACAAGCCATCCTATGGATTCGAGGTCGCTGATTACGATGCGCCTATTTTCGAGACGATCGGACGACTATTAACGAAGTTACGGGCGATCATATCCGAAAAAATTAAAGACGAAAAAACGGACTTTCCGACCTGACATCTTATGGATTCGAGGTCGCTGTTTACGATGCGCCAATTTTCAAGACGATCGGACGACTATTAACGAAGATAAGGGCAAACATATCCGGAAAAATCATAGTCGAAAAAACGGACTTTCCGACCTGCCATCCTATGGATTCGAGGTAGCTGATTACGATGCGCCTATTTTCGAGACGTTCGGACGACTATTAACGAAGATACGGGCGATCATATCCGAAAAAATTAAAGTCAAAAAACGGACTTTCCGACCTGACATCCTATGGATTCGAGGTCGCTGATTACGATGCGCCTATTTTCGAGACGATCGGACGACTATTAACGAAGTTACGGGCGATCATATCCGAAAAAATCAAAGACGAAAAAACGGACCTTTCGACCTGACATCCTATGGATTCGAGATCGCTGATTACGATGCGCCTATTTTCAAGACGATCGGACGACTATTAACGAAGATACGGGCGATCATATCCGAAAAAATCAAAGTCAAAAAACTGACTGTCCGACGTGACATCCTATGGATTCGAGGTCGCTGATTACGATGCGCCTATTTTCCAGACGATCGGACGACTATTAACGAAGATACGGGCGATCATATCCGAAAAAATCAAAGTCAAAAAACTGACTCTCCGACCTGACATCCTATGGATTCGAGGTCGCTGATTACGATGCGCCTATTTTCCAGACGATCGGACGACTATTAACGAAGTTACGGGCGATCATATCCGAAAAAATCCAAAACCAAAAAACGGACTTTCCGTCCTGACATCCTATGGATTCGAGGTTGCTGATTACGATGCGCCTACTTTCGAGACGATCGGACGACTATTAACGAAGATACGGGCGATCATATCCGAAAAAATCATAGTCGAAAAAACGGACTTTCCGACATGCCATCCTATGGATTCGAGGTCGCTGATTACGATGCACCTATTTTCGAGACGATCGGACGACTATTAACGAAGATACGGGCGATCGTATCCGAAGAAATCAAAGTCAAAAAACTGACTGTCCGACCTGACATCCTATGGATTCGAGGTCGCTGATTACGATGCGCCTATTTTCCAGACGATCGGACGACTATTAACGAAGTTACGATCGATCATATCCGA
Organism: Cryptocephalus primarius; assembly: GCA_963576515.1. Classification (NCBI taxonomy): domain Eukaryota; kingdom Metazoa; phylum Arthropoda; class Insecta; order Coleoptera; family Chrysomelidae; genus Cryptocephalus; species Cryptocephalus primarius. The sequence continues at coordinate 6,454,543 of OY754942.1, read as the reverse complement.
AAAAATCAAAGACGAAAAAACGTACTTTCCGACCTGACATCCTATGGATTCGAGATCGCTGATTATGATGCGCCTATTTTCAAGACGATCGGACGACTATTAACGAAGATACGGGCGATCATATCCGAAAAAATCAAAGTCAAAAAACTGACTGTCCGACCTGACATCCTATGGATTCGAGGTCGCTGATTACGATGCGCATATTTTCCAGACGATCGGACGACTATTAACGAAGATACGGGCGATCATATCCGAAAAAATAAAAGTCAAAAAACTGACTGTCCGACCTGACATCCTATGGATTCGAGGTCGCTGATTACGATGCGCCTATTTTCGAGACGATCGGACGACTATTAACGAAGATACGGGCGATCATATCCGAAAAAATCAAAGTCAAAAAACTGACTGTCCGACCTGACATCCTATGGATTCGAGGTCGCTGATTACGATGCGCATATTTTCCAGACGATCGGACCACTATTAACGAAGATACGGGCGATCATATCCGAAAAAATCAAAGTCAAAAAACTAACTGTCCGACCTGACATCCTATGGATTCGAGGTCGCTGATTACGATGTGCCTATTTTCCAGACGTTCGGACGACTATTAACGAAGATACGGGCAATCATATCCGAAAAAATCATAGTCGAAAAACGGACTTTCCGACCTGCCATACTATGGATTCGAGTCGCTGATTACGATGCGCCTATTTTCGAGACGATCGGACGACTATTAACGAAGTTACGTGCGATCATATCCGAAAAAATCAAAGACGAAAAAACGGACTTTCCGTCCTGACATCCTATGGATTCGAGGTCGCTGATTACGATGCGCCTACTTTCGAGACGATCGGACGACTATTAACGAAGATACGGGCGATCATATCCGAAAAAATCATAGTCGAAAAAACGGACTTTCCGACATGCCATCCTATGGATTCGAGGTCGCTGATTACGATGCACCTATTTTCGAGACGATCGGACGACTATTAACGAAGATACGGGCGATCATATCCGAAAAAATCAAAGTCAAAAAACTGACTGTCCGACCTGACATCCTATGGATTCGAGGTCGCTGATTACGATGCGCCTATTTTCAAGACGATCGGACGACTATTAACGAAGATACGGGCGATCATATCCGAAAAAATCAAAGTAAAAAAACTGACTGTCCGACCTGACATCCTATGGATTCGAGGGCGCTGATTACGATGCGCATATTTTCCAGACGATCGGACGACTATTAACGAAGATACGGGCGATCATATCCGAAAAAATAAAAGTCAAAAAACTGACTGTCCGACCTGACAACCTATGGATTCGAGGTCGCTGATTACGATGCGCCTATTTTCGAGACGATCGGACGACTAATAACAAAGATACGGGCGATCATATCCGAAAAAAATATAGTCGAAAAAACGGACTTTCCGACATGCCATCCTATGGATTCGAGGTCGCTGATTACGATGCGCCTATTTTCCAGACGATCGGACGACTATTAACGAAGTTACGGGCGATCATATCCGAAAAAATCAAAGACGAAAAAACGGACTTTCCGTCCTGACATCCTATGGATTCGAGGTCGCTGATTACGATGCGCCTACTTTCGAGACGATCGGACGACTATTAACGAAGATACGGGCGATCATATCCGAAAAAATCATAGTCGAAAAAACGGACTTTCCGACATGCCATCCTATGGATTCGAGGTCGCTGATTACGATGCACCTATTTTCGAGACGATCGGACGACTATTAACGAAGATACGGGCGATCATATCCGAAAAAATCAAAGTCAAAAAACTGACTGTCCGACCTGACATCCTATGGATTCGAGGTCGCTGATTACGATGCGCCTATTTTCCAGACGATCGGACGACTATTAACGAAGTTACGATCGATCATATCCGAAAAAATCAAAGACGAAAAAACGGACTTTCCGACCTGACATCCTATGGATTCGAGATCGCTGATTACGATGCGCCTATTTTCAAGACGATCGGACGACTATTAACGAAGATACGGGCGATCATATCCGAAAAAATCATAGTCGAAAAAACGGACTTTCCGACCTGCCATCCTATGGATTCGAGGTCGCTGATTACGATGCGCCTATTTTCGAGACGATCGGACGACTAATAACGAAGATACCGGCGATCATATCCGAAAAAAATATAGTCGAAAAAACGGACTTTCCGACATGCCATCCTATGGATTCGAGGTCGCTGATTACGATGCGCCTATTTTCCAGACGATCGGACGACTATTAACGAAGTTACGGGCGATCATATCCGAAAAAATCAAAGACGAAAAAACGGACTTTCCGACCTGACATCCTATGGATTCGAGGTCGCTGATTACGATGCGCCTATTTTCGAGACGATCGGACGACTATTAACGAAGATACGGGCCATCATATCCGGAAAAAACGAAGTCGATAAAACGGAGTTTCCGACATGCCATCCTATGGATTCGAGGTCGCTGATTACGATGCGCCTATTTTCAAGACGATCGGACGAATATTAACGAAGATACGGGCCATCATATCCGGAAAAAACGAAATCGAAAAAACGGACTTTCCGACCTGACATCCTATGGATTCGAGGTCGCTGATTACAATGCGCCTATTTTCAAGACGATCGGACGACTATTAACGACGATACGGGCAATCATATCCGGAAAAATCATAGTTGAAAAAACGGACTTTCCGACCTGCCATCCTATGGATTCGAGGTCGCTGATTACGATGCGCCTATTTTCGAGACGATCGGACGACTATTAACGAAGATACGGGCGATCATATCCGAAAAAATTATAGTCGAAAAAACGGACTTTCCGACATGCCATCCTATGGATTCGAGGTCGCTGATTACGATGCGCCTATTTTCGAGACGATCGGACGACTATTAACGAAGATACGGGCGATCATATCCGAAAAAATCAAAGTTAAATAACTGACTGTCCGACCTGACATCCTATGGATTCGAGGTCGCTGATTACGATGCGCCTATTTTCGAGACGATCGGACGACTACTAACGAAGATACGGGCAATCATATCCGGAAAAATCATAGTCGAAAAAACTGACTTTCCGACCTGCCATCCTATGGATTCGAGGTCGCTGATTACGATGCGCCTATTTTCGAGACGATCGGACGACTATTAACGAAGATACGGGCGATCAAATCCGAGAAAATCATAGTCGAAAAAACGGACTTTCCGACATGCCACCCTATGGATTCGAGGTCGCTGATTACGATGCGCCTATTTTCGAGACGATCGGACGACTATTAACGAAGATACGGGCGATCATATCCGAAAAAATCAAAGTCAAAAAACGGACTGTCCGACCTGACATCCTATGGATTCGAGGTCGCTGATTACGATGCGCCTATTTTCAAGACGATCGGACGACTATTAACGAAGATAGGGGCGACCATATCCGAAAAAATCAAAGACGAAAAAACGGACTTCCGACCTGACATCCTATGGATTCGAGGTCGCTGATTACGATGCGCCCATTTTCGAGACGTTCGGACGACTATTAACGAAGATACGGGCGATCATATCCGGAATAATCATAGTCGAAAAAACGGACTTTCCGACCTGCCATCCTATAGATTCGAATTCGCTGATTACGATGCGCCTATTTTCGAGACGATCGGACGACTATTAACGAAGATACGGGCAATCATATCCGGAATAATCATAGTCGAAAAAACGGACTTTCCGACCTGCCATCCTATGGAATCGAGGTCGCTGATTACGATGCGCCAATATTCAAGACGATCAGACGACTATTAACGAAGATAAAGGCAAACATATCCGGAAAAATCATAGTCGAAAAAACGGACTTTCCGACCTGCCATCCTATGGATTCGAGGTCGCTGATTACGATGCGCCCATTTTCGACACGTTCGGACGACTATTAACGAAGATACGGGCGATCATATCCGAAAAAATTAAAGTCAAAAAACGGACTTTCCGACCTACCATCCTATGGATTCGAGGTCGCTGATTACGATGCGCCTATTTTCCAGACGATCGGACGACTATTAACGAAGTTACGGGCGATCATATCCGAAAAAATCAAAGACGAAAAAACGGACTTTCCGACCTGACATCCTATGGATTCGGGATCGCTGATTACGATGCGCCTATTTTCAAGACGATCGGACGACTATTAACGAAAATACGGGCAATCATATCCGGAAAAATCATAGTCGAAAAAACGGACTTTGCGACCTGACATCCTATGGATTCGAGGTCGCTGATTACGATGCGCATATTTTCCAGACGATCGGACCACTATTAACGAAGATACGGGCGATCATATCCGAAAAAATCAAAGTCAAAAAACTGACTGTCCGACCTGACATCCTATGGATTCGAGGTCGCTGATTACGATGTGCCTATTTTCCAGACGTTCGGACGACTATTAACGAAGATACGGGCAATCATATCCGAAAAAATCATAGTCGAAAAACGGACTTTCCGACCTGCCATACTATGGATTCGAGTCGCTGATTACGATGCGCCTATTTTCGAGACGATCGGACGACTATTAACGAAGATACGGGCGATCATATCCGAAAAAATCATAGTCTTAAAAACGGACTTTCCGACATGCCATCCTATGGATTCGAGGTCGCTGATTACGATGCGCCTATTTTCAAGACGATCGGACGACTATTAACGAAGATACGGGCGATCATATCCGAAAAAATCATAGTCGAAAAAACGGACTTTCCGACCTGCCATCCTTTGGATTCGAGGTCGCTGATTACGATGCGCCTATTTTCGAGACGATCGGACGACTAATAACAAAGATACGGGCGATCATATCCGAAAAAAATATAGTCGAAAAAACGGACTTTCCGACACGCCATCCTATGGATTCGAGGTCGCTGATTACGATGCGCCTATTTTCCAGACGATCGGACGACTATTAACGAAGTTACGGGCGATCATATCCGAAAAAATCAAAGACGAAAAAACGGACTTTCCGTCCTGACATCCTATGGATTCGAGGTCGCTGATTACGATGCGCCTACTTTCGAGACGATCGGACGACTATTAACGAAGATACGGGCGATCATATCCGAAAAAATCATAGTCGAAAAAACGGACTTTCCGACATGCCATCCTATGGATTCGAGGTCGCTGATTACGATGCACCTATTTTCGAGACGATCGGACGACTATTAACGAAGATACGGGCGATCATATCCGAAAAAATCAAAGTCAAAAAACTGACTGTCCGACCTGACATCCTATGGATTCGAGGTCGCTGATTACGATGCGCCTATTTTCCAGACGATCGGACGACTATTAACGAAGTTACGATCGATCATATCCGAAAAAATCAAAGACGAAAAAACGGACTTTCCGACCTGACATCCTATGGATTCGAGATCGCTGATTACGATGCGCCTATTTTCAAGACGATCGGACGACTATTAACGAAGATACGGGCGATCATATCCGAAAAAATCAAAGTAAAAAAACTGACTGTCCGACCTGACATCCTATGGATTCGAGGGCGCTGATTACGATGCGCATATTTTCCAGACGATCGGACGACTATTAACGAAGATACGGGCGATCATATCCGAAAAAATAAAAGTCAAAAAACTGACTGTCCGACCTGACATCCTATGGATTCGAGGTCGCTGATTACGATGCGCCTATTTTCGAGACGATCGGACGACTATTAACGAAGATACGGGCGATCATATCCGAAAAAATTATAGTCGAAAAACGGACTTTCCGACATGCCATCCTATGGATTCGAGGTCGCTGATTACGATGTGCCTATTTTCCAGACGTTCGGACGACTATTAACGAAGATACGGGCAATCATATCCGAAAAAATCATAGTCGAAAAAACGGACTTTCCGACCTGCCATACTATGGATTCGAGTCGCTGATTACGATGCGCCTATTTTCGAGACGATCGGACGACTATTAACGAAGATACGGGCGATCATATCCGAAAAAATCATAGTCTTAAAAACGGACTTTCCGACATGCCATCCTATGGATTCGAGGTCGCTGATTACGATGCGCCTATTTTCAAGACGATCGGACGACTATTAACGAAGATACGGGCGATCATATCCGAAAAAATCATAGTCGAAAAAACGGATTTTCCGACCTGACATCCTATGGATTCGAGGTCGCTGATTACGATGCGCCTATTTTCGAGACGATCGGACGACTATTAACGAAGATACGGGCGATCATATCCGAAAAAATTATAGTCGAAAAACGGACTTTCCGACATGCCATCCTATGGATTCGAGGTCGCTGATTACGATGTGCCTATTTTCCAGACGTTCGGACGACTATTAACGAAGATACGGGCAATCATATCCGAAAAAATCATAGTCGAAAAAACGGACTTTCCGACCTGCCATACTATGGATTCGAGTCGCTGATTACGATGCGCCTATTTTCGAGACGATCGGACGACTATTAACGAAGATACGGGCGATCATATCCGAAAAAATCATAGTCTTAAAAACGGACTTTCCGACATGCCATCCTATGGATTCGAGGTCGCTGATTACGATGCGCCTATTTTCAAGACGATCGGACGACTATTAACGAAGATACGGGCGATCATATCCGAAAAAATCATAGTCGAAAAAACGGATTTTCCGACCTGCCATCCTATGGATTCGAGGTCGCTGATTACGATGCGCCTATTTTCGAGACGATCGGACGACTAATAACGAAGATACGGGCGATCATATCCGAAAAAAATATAGTCGAAAAAACGGACTTTCCGACATGCCATCCTATGGATTCGAGGTCGCTGATTACGATGCGCCTATTTTCCAGACGATCGGACGACTATTAACGAAGTTACGGGCGATCATATCCGAAAAAATCAAAGACGAAAAAACGGACTTTCCGACCTGACATCCTATGGATTCGAAGTCGCTGATTACGATGCGCCTATTTTCGAGACGATCGGACGACTATTAACGAAGATACGGGCCATCATATCCGGAAAAAACGAAGTCGATAAAACGGAGTTTCCGACATGCCATCCTATGGATTCGAGGTCGCTGATTACGATGCGCCTATTTTCAAGACGATCGGACGACTATTAACGAAGATACGGGCCATCATATCCGGAAAAATCATAGTTGAAAAAACGGACTGTCCGACCTGACATCCTATGGATTCGAGGTCGCTGATTACGATGTGCCTATTTTCCAGACGTTCGGACGACTATTAACGAAGATACGGGCAATCATATCCGAAAAAATCATAGTCGAAAAACGGACTTTCCGACCTGCCATACTATGGATTCGAGTCGCTGATTACGATGCGCCTATTTTCGAGACGATCGGACGACTATTAACGAAGATACGGGCGATCATATCCGAAAAAATCATAGTCTTAAAAACGGACTTTCCGACATGCCATCCTATGGATTCGAGGTCGCTGATTACGATGCGCCTATTTTCAAGACGATCGGACGACTATTAACGAAGATACGGGCGATCATATCCGAAAAAATCATAGTCGAAAAAACGGACTTTCCGACCTGCCATCCTATGGATTCGAGGTCGCTGATTACGATGCGCCTATTTTCGAGACGATCGGACGACTAATAACAAAGATACGGGCGATCATATCCGAAAAAAATATAGTCGAAAAAACGGACTTTCCGACACGCCATCCTATGGATTCGAGGTCGCTGATTACGATGCGCCTATTTTCCAGACGATCGGACGACTATTAACGAAGTTACGGGCGATCATATCCGAAAAAATCAAAGACGAAAAAACGGACTTTCCGTCCTGACATCCTATGGATTCGAGGTCGCTGATTACGATGCGCCTACTTTCGAGACGATCGGACGACTATTAACGAAGATACGGGCGATCATATCCGAAAAAATCATAGTCGAAAAAACGGACTTTCCGACATGCCATCCTATGGATTCGAGGTCGCTGATTACGATGCACCTATTTTCGAGACGATCGGACGACTATTAACGAAGATACGGGCGATCATATCCGAAAAAATCAAAGTCAAAAAACTGACTGTCCGACCTGACATCCAATGGATTCGAGGTCGCTGATTACGATGCGCCTATTTTCCAGACGATCGGACGACTATTAACGAAGTTACGATCGATCATATCCGAAAAAATCAAAGACGAAAAAACGGACTTTCCGACCTGACATCCTATGGATTCGAGATCGCTGATTACGATGCGCCTATTTTCAAGACGATCGGACGACTATTAACGAAGATACGGGCGATCATATCCGAAAAAATCAAAGTAAAAAAACTGACTGTCCGACCTGACATCCTATGGATTCGAGGGCGCTGATTACGATGCGCATATTTTCCAGACGATCGGACGACTATTAACGAAGATACGGGCGATCATATCCGAAAAAATAAAAGTCAAAAAACTGACTGTCCGACCTGACATCCTATGGATTCGAGGTCGCTGATTACGATGCGCCTATTTTCGAGACGATCGGACGACTATTAACGAAGATACGGGCGATCATATCCGAAAAAATTATAGTCGAAAAACGGACTTTCCGACATGCCATCCTATGGATTCGAGGTCGCTGATTACGATGTGCCTATTTTCCAGACGTTCGGACGACTATTAACGAAGATACGGGCAATCATATCCGAAAAAATCATAGTCGAAAAAACGGACTTTCCGACCTGCCATACTATGGATTCGAGTCGCTGATTACGATGCGCCTATTTTCGAGACGATCGGACGACTATTAACGAAGATACGGGCGATCATATCCGAAAAAATCATAGTCTTAAAAACGGACTTTCCGACATGCCATCCTATGGATTCGAGGTCGCTGATTACGATGCGCCTATTTTCAAGACGATCGGACGACTATTAACGAAGATACGGGCGATCATATCCGAAAAAATCATAGTCGAAAAAACGGATTTTCCGACCTGACATCCTATGGATTCGAGGTCGCTGATTACGATGCGCCTATTTTCGAGACGATCGGACGACTATTAACGAAGATACGGGCGATCATATCCGAAAAAATTATAGTCGAAAAACGGACTTTCCGACATGCCATCCTATGGATTCGAGGTCGCTGATTACGATGTGCCTATTTTCCAGACGTTCGGACGACTATTAACGAAGATACGGGCAATCATATCCGAAAAAATCATAGTCGAAAAAACGGACTTTCCGACCTGCCATACTATGGATTCGAGTCGCTGATTACGATGCGCCTATTTTCGAGACGATCGGACGACTATTAACGAAGATACGGGCGATCATATCCGAAAAAATCATAGTCTTAAAAACGGACTTTCCGACATGCCATCCTATGGATTCGAGGTCGCTGATTACGATGCGCCTATTTTCAAGACGATCGGACTACTATTAACGAAGATACGGGCGATCATATCCGAAAAAATCATAGTCGAAAAAACGGATTTTCCGACCTGCCATCCTATGGATTCGAGGTCGCTGATTACGATGCGCCTATTTTCGAGACGATCGGACGACTAATAACGAAGATACGGGCGATCATATCCGAAAAAAATATAGTCGAAAAAACGGACTTTCCGACATGCCATCCTATGGATTCGAGGTCGCTGATTACGATGCGCCTATTTTCCAGACGATCGGACGACTATTAACGAAGTTACGGGCGATCATATCCGAAAAAATCAAAGACGAAAAAACGGACTTTCCGACCTGACATCCTATGGATTCGAAGTCGCTGATTACGATGCGCCTATTTTCGAGACGATCGGACGACTATTAACGAAGATACGGGCCATCATATCCGGAAAAAACGAAGTCGATAAAACGGAGTTTCCGACATGCCATCCTATGGATTCGAGGTCGCTGATTACGATGCGCCTATTTTCAAGACGATCGGACGACTATTAACGAAGATACGGGCCATCATATCCGGAAAAATCATAGTTGAAAAAACGGACTTTCCGACCTGCCATCCTATGGATTCGAGGTCGCTGATTACGATGCGCCTATTTTCAAGACGATCGGACGACTATTAACGACGATACGGGCAATCATATCCGGAAAAATCATAGTTGAAAAAACGGACTTTCCGACCTGCCATCCTATGGATTCGAGGTCGCTGATTACGATGCGCCTATTTTCGAGACGATCGGACGACTATTAACGAAGATACGGGCGATCATATCCGAAAAAATTATAGTCGAAAAAACGGACTTTCCGACATGCCATCCTATGGATTCGAGGTCGCTGATTACGATGCGCCTATTTTCGAGACGATCGGACGACTATTAACGAAGATACGGGCGATCATATCCGAAAAAATCAAAGTTAAATAACTGACTTTCCGACCTGCCATCCTATGGATTCGAGGTCGCTGATTACGATGCGCCCATTTTCAAGACGATCGGACGACTATTAACGACGATACGGGCAATCATATCCGGAAAAATCATAGTTGAAAAAACGGACTTTCCGACCTGACATCCTATGGATTCGAGGTCGCTGATTACGATGCGCCTATTTTCAAGACGATCGGACGACTATTAACGACGATACGGGCAATCATATCCGGAAAAATCATAGTTGAAAAAACGGACTTTCCGACCTGCCATCCTATGGATTCGAGGTCGCTGATTACGATGCGCCTATTTTCGAGACGATCGGACGACTATTAACGAAGATACGGGCGATCATATCCGAAAAAATCAAAGTTAAATAACTGACCCTCCGACCTGACATCCTATGGATTCGAGGTCGCTGATTACGATGCGCCTATTTTCGAGACGATCGGACGACTACTAACGAAGATACGGGCAATCATATCCGGAAAAATCATAGTCGAAAAAACTGCCTTTCCGACCTGCCATCCTATGGATTCGAGGTCGCTGATTACGATGCGCCTATTTTCGAGACGATCGGACGACTATTAACGAAGATACGGGCGATCAAATCCGAGAAAATCATAGTCGAAAAAACGGACTTTCCGACATGCCACCCTATGGATTCGAGGTCGCTGATTACGATGCGCCTATTTTCGAGACGATCGGACGACTATTAACGAAGATACGGGCGATTATATCCGAAAAAATCAAAGTCAAAAAACGGACTGTGCGACCTGACATCCTATGGATTCGAGGTCGCTGATTACGATGCGCCTATTTTCGAGACGATCGGACGACTATTAACGAAGATACGGGCAATCATATCCGGAAAAATCATAGTCGAAAAAACGGACTTTCCGACCTGCCATCCTATGGATTCGAGGTCGCTGATTACGATGCGCCCATTTTCGAGACGTTCGGACGACTATTAACGAAGATACGGGCGATCATATCCGAAAAAATTAAAGTCAAAAAACGGACTTTCCGACCTACCATCCTATGGATTCGAGGTCGCTGATTACGATGCGCCTATTTTCCAGACGATCGGACGACTATTAACGAAGTTACGGGCGATCATATCCGAAAAAATCAAAGTCGAAAAAACGGACTTTCCGACCTGACATCCTATGGATTCGGGATCGCTGATTACGATGCGCCTATTTTCAAGACGATCGGACGACTATTAACGAAGATACGGGCAATCATATCCGGAAAAATCATAGTCGAAAAAACGGACTTTGCGACCTGCCATCCTATGGATTCGAGGTCGCTGATTACGATGCGCCTATTTTCGAGACGATCGGACGACTATTAACGAAGATACGGGCGATCATATCCGAAAAAATTATTGTCGAAAAAACTGACTTTCCGACAAGCCATCCTATGGATCCGAGGTCGCTGATTACGATGCGCCTATTTTCGAGACGATCGGACAACTATTAACGAAGATCCGGGCGATCATATCCGAAAAAATTATAGTGAAAAAACGGACTTTCCGACATGCCATCCTATGGATTCGAGGTCGCTGATTACGATGCGGCTATTTTCGAGACGATCGGACGACTATTAACGAAGATACGGGCGATCGTATCCGAAAAAATCAAAGTTAAATAACTGACTGTCCGACCTGACATCCTATGGATTCGAGGTCGCTGATTACGATGCGCCTATTTTCCAGACGATCGGACGACTATTAACGAAGTTACGAGATCAAATCCGAGAATATCATAGTCGAAAAACGGACTTTACGACATGCCACCCTATGGATTCGAGGTCGCTGATTACGATGCGCCTATTTTCGAGACGATCGGAAGACTATTAACGAAGATACGGGCGATCATATCCGAAAAAATCAAAGTCAAAAAACGGACTGTCCGACCTGTCATCCTATGGATTCGAGGTCGCTGATTACGATGCACCAATTTTCTAGACGATCGGACGACTATTAACGAAGATACGGGCGATCATATCCGAAAAAATCAAAGTAAAAAAACTGACTGTCCGACCTGACATCCTATGGATTCGAGGTCGCTGATTACGATGCGCCTATTTTCCAGACGATCGGACGACTATTAACGAAGTTACGATCGATCATATCCGAAAAAATCAAAGACGAAAAAACGGACTTTCCGACCTGAAATCCTATGGATTCGAGATCGCTGATTACGATGCGCCTATTTTCAAGACGATCGGACGACTATTAACGAAGATACGGGCGATCATATCCGAAAAAATCAAAGTCAAAAAACTGACTGTCCGACCTGACATCCTATGGATTCGAGGTCGCTGATTACGATGCGCATATTTTCCAGACGATCGGACGACTATTAACGAAGATACGGGCGATCATATCCGAAAAAATAAAAGTCAAAAAACTGACTGTCCGACCTGACATCCTATGGATTCGAGGTCGCTGATTACGATGCGCCTATTTTCGAGACGATCGGACGACTATTAACGAAGATACGGGCGATCATATCCGAAAAAATCAAAGTCAAAAAACTGACTGTCCGACCTGACATCCTATGGATTCGAGGTCGCTGATTACGATGCGCATATTTTCCAGACGATCGGACGACTATTAACGAAGATACGGGCGATCATATCCGAAAAAATCAAAGTCAAAAAACTGACTGTCCGACCTGACATCCTATGGATTCGAGGTCGCTGATTACGATGTGCCTATTTTCCAGACGATCGGACGACTAATAACGAAGATACGGGCGATCATGTCCGAAAAAAATATAGTCGAAAAAACGGACTTTCCGACATGCCATCCTATGGATTCGAGGTCGCTGATTACGATGCGCCTATTTTCCAGACGATCGGACGACTATTAACGAAGTTACGGGCGATCATATCCGAAAAAATCAAAGACGAAAAAACGGACTTTCCGTCCTGACATCCTATGGATTCGAGGTCGCTGATTACGATGCGCCTATTTTCGAGACGATCGGACGACTAATAACGAAGATACGGGCGATCATGTCCGAAAAAAATATAGTCGAAAAAACGGACTTTCCGACATGCCATCCTATGGATTCGAGGTCGCTGATTACGATGCGCCTATTTTCCAGACGATCGGACGACTATTAACGAAGTTACGGGCGATCATATCCGAAAAAATCAAAGACGAAAAAACGGACTTTCCGTCCTGACATCCTATGGATTCGAGGTCGCTGATTACGATGCGCCTATTTTCCAGACGATCGGACGACTATTAACGAAGATACGGGCGATCATATAGGAAAAAATTAAAGTCAAAAAACGCACTTTCCGACCTGACATCCTATGGATTCGAGGTCGCTGATTACGATGCGCCTATTTTCGAGACGATCGGACGACTATTAACGAAGTTACGGGCGATCATATCCGAAAAAATCAAAGACGAAAAAACGGACTTTTCGACCTGACATCCTATGGATTCGGGATCGCTGATTACGATGCGCCTATTTTCAAGACGATCGGACGACTATTAACGAAGATACGGGCGATCATATCCGAAAAAATCAAAGTCAAAAAACTGACTGTCCGACGTGACATCCTATGGATTCGAGGTCGCTGATTACGATGCGCCTATTTTCCAGACGATCGGACGACTATTAACGAAGATACGGGCGATAATATCCGAAAAAATCAAAGTCAAAAAACTGACTCTCCGACCTGACATCCTATGGATTCGAGGTCGCTGATTACGATGCGCCTATTTTCCAGACGATCGGACGACTATTAACGAAGTTACGGGCGATCATATCCGAAAAAATCAAAGACGAAAAAACGGACTTTCCGTCCTGACATCCTATGGATTCGAGGTCGCTGATTACGATGCGCCTACTTTCGAGACGATCGGACGACTATTAACGAAGATACGGGCGATCATATCCGAAAAAATCATAGTCGAAAAAACGGACTTTCCGACATGCCATCCTATGGATTCGAGGTCGCTGATTACGATGCACCTATTTTCGAGACGATCGGACGACTATTAACGAAGATACGGGCGATCATATCCGAAAAAATCAAAGTAAAAAAACTGACTGTCCGACCTGACATCCTATGGATTCGAGGTCGCTGATTACGATGCGCCTATTTTCCAGACGATCGGACGACTATTAACGAAGTTACGATCGATCATATCCGAAAAAATCAAAGACGAAAAAACGGACTTTCCGACCTGACATCCTATGGATTCGAGATCGCTGTTTACGATGCGCCTATTTTCAAGACGATCGGACGACTATTAACGAAGATACGGGCGATCATATCCGAAAAAATCAAAGTCAAAAAACTGACTGTCCGACCTGACATCCTATGGATTCGAGGTCGCTGATTACGATGCGCATATTTTCCAGACGATCGGACGACTATTAACGAAGATACGGGCGATCATATCCGAAAAAATAAAAGTCAAAAAACTGACTGTCCGACCTGACATCCTATGGATTCGAGGTCGCTGATTACGATGCGCCTATTTTCCAGACGATCGGACGACTATTAACGAAGTTACGAGATCAAATCCGAGAATATCATAGTCGAAAAAACGGACTTTACGACATGCCACCCTATGGATTCGAGGTCGCTGATTACGATGCGCCTATTTTCGAGACGATCGGAAGACTATTAACGAAGATACGGGCGATCATATCCGAAAAAATCAAAGTCAAAAAACGGACTGTCCGACCTGTCATCCTATGGATTCGAGGTCGCTGATTACGATGCGCCAATTTTCTAGACGATCGGACGACTATTCACGAAGATACGGGCGATCATATCCGAAAAAATCAAAGTCAAAAAACTGACTGTCCGACGTGACATCCTATGGATTCGAGGTCGCTGATTACGATGCGCCTATTTTCGAGACGATCGGACGACTATTAACGAAGATAAGGGCGATCATATCCGAAAAAATCATAGTCGAAAAAACGGACTTTCCGACATGCCATCCTATGGATTCGAGGTCGCTGATAACGATGCGCCTATTTTCAAGACGATCGGACGACTATTAACGAAGATACGGGCAATCATATCCGGAAAAATCATAGTCGAAAAAACGGACTTTCCGACCTGCCATCCTATGGATTCGAGGTCGCTGATTACGATGCGCCTATTTTCGAGACGATCGGACGACTATTAACGAAGATACGGGCGATCATATCCGAAAAAATCAAACTCAAAAAACTGACTGTCCGACGTGACATCCTATGGATTCGAGGTCGCTGATTACGATGCGCCTATTTTCGAGACGATCGGACGACTATTAACGAAGTAAGGGCGATCATATCCGAAAAAATCATAGTCGAAAAAACGGACTTTCCGACAAGCCATCCTATGGATTCGAGGTCGCTGATAACGATGCGCCTATTTTCAAGACGATCGGACGACTATTAACGAAGATACGGGCAATCATATCCGGAAAAATCATAGTCGAAAAAACGGACTTTCCGACCTGCCATCCTATGGATTCGAGGTCGCTGATTACGATGCGCCTATTTTCGAGACGATCGGACGACTATTAACGAAGATACGGGCGAACATATCCGAAAAAATCAAAGTCAAAAAACTGACTGTCCGACCTGACATCCTATGGATTCGAGGTCGCTGATAACGATGCGCCCATTTTCAAGACGATCGGACGACTATTAACGAAGATACGGGCAATCATATCCGGAAAAATCATAGTCGAAAAAACGGACTTTCCGACCTGCCATCCTATGGATTCGAGGTCGCTGATTACGATGCGCCTATTTTCGAGACGATCGGACGACTATTAACGAAGATACGGGCGATCATATCCGAAAAAATCAAAGTCAAAAAACTGACTGTCCGACGTGACATCCTATGGATTCGAGGTCGCTGATTACGATGCGCCTATTTTCGAGACGATCGGACGACTATTAACGAAGATAAGGGCGATCATATCCGAAAAAATCATAGTCGAAAAAACGGACTTTCCGACAAGCCATCCTATGGATTCGAGGTCGCTGATAACGATGCGCCTATTTTCAAGACGATCGGACGACTATTAACGAAGATACGGGCAATCATATCCGGAAAAATCATAGTCGAAAAAACGGACTTTCCGACCTGCCATCCTATGGATTCGAGGTCGCTGATTACGATGCGCCTATTTTCGAGACGATCGGACGACTATTAACGAAGATACGGGCGAACATATCCGAAAAAATCAAAGTCAAAAAACTGACTGTCCGACCTGACATCCTATGGATTCGAGGTCGCTGATTACGATGCGCCTATTTTCGAGACGATCGGACGACTATTAACGAAGATAAGGGCGATCATATCCGAAAAAATCATAGTCGAAAAAACGGACTTTCCGACATGCCATCCTATGGATTCGAGGTCGCTGATTACGATGCGCCTATTTTCAAGACGATCGGACGACTATTAACGAAGATACGGGCAATCATATCCGGAAAAATCATAGTCGAAAAAACGGACTTTCCGACCTGCCATCCTATGGATTCGAGGTCGCTGATTACGATGCGCCTATTTTCGAGACGATCGGACGACTATTAACGAAGATACGGGCGATCATATCCGAAAAAATTATTGTCGAAAAAACTGACTTTCCGACAAGCCATCCTATGGATTCGAGGTCGCTGATTACGATGCGCCTATTTTCGAGACGATCGGACGACTATTAACGAAGTTACGGGCGATCATACCCGAAAAAATTATTGTCGAAAAAACTGACTTTCCGACAAGCCATCCTATGGATTCGAGGTCGCTGATTACGATGCGCCTATTTTCCAGACGATCGGACGACTATTAACGAAGATACGGGCGATCATATCCGAAAAAATTAAAGACGAAAAAACGGACTTTCCGACCTGACATCCTATGGATTCGAGGTCGCTGTTTACGATGCGCCAATTTTCAAGACGGTCGGACGACTATTAACGAAGATACGGGCGATCATATCCGAAAAAATCAAAGTCAACAAACTGACTGTCCGACGTGACATCCTATGGATTCGAGGTCGCTGATTACGATGCGCCTATTTTCCAGACGATCGGACGACTATTAACGAAGATACGGGCGATCATATAGGAAAAAATTAAAGTCAAAAAACGGACTTTCCGACCTGACATCCTATGGATTCGAGGTCGCTGATTACGATGCGCCTACTTTCGAGACGATCGGACGACTATTAACGAAGATACGGGCGATCATATCCGAAAAAATCATAGTCGAAAAAACGGACTTTCCGACATGCCATCCTATGGATTCGAGGTCGCTGATTACGATGCACCTATTTTCGAGACGATCGGACGACTATTAACGAAGATACGGGCGATCATATCCGAAAAAATCAAAGTAAAAAAACTGACTGTCCGACCTGACATCCTATGGATTCGAGGTCGCTGATTACGATGCGCCTATTTTCCAGACGATCGGACGACTATTAACGAAGTTACGATCGATCATATCCGAAAAAATCAAAGACGAAAAAACGGACTTTCCGACCTGAAATCCTATGGATTCGAGATCGCTGATTACGATGCGCCTATTTTCAAGACGATCGGACGACTATTAACGAAGATACGGGCGATCATATCCGAAAAAATCAAAGTAAAAAAACTGACTGTCCGACCTGACATCCTATGGATTCGAGGTCGCTGATTACGATGCGCATATTTTCCAGACGATCGGACGACTATTAACGAAGATACGGGCGATCATATCCGAAAAAATCAAAGTCAAAAAACTGACTGTCCGACCTGACATCCTATGGATTCGAGGTCGCTGATTACGATGCGCATATTTTCCAGACGATCGGACGACTATTAACGAAGATACGGGCGATCATATCCGAAAAAATCAAAGTCAAAAAACTGACTGTCCGACCTGACATCCTATGGATTCGAGGTCGCTGATTACGATGTGCCTATTTTCCAGACGTTCGGACGACTATTAACGAAGATACGGGCAATCATATCCGAAAAAATCATAGTCGAAAAACGGACTTTCCGACCTGCCATACTATGGATTCGAGTAGCTGATTACGATGCGCCTATTTTCGAGACGATCGGACGACTATTAACGAAGATACGGGCGATCATATCCGAAAAAATCATAGTCTTAAAAACGGACTTTCCGACATGCCATCCTATGGATTCGAGGTCGCTGATTACGATGCGCCTATTTTCAAGACCATCGGACGACTATTAACGAAGATACGGGCGATCATATCCGAAAAAATCATAGTCGAAAAAACAGACTTTCCGACCTGCCATCCTATGGATTCGAGGTCGCTGATTACGATGCGCCTATTTTCGAGACGATCGGACGACTAATAACGAAGATACGGGCGATCATGTCCGAAAAAAATATAGTCGAAAAAACGGACTTTCCGACATGCCATCCTATGGATTCGAGGTCGCTGATTACGATGCGCCTATTTTCCAGACGATCGGACGACTATTAACGAAGTTACGGGCGATCATATCCGAAAAAATCAAAGACGAAAAAACGGACTTTCCGTCCTGACATCCTATGGATTCGAGGTCGCTGATTACGATGCGCCTATTTTCCAGACGATCGGACGACTATTAACGAAGATACGGGCGATCATATAGGAAAAAATTAAAGTCAAAAAACGGACTTTCCGACCTGACATCCTATGGATTCGAGGTCGCTGATTACGATGCGCCTATTTTCGAGACGATCGGACGACTATTAACGAAGTTACGGGCGATCATATCCGAAAAAATCAAAGACGAAAAAACGGACTTTTCGACCTGACATCCTATGGATTCGGGATCGCTGATTACGATGCGCCTATTTTCAAGACGATCGGACGACTATTAACGAAGATACGGGCGATCATATCCGAAAAAATCAAAGTCAAAAAACTGACTGTCCGACGTGACATCCTATGGATTCGAGGTCGCTGATTACGATGCGCCTATTTTCCAGACGATCGGACGACTATTAACGAAGATACGGGCGATAATATCCGAAAAAATCAAAGTCAAAAAACTGACTCTCCGACCTGACATCCTATGGATTCGAGGTCGCTGATTACGATGCGCCTATTTTCCAGACGATCGGACGACTATTAACGAAGTTACGGGCGATCATATCCGAAAAAATCAAAGACGAAAAAACGGACTTTCCGTCCTGACATCCTATGGATTCGAGGTCGCTGATTACGATGCGCCTACTTTCGAGACGATCGGACGACTATTAACGAAGATACGGGCGATCATATCCGAAAAAATCATAGTCGAAAAAACGGACTTTCCGACATGCCATCCTATGGATTCGAGGTCGCTGATTACGATGCACCTATTTTCGAGACGATCGGACGACTATTAACGAAGATACGGGCGATCATATCCGAAAAAATCAAAGTAAAAAAACTGACTGTCCGACCTGACATCCTATGGATTCGAGGTCGCTGATTACGATGCGCCTATTTTCCAGACGATCGGACGACTATTAACGAAGTTACGATCGATCATATCCGAAAAAATCAAAGACGAAAAAACGGACTTTCCGACCTGACATCCTATGGATTCGAGATCGCTGTTTACGATGCGCCTATTTTCAAGACGATCGGACGACTATTAACGAAGATACGGGCGATCATATCCGAAAAAATCAAAGTCAAAAAACTGACTGTCCGACCTGACATCCTATGGATTCGAGGTCGCTGATTACGATGCGCATATTTTCCAGACGATCGGACGACTATTAACGAAGATACGGGCGATCATATCCGAAAAAATAAAAGTCAAAAAACTGACTGTCCGACCTGACATCCTATGGATTCGAGGTCGCTGATTACGATGCGCCTATTTTCGAGACGATCGGACGACTATTAACGAAGATACGGGCGATCATATCCGAAAAAATCAAAGTCAAAAAACTGACTGTCCGACCTGACATCCTATGGATTCGAGGTCGCTGATTACGATGCGCATATTTTCCAGACGATCGGACGACTATTAACGAAGATACGGGCGATCATATCCGAAAAAATCAAAGTCAAAAAACTGACTGTCCGACCTGACATCCTATGGATTCGAGGTCGCTGATTACGATGTGCCTATTTTCCAGACGTTCGGACGACTATTAACGAAGATACGGGCAATCATATCCGAAAAAATCATAGTCGAAAAACGGACTTTCCGACCTGCCATACTATGGATTCGAGTCGCTGATTACGAAGCGCCTATTTTCGAGACGATCGGACGACTATTAACGAAGATACGGGCGATCATATCCGAAAAAATCAAAGTCAAAAAACTGACTGTCCGACGTGACATCCTATGGATTCGAGGTCGCTGATTACGATGCGCCTATTTTCCAGACGATCGGACGACTATTAACGAAGATACGGGCGATAATATCCGAAAAAATCAAAGTCAAAAAACTGACTCTCCGACCTGACATCCTATGGATTCGAGGTCGCTGATTACGATGCGCCTATTTTCCAGACGATCGGACGACTATTAACGAAGTTACGGGCGATCATATCCGAAAAAATCAAAGACGAAAAAACGGACTTTCCGTCCTGACATCCTATGGATTCGAGGTCGCTGATTACGATGCGCCTACTTTCGAGACGATCGGACGACTATTAACGAAGATACGGGCGATCATATCCGAAAAAATCATAGTCGAAAAAACGGACTTTCCGACATGCCATCCTATGGATTCGAGGTCGCTGATTACGATGCACCTATTTTCGAGACGATCGGACGACTATTAACGAAGATACGGGCGATCATATCCGAAAAAATCAAAGTAAAAAAACTGACTGTCCGACCTGACATCCTATGGATTCGAGGTCGCTGATTACGATGCGCCTATTTTCCAGACGATCGGACGACTATTAACGAAGTTACGATCGATCATATCCGAAAAAATCAAAGACGAAAAAACGGACTTTCCGACCTGACATCCTATGGATTCGAGATCGCTGTTTACGATGCGCCTATTTTCAAGACGATCGGACGACTATTAACGAAGATACGGGCGATCATATCCGAAAAAATCAAAGTCAAAAAACTGACTGTCCGACCTGACATCCTATGGATTCGAGGTCGCTGATTACGATGCGCATATTTTCCAGACGATCGGACGACTATTAACGAAGATACGGGCGATCATATCCGAAAAAATAAAAGTCAAAAAACTGACTGTCCGACCTGACATCCTATGGATTCGAGGTCGCTGATTACGATGCGCCTATTTTCGAGACGATCGGACGACTATTAACGAAGATACGGGCGATCATATCCGAAAAAATCAAAGTCAAAAAACTGACTGTCCGACCTGACATCCTATGGATTCGAGGTCGCTGATTACGATGCGCATATTTTCCAGACGATCGGACGACTATTAACGAAGATACGGGCGATCATATCCGAAAAAATCAAAGTCAAAAAACTGACTGTCCGACCTGACATCCTATGGATTCGAGGTCGCTGATTACGATGCGCCTATTTTCAAGACGATCGGACGACTATTAACGAAGATACGGGCGATCATATCCGAAAAAATCATAGTCGAAAAAACAGACTTTCCGACCTGCCATCCTATGGATTCGAGGTCGCTGATTACGATGCGCCTATTTTCGAGACGATCGGACGACTAATAACGAAGATACGGGCGATCATGTCCGAAAAAAATATAGTCGAAAAAACGGACTTTCCGACATGCCATCCTATGGATTCGAGGTCGCTGATTACGATGCGCCTATTTTCCAGACGATCGGACGACTATTAACGAAGTTACGGGCGATCATATCCGAAAAAATCAAAGACGAAAAAACGGACTTTCCGTCCTGACATCCTATGGATTCGAGGTCGCTGATTACGATGCGCCTACTTTCGAGACGATCGGACGACTATTAACGAAGATACGGGCGATCATATCCGAAAAAATCATAGTCGAAAAACGGACTTTCCGACATGCCATCCTATGGATTCGAGGTCGCTGATTACGATGCACCTATTTTCGAGACGATCGGACGACTATTAACGAAGATACGGGCGATCATATCCGAAAAAATCAAAGTCAAAAAACTGACTGTCCGACCTGACATCCTATGGATTCGAGGTCGCTGATTACGATGCGCCTATTTTCCAGACGATCGGACGACTATTAACGAAGTTACGATCGATCATATCCGAAAAAATCAAAGACGAAAAAACGGACTTTCCGACCTGACATCCTATGGATTCGAGATCGCTGATTACGATGCGCCTATTTTCAAGACGATCGGACGACTATTAACGAAGATACGGGCGATCATATCAGAAAAAATCAAAGTAAAAAAGCTGACTGTCCGACCTGACATCCTATGGATTCGAGGGCGCTGATTACGATGCGCATATTTTCCAGACGATCGGACGACTATTAACGAAGATACGGGCGATCATATCCGAAAAAATAAAAGTCAAAAAACTGACTGTCCGACCTGACATCCTATGGATTCGAGGTCGCTGATTACGATGCGCCTATTTTCAAGACGATCGGACGACTATTAACGAAGATACGGGCAATCATATCCGAAAAAATCATAGTCTTAAAAACGGACTTTCCGACATGCCATCCTATGGATTCGAGGTCGCTGATTACGATGCGCCTATTTTCCAGACGATCGGACGACTATTAACGAAGTTACGGGCGATCATATCCGAAAAAATCATAGTCTTAAAAACGGACTTTCCGACATGCCATCCTATGGATTCGAGGTCGCTGATTACGATGCGCCTATTTTCGAGACGATCGGACGACTAATAACGAAGATAAGGGCGATCATATCCGAAAAAAATATAGTCGAAAAAACGGACTTTCCGACATGCCATCCCATGGATTCGAGGTCGCTGATTACGATGCGCCTATTTTCCAGACGATCGGACGACTATTAACGAAGTTACGGGCGATCATATCCGAAAAAATCAAAGACGAAAAAACGGACTTTCCGACCTGACATCCTATGGATTCGAGGTCGCTGATTACGATGCGCCTATTTTCGAGACGATCGGACGACTATTAACGAAGATACGGGCCATCATATCCGGAAAAAACGAAATCGAAAAAACGGACTTTCCGACCTGACATCCTATGGATTCGAGGTCGCTGATTACGATGCGCCTATTTTCAAGACGATCGGACGACTATTAACGACGATACGGGCAATCATATCCGGAAAAATCATAGTTGAAAAAACGGACTTTCCGACCTGCCATCCTATGGATTCGAGGTCGCTGATTACGATGCGCCTATTTTCGAGACGATCGGACGACTATTAACGAAGATACGGGCGATCATATCCGAAAAAATTATAGTCGAAAAAACGGACTTTCCGACATGCCATCCTATGGATTCGAGGTCGCTGATTACGATGCGCCTATTTTCGAGACGATCGGACTACTATTAACGAAGATACGGGCGATCATATCCGAAAAAATCAAAGTTAAATAACTGACTGTCCGACCTGACATCCTATGGATTCGAGGTCGCTGATTACGATGCGCCTATTTTCGAGACGATCGGACGACTACTAACGAAAAATACGGGCAATCATATCCGGAAAAATCATAGTCGAAAAAACTGACTTTCCGACCTGCCATCCTATGGATTCGAGGTCGCTGATTACGATGCGCCTATTTTCGAGACGATCGGACGACTATTAACGAAGATACGGGCGATCAAATCCGAGAAAATCATAGTCGAAAAAACGGACTTTCCGACATGCCACCCTATGGATTCGAGGTCGCTGATTACGATGCGCCTATTTTCGAGACGATCGGACGACTATTAACGAAGATACGGGCGATCATATCCGAAAAAATCAAAGTCAAAAAACGGACTGTCCGACCTGACATCCTATGGATTCGAGGTCGCTGATTACGATGCGCCTATTTTCAAGACGATCGGACGACTATTAACGAAGATAGGGGCGATCATATCCGAAAAAATCAAAGACGAAAAAACGGACTTTCCGACCTGACATCCTATGGATTCGAGGTCTCTGATTACGATGCGCCTATTTTCGAGACGATCGGACGACTATTAACGAAGATACGGGCCATCATATCCGGAAAAAACGAAGTCGATAAAACGGAGTTTCCGACATGCCATCCTATGGATTCGAGGTCGCTGATTACGATGTGCCTATTTTCAAGACGATCGGACGACTATTAACGAAGATACGGGCAATCATATCCGGAAAAATCATAGTCGAAAAAACGGACTTTCCGACCTGCCATCCTATGGATTCGAGGTCGCTGATTACGATGCGCCTATTTTCGAGACGATCGGACGACTATTAACGAAGATACGGGCAATCATATCCGGAAAAATCATAGTCGAAAAAACGGACTTTCCGACCTGCCATCCTATGGAATCGAGGTCGCTGATTACGATGCGCCAATATTCAAGACGATCAGACGACTATTAACGAAGATAAAGGCAAACATATCCGGAAAAATCATAGTCGAAAAAACGGACTTTCCGACCTGCCATCCTATGGATTCGAGGTCGCTGATTACGATGCGCCCATTTTCGAGACGTTCCGACGACTATTAACGAAGATACGGGCGATCATATCCGAAAAAATTAAAGTCAAAAAACGGACTTTCCGACATGCCATCCTATGGATTCGAGGTCGCTGATTACGATGCGCCTATTTTCAAGACGATCGGACGACTATTAACGAAGATACGGGCAATCATATCCGGAAAAATCATAGTCGAAAAAACGGACTTTCCGACCTGCCATCCTATGGAATCGAGGTCGCTGATTACGATGCGCCAATATTCAAGACGATCAGACGACTATTAACGAAGATAAAGGCAAACATATCCGGAAAAATCATAGTCGAAAAAACGGACTTTCCGACCTGCCATCCTATGGATTCGAGGTCGCTGATTACGATGCGCCTATTTTCCAGACGATCGGACGACTATTAACGAAGTTACGGGCGATCATATCCGAAAAAATCAAAGACGAAAAAACGGACTTTGCGACCTGCCATCCTATGGATTCGAGGTCGCTGATTACGATGCGCCTATTTTCGAGACGTTCGGACGACTATTAACGAAGATACGGGCGATCATATCCGAAAAAATTAAAGTCAAAAAACGGACTTTCCGACCTCACATCCTATGGATTCGAGGTCGCTGATTACGATGCGCATATTTTCCAGACGATCGGACGACTATTAACGAAGATACGGGCGATCATATCCGAAAAAATCAAAGTCGAAAAAACGGACTTTCCGACCTGCCATCCTATGGATTCGAGGTCGCTGATTACGATGCGCCTATTTTCCAGACGATCGGACGACTATTAACGAAGTTACGGGAGATCATATCCGAAAAAATCAAAGACGAAAAAACGGACTTTCCGACCTGACATCCTATGGATTCGAGGTCGCTGATTACGATGCTTCTATTTTCAAGACGATCGGACGACTATTAACGAAGATACGGGCCATCATATCCGGAAAAAACGAAATCTAAAAAACGGACTTTCCGACCTGACATCCTATGGATTCGAGGTCGCTGATTACGATGCGCCTATTTTCGAGACGATCGGACGACTATTAACGAAGATACGGGCAATCATATCCGGAAAAATCATAGTCGAAAAAACGGACTTTCCGACCTGCTATCCTATGGATTCGAGGTCGCTGATTACGATGCGCCTATTTTCGAGACGATCGGACGACTATTAACGAAGATACGGGCAATCATATCCGGAAAAATCATAGTCGAAAAAACGGACTTTCCGACCTGCCATCCTATGGATTCGAGGTCGCTGATTACGATGCGCCCATTTTCGAGACGTTCGGACGACTATTAACGAAGATACGGGCGATCATATCCGAAAAAATTAAAGTCAAAAAACGGACTTTCCGACCTACCATCCTATGGATTCGAGGTCGCTGATTACGATGCGCCTATTTTCCAGACGATCGGACGACTATTAACGAAGTTACGGGCGATCATATCCGAAAAAATCAAAGTCGAAAAAACGGACTTTCCGACCTGACATCCTATGGATTCGGGATCGCTGATTACGATGCGCCTATTTTCAAGACGATCGGACGACTATTAACGAAGATACGGGCAATCATATCCGGAAAAATCATAGTCGAAAAAACGGACTTTGCGACCTGCCATCCTATGGATTCGAGGTCGCTGATTACGATGCGCCTATTTTCGAGACGATCGGACGACTATTAACGAAGATACGGGCGATCATATCCGAAAAAATTATTGTTGAAAAAACTGACTTTCCGACAAGCCATCCTATGGATTCGAGGTCGCTGATTACGATGCGCCTATTTTCGAGACGATCGGACGACTATTAACGAAGTTACGGGCGATCATATCCGAAAAAATCAAAGACGAAAAAACGGACTTTCCGACCTGACATCCTATGGATTCGAGGTCGCTGATTACGATGCGCCTATTTTCGAGACGATCGGACGACTATTAACGAAGATACGGGCAATCATATCCGGAAAAATCATAGTCGAAAAAACGGACTTTCCGACCTGCCATCCTATGGATTCGAGGTCGCTGATTACGATGCGCCTATTTTCGAGACGATCGGACGACTATTAACGAAGATACGGGCAATCATATCCGGAAAAATCATAGTCGAAAAAACGGACTTTCCGACCTGCCATCCTATGGATTCGAGGTCGCTGATTACGATGCGCCCATTTTCGAGACGTTCGGACGACTATTAACGAAGATACGGGCGATCATATCCGAAAAAATTAAAGTCAAAAAACGGACTTTCCGACCTACCATCCTATGGATTCGAGATCGCTGATTACGATGCGCCTATTTTCCAGACGATCGGACGACTATTAACGAAGTTACGGGCGATCATATCCGAAAAAATCAAAGTCGAAAAAACGGACTTTCCGACCTGACATCCTATGGATTCGGGATCGCTGATTACGATGCGCCTATTTTCAAGACGATCGGACGACTATTAACGAAGATACGGGCAATCATATCCGGAAAAATCATAGTCGAAAAAACGGACTTTGCGACCTGCCATCCTATGGATTCGAGGTCGCTGATTACGATGCGCCTATTTTCGAGACGATCGGACGACTATTAACGAAGATACGGGCGATCATATCCGAAAAAATTATTGTCGAAAAAACTGACTTTCCGACAAGCCATCCTATGGATTCGAGGTCGCTGATTACGATGCGCCTATTTTCGAGACGATCGGACGACTATTAACGAAGTTACGGGCGATCATATCCGAAAAAATCAAAGACGAAAAAACGGACTTTCCGACCTGACATCCTATGGATTCGAGGTCGCTGTTTACGATGCGCCAATTTTCAAGACGATCGGACGACTATTAACGAAGATAAGGGCAAACATATCCGGAAAAATCATAGTCGAAAAGACGGACTTTCCGACCTGCCATCCTATGGATTCGAGGTCGCTGATTACGATGCGCCTATTTTCGAGACGTTCGGACGACTATTAACGAAGATACGGGCAATCATATCCGAAAAAATTAAAGTCAAAAAACGGACTTTCCGACCTCACATCCTATGGATTCGAGGTCGCTGATTACGATGCGCATATTTTCCAGACGATCGGACGACTATTAACGAAGATACGGGCGATCATATCCGAAAAAATCAAAGTCGAAAATACGGACTTTCCGACCTGCCATCCTATGGATTCGAGGTCGCTGATCACGATGCGCCTATTTTCGAGACGATCGGACGACTATTAACGAAGATAAGGGCGATCATATCCGAAAAAATTATAGTCGAAAAAACGGACTTTCCGACATGCCATCCTATGGATTCGAGGTCGCTGATTACGATGCGGCTATTTTCGAGACGATCGGACGACTATTAACGAAGATACGGGCGATCATATCCGAAAAAAACGAAATCTAAAAAACGGACTTTCCGACCTGACATCCTATGGATTCGAGGTCGCTGGTTACGATGCGCCTATTTTCGAGACGATCGGACGACTATTAACGAAGTTACGGGAGATCATATCCGAAAAAATCAAAGACGAAAAAACGGACTTTCCGACCTGACATCCTATGGATTCGAGGTCGCTGATTACGATGCGCCTATTTTCAAGACGATCGGACGACTATTAACGAAGATACGGGCCATCATATCCGGAAAAAACGAAATCTAAAAAACGGACTTTCCGACCTGACATCCTATGGATTCGAGGTCGCTGATTACGATGCGCCTATTTTCGAGACGATCGGACGACTATTAACGAAGATACGGGCAATCATATCCGGAAAAATCATAGTCGAAAAAACGGACTTTCCGACCTGCTATCCTATGGATTCGAGGTCGCTGTTTACGATGCGCCAATTTTCAAGACGATCGGACGACTATTAACGAAGATAAGGGCAAACATATCCGGAAAAATCATAGTCGAAAAGACGGACTTTCCGACCTGCCATCCTATGGATTCGAGGTCGCTGATTACGATGCGCCTATTTTCGAGACGTTCGGACGACTATTAACGAAGATACGGGCAATCATATCCGAAAAAATTAAAGTCAAAAAACGGACTTTCCGACCTCACATCCTATGGATTCGAGGTCGCTGATTACGATGCGCATATTTTCCAGACGATCGGACGACTATTAACGAAGATACGGGCGATCATATCCGAAAAAATCAAAGTCGAAAATACGGACTTTCCGACCTGCCATCCTATGGATTCGAGGTCGCTGATCACGATGCGCCTATTTTCGAGACGATCGGACGACTATTAACGAAGATACGGGCGATCATATCCGAAAAAATTATAGTCGAAAAAACGGACTTTCCGACATGCCATCCTATGGATTCGAGGTCGCTGATTACGATGCGGCTATTTTCGAGACGATCGGACGACTATTAACGAAGATACGGGCGATCATATCCGAAAAAAACGAAATCTAAAAAACGGACTTTCCGACCTGACATCCTATGGATTCGAGGTCGCTGATTACGATGCGCCTATTTTCGAGACGATCGGACGACTATTAACGAAGTTACGGGAGATCATATCCGAAAAAATCAAAGACGAAAAAACGGACTTTCCGACCTGACATCCTATGGATTCGAGGTCGCTGATTACGATGCGCCTATTTTCAAGACGATCGGACGACTATTAACGAAGATACGGGCCATCATATCCGGAAAAAACGAAATCTAAAAAACGGACTTTCCGACCTGACATCCTATGGATTCGAAGTCGCTGATTACGATGCGCCTATTTTCGAGACGATCGGACGACTATTAACGAAGATACGGGCAATCATATCCGGAAAAATCATAGTCGAAAAAACGGACTTTCCGACCTGCTATCCTATGGATTCGAGGTCGCTGATTACGATGCGCCTATTTTCGAGACGATCGGACGACTATTAACGAAGTTACGGGAGATCATATCCGAAAAAATCAAAGACGAAAAAACGGACTTTCCGACCTGACATCCTATGGATTCGAGGTCGCTGATTACGATGCGCCTATTTTCAAGACGATCGGACGACTATTAACGAAGATACGGGCCATCATATCCGGAAAAAACGAAATCTAAAAAACGGACTTTCCGACCTGACATCCTATGGATTCGAGGTCGCTGATTACGATGCGCCTATTTTCGAGACGATCGGACGACTATTAACGAAGATACGGGCAATCATATCCGGAAAAATCATAGTCGAAAAAACGGACTTTCCGACCTGCTATCCTATGGATTCGAGGTCGCTGATTACGATGCGCCTATTTTCGAGACGATCGGACGACTATTAACGAAGATACGGGCAATCATATCCGGAAAAATCATAGTCGAAAAAACGGACTTTCCGACCTGCCATCCTATGGATTCGAGGTCGCTGATTACGATGCGCCCATTTTCGAGACGTTCGGACGACTATTAACGAAGATACGGGCGATCATATCCGAAAAAATTAAAGTCAAAAAACGGACTTTCCGACCTACCATCCTATGGATTCGAGGTCGCTGATTACGATGCGCCTATTTTCCAGACGATCGGACGACTATTAACGAAGTTACGGGCGATCATATCCGAAAAAATCAAAGTCGAAAAAACGGACTTTCCGACCTGACATCCTATGGATTCGGGATCGCTGATTACGATGCGCCTATTTTCAAGACGATCGGACGACTATTAACGAAGATACGGGCCATCATATCCGGAAAAAACGAAATCTAAAAAACGGACTTTCCGACCTGACATCCTATGGATTCGAGGTCGCTGATTACGATGCGCCTATTTTCGAGACGATCGGACGACTATTAACGAAGATACGGGCAATCATATCCGGAAAAATCATAGTCGAAAAAACGGACTTTCCGACCTGCTATCCTATGGATTCGAGGTCGCTGATTACGATGCGCCTATTTTCGAGACGATCGGACGACTATTAACGAAGATACGGGCAATCATATCCGGAAAAATCATAGTCGAAAAAACGGACTTTCCGACCTGCCATCCTATGGATTCGAGGTCGCTGATTACGATGCGCCCATTTTCGAGACGTTCGGACGACTATTAACGAAGATACGGGCGATCATATCCGAAAAAATTAAAGTCAAAAAACGGACTTTCCGACCTACCATCCTATGGATTCGAGGTCGCTGATTACGATGCGCCTATTTTCCAGACGATCGGACGACTATTAACGAAGTTACGGGCGATCATATCCGAAAAAATCAAAGTCGAAAAAACGGACTTTCCGACCTGACATCCTATGGATTCGGGATCGCTGATTACGATGCGCCTATTTTCAAGACGATCGGACGACTATTAACGAAGATACGGGCAATCATATCCGGAAAAATCATAGTCGAAAAAACGGACTTTGCGACCTGCCATCCTATGGATTCGAGGTCGCTGATTACGATGCGCCTATTTTCGAGACGATCGGACGACTATTAACGAAGATACGGGCGATCATATCCGAAAAAATTATTGTCGAAAAAACTGACTTTCCGACAAGCCATCCTATGGATTCGAGGTCGCTGATTACGATGCGCCTATTTTCGAGACGATCGGACGACTATTAACGAAGTTACGGGCGATCATATCCGAAAAAATCAAAGACGAAAAAACGGACTTTCCGACCTGACATCCTATGGATTCGAGGTCGCTGATTACGATGCGCCTATTTTCGAGACGATCGGACGACTATTAACGAAGATACGGGCAATCATATCCGGAAAAATCATAGTCGAAAAAACGGACTTTCCGACCTGCCATCCTATGGATTCGAGGTCGCTGATTACGATGCGCCTATTTTCGAGACGATCGGACGACTATTAACGAAGATACGGGCAATCATATCCGGAAAAATCATAGTCGAAAAAACGGACTTTCCGACCTGCCATCCTATGGATTCGAGGTCGCTGATTACGATGCGCCCATTTTCGAGACGTTCGGACGACTATTAACGAAGATACGGGCGATCATATCCGAAAAAATTAAAGTCAAAAAACGGACTTTCCGACCTACCATCCTATGGATTCGAGGTCGCTGATTACGATGCGCCTATTTTCCAGACGATCGGACGACTATTAACGAAGTTACGGGCGATCATATCCGAAAAAATCAAAGTCGAAAAAACGGACTTTCCGACCTGACATCCTATGGATTCGGGATCGCTGATTACGATGCGCCTATTTTCAAGACGATCGGACGACTATTAACGAAGATACGGGCAATCATATCCGGAAAAATCATAGTCGAAAAAACGGACTTTGCGACCTGCCATCCTATGGATTCGAGGTCGCTGATTACGATGCGCCTATTTTCGAGACGATCGGACGACTATTAACGAAGATACGGGCGATCATATCCGAAAAAATTATTGTCGAAAAAACTGACTTTCCGACAAGCCATCCTATGGATTCGAGGTCGCTGATTTCGATGCGCCTATTTTCGAGACGATCGGACGACTATTAACGAAGTTACGGGCGATCATATCCGAAAAAATCAAAGACGAAAAAACGGACTTTCCGACCTGACATCCTATGGATTCGAGGTCGCTGATTACGATGCGCCTATTTTCGAGACGATCGGACGACTATTAACGAAGATACGGGCAATCATATCCGGAAAAATCATAGTCGAAAAAACGGACTTTCCGACCTGCCATCCTATGGATTCGAGGTCGCTGATTACGATGCGCCTATTTTCGAGACGATCGGACGACTATTAACGAAGATACGGGCAATCATATCCGGAAAAATCATAGTCGAAAAAACGGACTTTCCGACCTGCCATCCTATGGATTCGAGGTCGCTGATTACGATGCGCCCATTTTCGAGACGTTCGGACGACTATTAACGAAGATACGGGCGATCATATCCGAAAAAATTAAAGTCAAAAAACGGACTTTCCGACCTACCATCCTATGGATTCGAGGTCGCTGATTACGATGCGCCTATTTTCCAGACGATCGGACGACTATTAACGAAGTTACGGGCGATCATATCCGAAAAAATCAAAGTCGAAAAAACGGACTTTCCGACCTGACATCCTATGGATTCGGGATCGCTGATTACGATGCGCCTATTTTCAAGACGATCGGACGACTATTAACGAAGATACGGGCAATCATATCCGGAAAAATCATAGTCGAAAAAACGGACTTTGCGACCTGCCATCCTATGGATTCGAGGTCGCTGATTACGATGCGCCTATTTTCGAGACGATCGGACGACTATTAACGAAGATACGGGCGATCATATCCGAAAAAATTATTGTCGAAAAAACTGACTTTCCGACAAGCCATCCTATGGATTCGAGGTCGCTGATTACGATGCGCCTATTTTCGAGACGATCGGACGACTATTAACGAAGTTACGGGCGATCATATCCGAAAAAATCAAAGACGAAAGAACGGACTTTCCGACCTGACATCCTATGGATTCGAGGTCGCTGTTTACGATGCGCCAATTTTCAAGACGATCGGACGCCTATTAACGAAGATAAGGGCAAACATATCCGGAAAAATCATAGTCGAAAAGACGGACTTTCCGACCTGCCATCCTATGGATTCGAGGTCGCTGATTACGATGCGCCTATTTTCGAGACGTTCGGACGACTATTAACGAAGATACGGGCAATCATATCCGAAAAAATTAAAGTCAAAAAACGGACTTTCCGACCTCACATCCTATGGATTCGAGGTCGCTGATTACGATGCGCATATTTTCCAGACGATCGGACGACTATTAACGAAGATACGGGCGATCATATCCGAAAAAATCAAAGTCGAAAATACGGACTTTCCGACCTGCCATCCTATGGATTCGAGGTCGCTGATCACGATGCGCCTATGTTCGAGACGATCGGACGACTATTAACGAAGATACGGGCGATCATATCCGAAAAAATTATAGTCGAAAAAACGGACTTTCCGACATGCCATCCTATGGATTCGAGGTCGCTGATTACGATGCGCCTATTTTCCAGACGATCGGACGACTATTAACGAAGTTACGAGATCAAATCCGAGAATATCATAGTCGAAAAAACGGACTTTACGACATGCCACCCTATGGATTCGAGGTCGCTGATTACGATGCGCCTATTTTCGAGACGATCGGAAGACTATTAACGAAGATACGGGCGATCATATCCGAAAAAATCAAAGTCAAAAAACGGACTGTCCGACCTGTCATCCTATGGATTCGAGGTCGCTGATTACGATGCGCCAATTTTCTAGACGATCGGACGACTATTCACGAAGATACGGGCGATCATATCCGAAAAAATCAAAGTCAAAAAACTGACTGTCCGACGTGACATCCTATGGATTCGAGGTCGCTGATTACGATGCGCCTATTTTCGAGACGATCGGACGACTATTAACGAAGATAAGGGCGAACATATCCGAAAAAATCATAGTCGAAAAAACGGACTTTCCGACAAGCCATCCTATGGATTCGAGGTCGCTGATAACGATGCGCCTATTTTCAAGACGATCGGACGACTATTAACGAAGATACGGGCAATCATATCCGGAAAAATCATAGTCGAAAAAACTGACTTTCCGACAAGCCATCCTATGGATTCGAGGTCGCTGATTACGATGCGCCTATTTTCCAGACGATCGGACGACTATTAACGAAGTTACGGGCGATCATATCCGAAAAAATTAAAGACGAAAAAACGGACTTTCCGACCTGACATCCTATGGATTCGAGGTCGCTGTTTACGATGCGCCAATTTTCAAGACGATCGGACGACTATTTACGAAGATACGGGCGATCATATCCGAAAAAATCAAAGTCAAAAAACTGACTGTCCGACGTGACATCCTATGGATTCGAGGTCGCTGATTACGATGCGCCTATTTTCCAGACGATCGGACGACTATTAACGAAGATACGGGCGATCATATAGGAAAAAATTAAAGTCAAAAAACGGACTTTCCGACCTGACATCCTATGGATTCGAGGTCGCTGATTACGATGCGCCTATTTTCGAGACGATCGGACGACTATTAACGAAGTTACGGGCGATCATATCCGAAAAAATCAAAGACGAAAAAACGGACTTTTCGACCTGACATCCTATGGATTCAGGATCGCTGATTACGATGCGCCTATTTTCAAGACGATCGGACGACTATTAACGAAGATACGGGCGATCATATCCGAAAAAATCAAAGTCAAAAAACTGACTCTCCGACCTGACATCCTATGGATTCGAGGTCGCTGATTACGATGCGCCTATTTTCCAGACGATCGGACGACTATTAACGAAGATACGGGCGATAATATCCGAAAAAATCAAAGTCAAAAAACTGACTCTCCGACCTGACATCCTATGGATTCGAGGTCGCTGATTACGATGCGCCTATTTTCCAGACGATCGGACGACTATTAACGAAGTTACGGGCGATCATATCCGAAAAAATCAAAGACGAAAAAACGGACTTTCCGTCCTGACATCCTATGGATTCGAGGTCGCTGATTACGATGCGCCTACTTTCGAGACGATCGGACGACTATTAACGAAGATACGGGCGATCATATCCGAAAAAATCATAGTCGAAAAAACTGACTTTCCGACATGCCATCCTATGGATTCGAGGTCGCTGATTACGATGCACCTATTTTCGAGACGATCGGACGACTATTAACGAAGATACGGGCGATCATATCCGAAAAAATCAAAGTAAAAAAACTGACTGTCCGACCTGACATCCTATGGATTCGAGGTCGCTGATTACGATGCGCCTATTTTCCAGACGATCGGACGACTATTAACGAAGTTACGATCGATCATATCCGAAAAAATCAAAGACGAAAAAACGGACTTTCCGACCTGACATCCTATGGATTCGAGATCGCTGATTACGATGCGCCTATTTTCAAGACGATCGGACGACTATTAACGAAGATACGGGCGATCATATCCGAAAAAATCAAAGTCAAAAAACTGACTGTCCGACCTGACATCCTATGGATTCGAGGTCGCTGATTACGATGCGCATATTTTCCAGACGATCGGACGACTATTAACGAAGATACGGGCGATCATATCCGAAAAAATAAAAGTCAAAAAACTGACTGTCCGACCTGACATCCTATGGATTCGAGGTCGCTGATTACGATGCGCCTATTTTCGAGACGATCGGACGACTATTAACGAAGATACGGGCGATCATATCCGAAAAAATCAAAGTCAAAAAACTGACTGTCCGACCTGACATCCTATGGATTCGAGGTCGCTGATTACGATGTGCCTATTTTCCAGACGTTCGGACGACTATTAACGAAGATACGGGCAATCATATCCGAAAAAATCATAGTCGAAAAACGGACTTTCCGACCTGCCATACTATGGATTCGAGTCGCTGATTACGATGCGCCTATTTTCGAGACGATCGGACGACTATTAACGAAGATACGGGCGATCATATCCGAAAAAATCATAGTCTTAAAAACGGACTTTCCGACATGCCATCCTATGGATTCAAGGTCGCTGATTACGATGCGCCTATTTTCAAGACGATCGGACGACTATTAACGAAGATACGGGCGATCATATCCGAAAAAATCATAGTCGAAAAAACAGACTTTCCGACCTGCCATCCTATGGATTCGAGGTCGCTGATTACGATGCGCCTATTTTCGAGACGATCGGACGACTAATAACGAAGATACGGGCGATCATGTCCGAAAAAAATATAGTCGAAAAAACGGACTTTCCGACATGCCATCCTATGGATTCGAGGTCGCTGATTACGATGCGCCTATTTTCCAGACGATCGGACGACTATTAACGAAGTTACGGGCGATCATATCCGAAAAAATCAAAGACGAAAAAACGGACTTTCCGTCCTGACATCCTATGGATTCGAGGTCGCTGATTACGATGCGCCTATTTTCCAGACGATCGGACGACTATTAACGAAGATACGGGCGATCATATAGGAAAAAATTAAAGTCAAAAAACGGACTTTCCGACCTGACATCCTATGGATTCGAGGTCGCTGATTACGATGCGCCTATTTTCGAGAGGATCGGACGACTATTAACGAAGTTACGGGCGATCATATCCGAAAAAATCAAAGACGAAAAAACGGACTTTTCGACCTGACATCCTATGGATTCGGGATCGCTGATTACGATGCGCCTATTTTCAAGACGATCGGACGACTATTAACGAAGATACGGGCGATCATATCCGAAAAAATCAAAGACGAAAAAACGGACTTTCCGACCTGACATCCTATGGATTCGAGATCGCTGATTACGATGCGCCTATTTTCAAGACGATCGGACGACTATTAACGAAGATACGGGCGATCATATCCGAAAAAATCAAAGTCAAAAAACTGACTGTCCGACCTGACATCCTATGGATTCGAGGTCGCTGATTACGATGCGCATATTTTCCAGACGATCGGACGACTATTAACGAAGATACGGGCGATCATATCCGAAAAAATAAAAGTCAAAAAACTGACTGTCCGACCTGACATCCTATGGATTCGAGGTCGCTGATTACGATGCGCCTATTTTCGAGACGATCGGACGACTATTAACGAAGATACGGGCGATCATATCCGAAAAAATCAAAGTCAAAAAACTGACTGTCCGACCTGACATCCTATGGATTCGAGGTCGCTGATTACGATGCGTATATTTTCCAGACGATCGGACGACTATTAACGAAGATACGGGCGATCATATCCGAAAAAATCAAAGTCAAAAAACTGACTGTCCGACCTGACATCCTATGGATTCGAGGTCGCTGATTACGATGTGCCTATTTTCCAGACGTTCGGACGACTATTAACGAAGATACGGGCAATCATATCCGAAAAAATCATAGTCGAAAAACGGACTTTCCGACCTGCCATACTATGGATTCGAGTCGCTGATTACGATGCGCCTATTTTCGAGACGATCGGACGACTATTAACGAAGATACGGGCGATCATATCCGAAAAAATCATAGTCTTAAAAACGGACTTTCCGACATGCCATCCTATGGATTCGAGGTCGCTGATTACGATGCGCCTATTTTCAAGACGATCGGACGACTATTAACGAAGATACGGGCGATCATATCCGAAAAAATCATAGTCGAAAAAACAGACTTTCCGACCTGCCATCCTATGGATTCGAGGTCGCTGATTACGATGCGCCTATTTTCGAGACGATCGGACGACTAATAACGAAGATACGGGCGATCATGTCCGAAAAAAATATAGTCGAAAAAACGGACTTTCCGACATGCCATCCTATGGATTCGAGGTCGCTGATTACGATGCGCCTATTTTCCAGACGATCGGACGACTATTAACGAAGTTACGGGCGATCATATCCGAAAAAATCAAAGACGAAAAAACGGACTTTCCGTCCTGACATCCTATGGATTCGAGGTCGCTGATTACGATGCGCCTACTTTCGAGACGATCGGACGACTATTAACGAAGATACGGGCGATCATATCCGAAAAAATCATAGTCGAAAAACGGACTTTCCGACATGCCATCCTATGGATTCGAGGTCGCTGATTACGATGCACCTATTTTCGAGACGACCGGACGACTATTAACGAAGATACGGGCGATCATATCCGAAAAAATCAAAGTCAAAAAACTGACTGTCCGACCTGACATCCTATGGATTCGAGGTCGCTGATTACGATGCGCCTATTTTCCAGACGATCGGACGTCTATTAACGAAGTTACGATCGATCATATCCGAAAAAATCAAAGACGAAAAAACGGACTTACCGACCTGACATCCTATGGATTCGAGATCGCTGATTACGATGCGCCTATTTTCAAGACGATCGGACGACTATTAACGAAGATACGGGCGATCATATCCGAAAAAATCAAAGTAAAAAAACTGACTGTCCGACCCGACATCCTATGGATTCGAGGGCGCTGATTACGATGCGCATATTTTCCAGACGATCGGACGACTATTAACGAAGATACGGGCGATCATATCCGAAAAAATAAAAGTCAAAAAACTGACTGTCCGACCTGACATCCTATGGATTCGAGGTCGCTGATTACGATGCGCCTATTTTCAAGACGATCGGACGACTATTAACGAAGATACGGGCAATCATATCCGAAAAATCATAGTCGAAAAAACGGACTTTCCGACCTGCCATACTATGGATTCCAGTCGCTGACTACGATGCGCCTATTTTCGAGACGATCGGACGACTATTAACGAAGATACGGGCGATCATATCCGAAAAAATCATAGTCTTAAAAACGGACTTTCCGACATGCCATCCTATGGATTCGAGGTCGCTGATTACGATGCGCCTATTTTCGAGACGATCGGACGACTAATAACGAAGATACGGGCGATCATATCCGAAAAAAATATAGCCGAAAAAACGGACTTTCCGACATGCCATCCCATGGATTCGAGGTCGCTGATTACGATGCGCCTATTTTCCAGACGATCGGACGACTATTAACGAAGTTACGGGCGATCATATCCGAAAAAATCAAAGACGAAAAAACGGACTTTCCGACCTGACATCCTATGGATTCGAGGTCGCTGATTACGATGCGCCTATTTTCGAGACGATCGGACGACTATTAACGAAGATACGGGCCATCATATCCGGAAAAAACGAAGTAGATTAAACGGAGTTTCCGACATGCCATCCTATGGATTCGAGGTCGCTGATTACGATGCACCTATTTTCAAGACGATCGGACGACTATTAACGAAGATACGGGCCATCATATCCGGAAAAAACGAAATCGAAAAAACGGACTTTCCGACCTGACATCCTATGGATTCGAGGTCGCTGATTACGATGCGCCTATTTTCAAGACGATCGGACGACTATTAACGACGATACGGGCAATCATATCCGGAAAAATCATAGTTGAAAAAACGGACTTTCCGACCTGCCATCCTATGGATTCGAGGTCGCTGATTACGATGCGCCTATTTTCGAGACGATCGGACGACTATTAACGAAGATACGGGCGATCATATCCGAAAAAATTATAGTCGAAAAAACGGACTTTCCGACATGCCATCCTATGGATTCGAGGTCGCTGATTACGATGCGCCTATTTTCGAGACGATCGGACGACTATTAACGAAGATACGGGCGATCATATCCGAAAAAATCAAAGTCAAAAAACGGACTGTCCGACCTGACATCCTATGGATTCGAGGTCGCTGATTACGATGCGCCTATTTTCAAGACGATCGGACGACTATTAACGAAGATAGGGGCGATCATATCCGAAAAAATCAAAGACGAAAAAACGGACTTTCCGACCTGACATCCTATGGATTCGAGGTCTCTGATTACGATGCGCCTATTTTCGAGACGATCGGACGACTATTAACGAAGATACGGGCCATCATATCCGGAAAAAACGAAGTCGATGAAACGGAGTTTCCGACATGCCATCCTATGGATTCGAGGTCGCTGATTACGATGTGCCTATTTTCAAGACGATCGGACGACTATTAACGAAGATACGGGCAATCATATCCGGAAAAATCATAGTCGAAAAAACGGACTTTCCGACATGCCATCCTATGGATTCGAGGTCGCTGATTACGATGCGCCTATTTTCAAGACGATCGGACGACTATTAACGAAGATACGGGCAATCATATCCGGAAAAATCATAGTCGAAAAAACGGACTTTCCGACCTGCCATCCTATGGATTCGAGGTCGCTGATTACGATGCGCCTATTTTCGAGACGATCGGACGACTATTAACGAAGATACGGGCAATCATATCCGGAAAAATCATAGTCGAAAAAACGGACTTTCCGACCTGCCATCCTATGGAATCGAGGTCGCTGATTACGATGCGCCAATATTCAAGACGATCAGACGAATATTAACGAAGATAAAGGCAAACATATCCGGAAAAATCATAGTCGAAAAAACGGACTTTCCGACCTGCCATCCTATGGATTCGAGGTCGCTGATTACGATGCGCCTATTTTCAAGACGATCGGACGACTATTAACGAAGATACGGGCAATCATATCCGGAAAAATCATAGTCGAAAAAACGGACTTTCCGACCTGCCATCCTATGGAATCGAGGTCGCTGATTACGATGCGCCAATATTCAAGAAGATCAGACGACTATTAACGAAGATAAAGGCAAACATATCCGGAAAAATCATAGTCGAAAAAACGGACTTTCCGACCTGCCATCCTATGGATTCGAGGTCGCTGATTACGATGCGCCTATTTTCCAGACGATCGGACGACTATTAACGAAGTTACGGGCGATCATATCCGAAAAAATCAAAGACGAAAAAACGGACTTTGCGACCTGCCATCCTATGGATTCGAGGTCGCTGATTACGATGCGCCTATTTTCGAGACGATCGGACGACTATTAACGAAGATACGGGCGATCATATCCGAAAAAATTATTGTCGAAAAAACTGACTTTCCGACAAGCCATCCTATGGATTCGAGGTCGCTGATTACGATGCGCCTATTTTCGAGACGATCGGACGACTATTAACGAAGATAAGGGCAAACATATCCGGAAAAATCATAGTCGAAAAAACGGACTTTCCGACCTGCCATCCTATGGATTCGAGGTCGCTGATTACGATGCGCCTATTTTCGAGACGTTCGGACGACTATTAACGAAGATACGGGCGATCATATCCGAAAAAATTAAAGTCAAAAAACGGACTTTCCGACCTCACATCCTATGGATTCGAGGTCGCTGATTACGATGCGCATATTTTCCAGACGATCGGACGACTATTAACGAAGATACGGGCGATCATATCCGAAAAAATTAAAGTCAAAAAACGGACTTTCCGACCTCACATCCTATGGATTCGAGGTCGCTGATTACGATGCGCATATTTTCCAGACGATCGGACGACTATTAACGAAGATACGGGCGATCATATCCGAAAAAATCAAAGTCGAAAAAACGGACTTTCCGACCTGCCATCCTATGGATTCGAGGTCGCTGATTACGATGCGCATATTTTCCAGACGAACGGACGACTATTAACGAAGTTACGGGCGATCATATCCGAAAAAATCAAAGACGAAAAAACGGACTTTCCGACCTGACATCCTATGGATTCGAGGTCGCTGTTTACGATGCGCCAATTTTCAAGACGATCGGACGACTATTAACGAAGATAAGGGCAAACATATCCGGAAAAATCATAGTCGAAAAAACGGACTTTCCGACCTGCCATCCTATGGATTCGAGGTCGCTGATTACGATGCGCCTATTTTCGAGACGTTCGGACGACTATTAACGAAGATACGGGCGATCATATCCGAAAAAATTAAAGTCAAAAAACGGACTTTCCGACCTCACATCCTATGGATTCGAGGTCGCTGATTACGATGCGCATATTTTCCAGACGATCGGACGACTATTAACGAAGATACGGGCGATCATATCCGAAAAAATCAAAGTCGAAAAAACGGACTTTCCGACCTGCCATCCTATGGATTCGAGGTCGCTCATTACGATGCGCCTATTTTCCAGACGATCGGACGACTATTAACGAAGTTACGGGAGATCATATCCGAAAAAATCAAAGACGAAAAAACGGACTTTCCGACCTGACATCCTATGGATTCGAGGTCGTTGATTACGATGCGCCTATTTTCAAGACGATCGGACGACTATTAACGAAGATACGGGCCATCATATCCGGAAAAAACGAAATCTAAAAAACGGACTTTCCGACCTGACATCCTATGGATTCGAGGTCGCTGATTACGATGCGCCTATTTTCGAGACGATCGGACGACTATTAACGAAGATACGGGCGATCATATCCGAAAAAATCAAAGTTAAATAACTGACTGTCCGACCTGACATCCTGTGGATTCGAGGTCGCTGATTACGATGCGCCTATTTTCGAGACGATCGGACGACTACTAACGAAGATACGGGCAATCATATCCGGAAAAATCATAGTCGAAAAAACTGACTTTCCGACCTGCCATCCTATGGATTCCAGGTCGCTGATTACGATGCGCCTGTTTTCGAGACGATCGGACGACTATTAACGAAGATACGGGCGATCAAATCCGAGAAAATCATAGTCGAAAAAACGGACTTTCCGACATGCCACCCTATGGATTCGAGGTCGCTGATTACGATGCGCCTATTTTCGAGACGATCGGACAACTATTAACGAAGATACGGGCGATCATATCCGAAAAAATCAAAGTCAAAAAACGGACTGTCCGACCTGACATCCTATGGATTCGAGGTCGCTGATTACGATGCGCCTATTTTCAAGACGATCGGACGACTATTAACGAAGATATGGGCGATCATATCCGAAAAAATCAAAGACGAAAAAACGGACTTTCCGACCTGACATCCTATGGATTCGAGGTCTCTGATTACGATGCGCCTATTTTCGAGACGATCGGACGACTATTAACGAAGATACGGGCCATCATATCCGGAAAAAACGAAGTCGATAAAACGGAGTTTCCGACATGCCATCCTATGGATTCGAGGTCGCTGATTACGATGCGCCTATTTTCAAGACGATCGGACGACTATTAACGAAGATACGGGCAATCATATCCGAAAAAATCATAGTCGAAAAACGGACTTTCCGACATGCCATCCTATGGATTCGAGGTCGCTGATTACGATGCACCTATTTTCCAGACGATCGGACGACTATTAACGAAGTTACGAGATCAAATCCGAGAAAATCATAGTCGAAAAAACGGACTTTCCGACCTGCCATCCTATGGA
Organism: Cryptocephalus primarius; assembly: GCA_963576515.1. Lineage (NCBI taxonomy): Eukaryota > Metazoa > Arthropoda > Insecta > Coleoptera > Chrysomelidae > Cryptocephalus > Cryptocephalus primarius. Next base: position 6,410,859 of record OY754942.1, on the reverse strand, counting down.
TTCGAGGTCGCTGATTACGATGCGCCTATTTACGAGACGATCGGACGACTATTAACGAAGATACGGGCAATCATATCCGGAAAAATCATAGTCGAAAAAACGGACTTTCCGACCTGCCATCCTATGGATTCGAGGTCGCTGATTACGATGCGCCTATTTTCGAGACGATCGGACGACTATTAACGAAGATACGGGCGATCATATCCGAAAAAATCAAAGTTAAATAACTGACTGTCCGACCTGACATCCTATGGATTCGAGGTCGCTGATTACGACGCGCCTATTTTCCAGACGATCGGACGACTATTAACGAAGTTACGAGATCAAATCCGAGAAAATCATAGTCGAAAAAACGGACTTTCCGACATGCCACCCTATGGATTCGAGGTCGCTGATTACGATGCGCCTATTTTCGAGACGATCGGAAGACTATTAACGAAGATACGGGCGATCATATCCGAAAAAATCAAAGTCAAAAAACGGACTGTCCGACCTGACATCCTATGGATTCGAGGTCGCTGATTACGATGCGCCTATTTTCAAGACGATCGGACGACTATTAACGAAGATACGGGCGATCATATCCGAAAAAATCAAGGACGAAAAAACGGACTTTCCGACCTGACATCCTATGGATTCGAGGTCGCTGATTACGATGCGCCTATTTTCAAGACGATCGGACGACTAATAACGAAGATACGGGCAATCATATCCGGAAAAATCATAGTCGAAAAAACTGACTTTCCGACATGCCATCCTATGGATTCGAGGTCGCTGATTACGATGCGCCTATTTTCAAGACGATCGGACGACTATTAACGAAGATACAGGCAATCATATCCGGAAAAATCATAGTCGTAAAAACGGACTTTCCGACCTGCCATCCTATGGATTCGAGGTCGCTGATTACGATGCGCCTACTTTCGAGACGATCGGACGACTATTAACGAAGATACGGGCGATCATATCCGAAAAAATCATAGTCGAAAAAACGGACTTTCCGACATGCCATCCTATGGATTCGAGGTCGCTGATTACGATGCGCCTATTTTCGAGACGATCGGACGACTATTAACGAAGATACGGGCGATCATATCCGAAAAAATCAAAGTCAAAAAACTGACTGTCCGACCTGACATCCTATGGATTCGAGGTCGCTGATTACGATGCGCCTATTTTCCAGACGATCGGACGACTATTAACGAAGTTACGGGCGATCATATCCGAAAAAATCAAAGACGAAAAACGGACTTTCCGACCTGACATCCTATGGATTCGAGAACGCTGATTACGATGCGCCAATTTTCTAGACGATCGGACGACTATTAACGAAGATACGGGCGATCATATCCGAAAAAATCAAAGTCAAAAAACTGACTGTCCGACGTGACATCCTATGGATTCGAGGTCGCTGATTACGATGCGCCTATTTTCAAGACGATCGGACGACTATTAACGAAGATACGGGCGATCATATCCGAAAAAATCAAGGACGAAAAAACGGACTTTCCGACCTGACATCCTATGGATTCGAGGTCGCTGATTACGATGCGCCTATTTTCAAGACGATCGGACGACTATTAACGAAGATACGGGCAATCATATCCGGAAAAATCATAGTCGAAAAAACGGACTTTCCGACATGCCATCCTATGGATTCGAGGTCGCTGATTACGATGCGCCTATTTTCAAGACGATCGCACGACTATTAACGAAGATACGGGCGATCATATCCGAAAAAATCAAAGTCAAAAAACTGACTGTCCGACCTGACATCCTATGGATTCGAGGTCGCTGATTACGATGTGCCTATTTTCCAGACGTTCGGACGACTATTAACGAAGATACGGGCAATCATATCCGAAAAAATCATAGTCGAAAAACGGACTTTCCGACCTGCCATACTATGGATTCGAGTCGCTGATTACGATGCGCCTATTTTCGAGACGATCGGACGACTATTAACGAAGATACGGGCGATCATATCCGAAAAAATCATAGTCTTAAAAACGGACTTTCCGACATGCCATCCTATGGATTCGAGGTCGCTGATTACGATGCGCCTATTTTCAAGACGATCGGACGACTATTAACGAAGATACGGGCGATCATATCCGAAAAAATCATAGTCGAAAAAACAGACTTTCCGACCTGCCATCCTATGGATTCGAGGTCGCTGATTACGATGCGCCTATTTTCGAGACGATCGGACGACTAATAACGAAGATACGGGCGATCATGTCCGAAAAAAATATAGTCGAAAAAACGGACTTTCCGACATGCCATCCTATGGATTCGAGGTCGCTGATTACGATGCGCCTATTTTCCAGACGATCGGACGACTATTAACGAAGTTACGGGCGATCATATCCGAAAAAATCAAAGACGAAAAAACGGACTTTCCGTCCTGACATCCTATGGATTCGAGGTCGCTGATTACGATGCGCCTACTTTCGAGACGATCGGACGACTATTAACGAAGATACGGGCGATCATATCCGAAAAAATCATAGTCGAAAAACGGACTTTCCGACATGCCATCCTATGGATTCGAGGTCGCTGATTACGATGCACCTATTTTCGAGACGATCGGACGACTATTAACGAAGATACGGGCGATCATATCCGAAAAAATCAAAGTCAAAAAACTGACTGTCCGACCTGACATCCTATGGATTCGAGGTCGCTGATTACGATGCGCCTATTTTCCAGACGATCGGACGACTATTAACGAAGTTACGATCGATCATATCCGAAAAAATCAAAGACGAAAAAACGGACTTTCCGACCTGACATCCTATGGATTCGAGATCGCTGATTACGATGCGCCTATTTTCAAGACGATCGGACGACTATTAACGAAGATACGGGCGATCATATCCGAAAAAATCAAAGTAAAAAAACTGACTGTCCGACCTGACATCCTATGGATTCGAGGGCGCTGATTACGATGCGCATATTTTCCAGACGATCGGACGACTATTAACGAAGATACGGGCGATCATATCCGAAAAAATCAAAGTTAAATAACTGACTGTCCGACCTGACATCCTATGGATTCGAGGTCGCTGATTACGATGCGCCTATTTTCGAGACGATCGGACGACTACTAACGAAGATACGGGCAATCATATCCGGAAAAATCATAGTCGAAAAAACTGACTTTCCGACCTGCCATCCTATGGATTCGAGGTCGCTGATTACGATGCGCCTATTTTCGAGACGATCGGACGACTATTAACGAAGATACGGGCGATCAAATCCGAGAAAATCATAGTCGAAAAAACGGACTTTCCGACATGCCACCCTATGGATTCGAGGTCGCTGATTACGATGCGCCTATTTTCGAGACGATCGGACGACTATTAACGAAGATACGGGCGATCATATCCGAAAAAATCAAAGTCAAAAAACGGACTGTCCGACCTGACATCCTATGGATTCGAGGTCGCTGATTACGATGCGCCTATTTTCAAGACGATCGGACGACTATTAACGAAGATAGGGGCGATCATATCCGAAAAAATCAAAGACGAAAAAACGGACTTTCCGACCTGACATCCTATGGATTCGAGGTCTCTGATTACGATGCGCCTATTTTCGAGACGATCGGACGACTATTAACGAAGATACGGGCCATCATATCCGGAAAAAACGAAGTCGATAAAACGGAGTTTCCGACATGCCATCCTATGGATTCGAGGTCGCTGATTACGATGTGCCTATTTTCAAGACGATCGGACGACTATTAACGAAGATACGGGCAATCATATCCGGAAAAATCATAGTCGAAAAAACGGACTTTCCGACATGCCATCCTATGGATTCGAGGTCGCTGATTACGATGCGCCTATTTTCAAGACGATCGGACGACTATTAACGAAGATACGGGCAATCATATCCGGAAAAATCATAGTCGAAAAAACGGACTTTCCGACCTGCCATCCTATGGATTCGAGGTCGCTGATTACGATGCGCCTATTTTCGAGACGATCGGACGACTATTAACGAAGATACGGGCAATCATATCCGGAAAAATCATAGTCGAAAAAACGGACTTTCCGACCTGCCATCCTATGGAATCGAGGTCGCTGATTACGATGCGCCAATATTCAAGACGATCAGACGACTATTAACGAAGATAAAGGCAAACATATCCGGAAAAATCATAGTCGAAAAAACGGACTTTCCGACCTGCCATCCTATGGATTCGAGGTCGCTGATTACGATGCGCCCATTTTCGAGACGTTCGGACGACTATTAACGAAGATACGGGCGATCATATCCGAAAAAATTAGTCAAAAAACGGACTTTCCGACATGCCATCCTATGGATTCGAGGTCGCTGATTACGATGCGCCTATTTTCAAGACGATCGGACGACTATTAACGAAGATACGGGCAATCATATCCGGAAAAATCATAGTCGAAAAAACGGACTTTCCGACCTGCCATCCTATGGAATCGAGGTCGCTGATTACGATGCGCCAATATTCAAGACGATCAGACGACTATTAACGAAGATAAAGGCAAACATATCCGGAAAAATCATAGTCGAAAAAACGGACTTTCCGACCTGCCATCCTATGGATTCGAGGTCGCTGATTACGATGCGCCTATTTTCCAGACGATCGGACGACTATTAACGAAGTTACGGGCGATCATATCCGAAAAAATCAAAGACGAAAAAACGGACTTTGCGACCTGCCATCCTATGGATTCGAGGTCGCTGATTACGATGCGCCTATTTTCGAGACGATCGGACGACTATTAACGAAGATACGGGCGATCATATCCGAAAAAATTATTGTCGAAAAAACTGACTTTCCGACAAGCCATCCTATGGATTCGAGGTCGCTGATTACGATGCGCCTATTTTCGAGACGATCGGACGACTATTAACGAAGATAAGGGCAAACATATCCGGAAAAATCATAGTCGAAAAAACGGACTTTCCGACCTGCCATCCTATGGATTCGAGGTCGCTGATTACGATGCGCCTATTTTCGAGACGTTCGGACGACTATTAACGAAGATACGGGCGATCATATCCGAAAAAATTAAAGTCAAAAAACGGACTTTCCGACCTCACATCCTATGGATTCGAGGTCGCTGATTACGATGCGCATATTTTCCAGACGATCGGACGACTATTAACGAAGATACGGGCGATCATATCCGAAAAAATCAAAGTCGAAAAAACGGACTTTCCGACCTGCCATCCTATGGATTCGAGGTCGCTGATTACGATGCGCATATTTTCCAGACGATCGGACGACTATTAACGAAGTTACGGGCGATCATATCCGAAAAAATCTAAGACGAAAAAACGGACTTTCCGACCTGACATCCTATGGATTCGAGGTCGCTGTTTACGATGCGCCAATTTTCAAGACGATCGGACGACTATTAACGAAGATACAGGCAATCATATCCGGAAAAATCATAGTCGAAAAAACGGACTTTCCGACCTGCCATCCTATGGATTCGAGGTCGCTGATTACGATGCGCCTACTTTCGAGACGATCGGACGACTATTAACGAAGATACGGGCGATCATATCCGAAAAAATCATAGTCGAAAAAACGGACTTTCCGACATGCCATCCTATGGATTCGAGGTCGCTGATTACGATGCGCCTATTTTCGAGACGATCGGACGACTATTAACGAAGATACGGGCGATCATATCCGAAAAAATCAAAGTCAAAAAACTGACTGTCCGACCTGACATCCTATGGATTCGAGGTCGCTGATTACGATGCGCCTATTTTCCAGACGATCGGACGACTATTAACGAAGTTACGGGCGATCATATCCGAAAAAATCAAAGACGAAAAACGGACTTTCCGACCTGACATCCTATGGATTCGAGATCGCTGATTACGATGCGCCAATTTTCTAGACGATCGGACGACTATTAACGAAGATACGGGCGATCATATCCGAAAAAATCAAAGTCAAAAAACTGACTGTCCGACGTGACATCCTATGGATTCGAGGTCGCTGATTACGATGCGCCTATTTTCAAGACGATCGGACGACTATTAACGAAGATACGGGCGATCATATCCGAAAAAATCAAGGACGAAAAAACGGACTTTCCGACCTGACATCCTATGGATTCGAGGTCGCTGATTACGATGCGCCTATTTTCAAGACGATCGGACGACTATTAACGAAGATACAGGCAATCATATCCGGAAAAATCATAGTCGAAAAAACGGACTTTCCGACCTGCCATCCTATGGATTCGAGGTCGCTGATTACGATGCGCCTACTTTCGAGACGATCGGACGACTATTAACGAAGATACGGGCGATCATATCCGAAAAAATCATAGTCGAAAAAACGGACTTTCCGACATGCCATCCTATGGATTCGAGGTCGCTGATTACGATGCGCCTATTTTCGAGACGATCGGACGACTATTAACGAAGATACGGGCGATCATATCCGAAAAAATCAAAGTCAAAAAACTGACTGTCCGACCTGACATCCTATGGATTCGAGGTCGCTGATTACGATGCGCCTATTTTCGAGACGATCGGACGACTATTAACGAAGATACGGGCGATCATATCCGAAAAAATCAAAGTCAAAAAACTGACTGTCCGACCTGACATCCTATGGATTCGAGGTCGCTGATTACGATGCGCCTATTTTCAAGACGATCGGACGACTATTAACGAAGATACGGGCGATCATATCCGAAAAAATCATAGTCGAAAAAACAGACTTTCCGACCTGCCATCCTATGGATTCGAGGTCGCTGATTACGATGCGCCTATTTTCGAGACGATCGGACGACTAATAACGAAGATACGGGCGATCATGTCCGAAAAAAATATAGTCGAAAAAACGGACTTTCCGACATGCCATCCTATGGATTCGAGGTCGCTGATTACGATGCGCCTATTTTCCAGACGATCGGACGACTATTAACGAAGTTACGGGCGATCATATCCGAAAAAATCAAAGACGAAAAAACGGACTTTCCGTCCTGACATCCTATGGATTCGAGGTCGCTGATTACGATGCGCCTATTTTCCAGACGATCGGACGACTATTAACGAAGTTACGGGCGATCATATCCGAAAAAATCAAAGACGAAAAAACGGACTTTGCGACCTGCCATCCTATGGATTCGAGGTCGCTGATTACGATGCGCCTATTTTCGAGACGATCGGACGACTATTAACGAAGATACGGGCGATCATATCCGAAAAAATTATTGTCGAAAAAACTGACTTTCCGACAAGCCATCCTATGGATTCGAGGTCGCTGATTACGATGCGCCTATTTTCGAGACGATCGGACGACTATTAACGAAGATAAGGGCAAACATATCCGGAAAAATCATAGTCGAAAAAACGGACTTTCCGACCTGCCATCCTATGGATTCGAGGTCGCTGATTACGATGCGCCTATTTTCGAGACGTTCGGACGACTATTAACGAAGATACGGGCGATCATATCCGAAAAAATTAAAGTCAAAAAACGGACTTTCCGACCTCACATCCTATGGATTCGAGGTCGCTGATTACGATGCGCATATTTTCCAGACGATCGGACGACTATTAACGAAGATACGGGCGATCATATCCGAAAAAATCAAAGTCGAAAAAACGGACTTTCCGACCTGCCATCCTATGGATTCGAGGTCGCTGATTACGATGCGCATATTTTCCAGACGATCGGACGACTATTAACGAAGTTACGGGCGATCATATCCGAAAAAATCAAAGACGAAAAAACGGACTTTCCGACCTGACATCCTATGGATTCGAGGTCGCTGTTTACGATGCGCCAATTTTCAAGACGATCGGACGACTATTAACGAAGATACAGGCAATCATATCCGGAAAAATCATAGTCGAAAAAACGGACTTTCCGACCTGCCATCCTATGGATTCGAGGTCGCTGATTACGATGCGCCTACTTTCGAGACGATCGGACGACTATTAACGAAGATACGGGCGATCATATCCGAAAAAATCATAGTCGAAAAAACGGACTTTCCGACATGCCATCCTATGGATTCGAGGTCGCTGATTACGATGCGCCTATTTTCGAGACGATCGGACGACTATTAACGAAGATACGGGCGATCATATCCGAAAAAATCAAAGTCAAAAAACTGACTGTCCGACCTGACATCCTATGGATTCGAGGTCGCTGATTACGATGCGCCTATTTTCCAGACGATCGGACGACTATTAACGAAGTTACGGGCGATCATATCCGAAAAAATCAAAGACGAAAAACGGACTTTCCGACCTGACATCCTATGGATTCGAGATCGCTGATTACGATGCGCCAATTTTCTAGACGATCGGACGACTATTAACGAAGATACGGGCGATCATATCCGAAAAAATCAAAGTCAAAAAACTGACTGTCCGACGTGACATCCTATGGATTCGAGGTCGCTGATTACGATGCGCCTATTTTCAAGACGATCGGACGACTATTAACGAAGATACGGGCGATCATATCCGAAAAAATCAAGGACGAAAAAACGGACTTTCCGACCTGACATCCTATGGATTCGAGGTCGCTGATTACGATGCGCCTATTTTCAAGACGATCGGACGACTATTAACGAAGATACAGGCAATCATATCCGGAAAAATCATAGTCGAAAAAACGGACTTTCCGACCTGCCATCCTATGGATTCGAGGTCGCTGATTACGATGCGCCTACTTTCGAGACGATCGGACGACTATTAACGAAGATACGGGCGATCATATCCGAAAAAATCATAGTCGAAAAAACGGACTTTCCGACATGCCATCCTATGGATTCGAGGTCGCTGATTACGATGCGCCTATTTTCGAGACGATCGGACGACTATTAACGAAGATACGGGCGATCATATCCGAAAAAATCAAAGTCAAAAAACTGACTGTCCGACCTGACATCCTATGGATTCGAGGTCGCTGATTACGATGCGCCTATTTTCGAGACGATCGGACGACTATTAACGAAGATACGGGCGATCATATCCGAAAAAATCAAAGTCAAAAAACTGACTGTCCGACCTGACATCCTATGGATTCGAGGTCGCTGATTACGATGCGCCTATTTTCAAGACGATCGGACGACTATTAACGAAGATACGGGCGATCATATCCGAAAAAATCATAGTCGAAAAAACAGACTTTCCGACCTGCCATCCTATGGATTCGAGGTCGCTGATTACGATGCGCCTATTTTCGAGACGATCGGACGACTAATAACGAAGATACGGGCGATCATGTCCGAAAAAAATATAGTCGAAAAAACGGACTTTCCGACATGCCATCCTATGGATTCGAGGTCGCTGATTACGATGCGCCTATTTTCCAGACGATCGGACGACTATTAACGAAGTTACGGGCGATCATATCCGAAAAAATCAAAGACGAAAAAACGGACTTTCCGTCCTGACATCCTATGGATTCGAGGTCGCTGATTACGATGCGCCTACTTTCGAGACGATCGGACGACTATTAACGAAGATACGGGCGATCATATCCGAAAAAAATATAGTCGAAAAAACGGACTTTCCGACATGCCATCCTATGGATTCGAGGTCGCTGATTACGATGCGCCTATTTTCCAGACGATCGGACGACTATTAACGAAGTTACGGGCGATCATATCCGAAAAAATCAAAGACGAAAAAACGGACTTTCCGTCCTGACATCCTATGGATTCGAGGTCGCTGATTACGATGCGCCTACTTTCGAGACGATCGGACGACTATTAACGAAGATACGGGCGATCATATCCGAAAAAATCATAGTCGAAAAACGGACTTTCCGACATGCCATCCTATGGATTCGAGGTCGCTGATTACGATGCACCTATTTTCGAGACGATCGGACGACTATTAACGAAGATACGGGCGATCATATCCGAAAAAATCAAAGTCAAAAAACTGACTGTCCGACCTGACATCCTATGGATTCGAGGTCGCTGATTACGATGCGCCTATTTTCCAGACGATCGGACGACTATTAACGAAGTTACGATCGATCATATCCGAAAAAATCAAAGACGAAAAAACGGACTTTCCGACCTGACATCCTATGGATTCGAGATCGCTGATTACGATGCGCCTATTTTCAAGACGATCGGACGACTATTAACGAAGATACGGGCGATCATATCCGAAAAAATCAAAGTAAAAAAACTGACTGTCCGACCTGACATCCTATGGATTCGAGGGCGCTGATTACGATGCGCATATTTTCCAGACGATCGGACGACTATTAACGAAGATACGGGCGATCATATCCGAAAAAAATATAGTCGAAAAAACGGACTTTCCGACATGCCATCCTATGGATTCGAGGTCGCTGATTACGATGCGCCTATTTTCCAGACGATCGGACGACTATTAACGAAGTTACGGGCGATCATATCCGAAAAAATCAAAGACGAAAAAACGGACTTTCCGTCCTGACATCCTATGGATTCGAGGTCGCTGATTACGATGCGCCTACTTTCGAGACGATCGGACGACTATTAACGAAGATACGGGCGATCATATCCGAAAAAATCATAGTCGAAAAACGGACTTTCCGACATGCCATCCTATGGATTCGAGGTCGCTGATTACGATGCACCTATTTTCGAGACGATCGGACGACTATTAACGAAGATACGGGCGATCATATCCGAAAAAATCAAAGTCAAAAAACTGACTGTCCGACCTGACATCCTATGGATTCGAGGTCGCTGATTACGATGCGCCTATTTTCCAGACGATCGGACGACTATTAACGAAGTTACGATCGATCATATCCGAAAAAATCAAAGACGAAAAAACGGACTTTCCGACCTGACATCCTATGGATTCGAGGTCGCTGATTACGATGCGCCTATTTTCCAGACGATCGGACGACTATTAACGAAGTTACGATCGATCATATCCGAAAAAATCAAAGACGAAAAAACGGACTTTCCGACCTGACATCCTATGGATTCGAGATCGCTGATTACGATGCGCCTATTTTCAAGACGATCGGACGACTATTAACGAAGATACGGGCGATCATATCCGAAAAAATCAAAGTAAAAAAACGGACTTTCCGACCTGCCATCCTATGGAATCGAGGTCGCTGATTACGATGCGCCAATATTCAAGACGATCAGACGACTATTAACGAAGATAAAGGCAAACATATCCGGAAAAATCATAGTCGAAAAAACGGACTTTCCGACCTGCCATCCTATGGATTCGAGGTCGCTGATTACGATGCGCCCATTTTCGAGACGTTCGGACGACTATTAACGAAGATACGGGCGATCATATCCGAAAAAATTAAAGTCAAAAAACGGACTTTCCGACATGCCATCCTATGGATTCGAGGTCGCTGATTACGATGCGCCTATTTTCAAGACGATCGGACGACTATTAACGAAGATACGGGCAATCATATCCGGAAAAATCATAGTCGAATAAACGGACTTTCCGACCTGCCATCCTATGGAATCGAGGTCGCTGATTACGATGCGCCAATATTCAAGACGATCAGACGACTATTAACGAAGATAAAGGCAAACATATCCGGAAAAATCATAGTCGAAAAAACGGACTTTCCGACCTGCCATCCTATGGATTCGAGGTCGCTGATTACGATGCGCCTATTTTCCAGACGATCGGACGACTATTAACGAAGTTACGGGCGATCATATCCGAAAAAATCAAAGACGAAAAAACGGACTTTGCGACCTGCCATCCTATGGATTCGAGGTCGCTGATTACGATGCGCCTATTTTCGAGACGATCGGACGACTATTAACGAAGATACGGGCGATCATATCCGAAAAAATTATTGTCGAAAAAACTGACTTTCCGACAAGCCATCCTATGGATTCGAGGTCGCTGATTACGATGCGCCTATTTTCGAGACGATCGGACGACTATTAACGAAGATAAGGGCAAACATATCCGGAAAAATCATAGTCGAAAAAACGGACTTTCCGACCTGCCATCCTATGGATTCGAGGTCGCTGATTACGATGCGCCTATTTTCGAGACGTTCGGACGACTATTAACGAAGATACGGGCGATCATATCCGAAAAAATTAAAGTCAAAAAACGGACTTTCCGACCTCACATCCTATGGATTCGAGGTCGCTGATTACGATGCGCATATTTTCCAGACGATCGGACGACTATTAACGAAGATACGGGCGATCATATCCGAAAAAATTAAAGTCAAAAAACGGACTTTCCGACCTCACATCCTATGGATTCGAGGTCGCTGATTACGATGCGCATATTTTCCAGACGATCGGACGACTATTAACGAAGATACGGGCGATCATATCCGAAAAAATCAAAGTCGAAAAAACGGACTTTCCGACCTGCCATCCTATGGATTCGAGGTCGCTGATTACGATGCGCATATTTTCCAGACGATCGGACGACTATTAACGAAGTTACGGGCGATCATATCCGAAAAAATCAAAGACGAAAAAACGGACTTTCCGACCTGACATCCTATGGATTCGAGGTCGCTGTTTACGATGCGCCAATTTTCAAGACGATCGGACGACTATTAACGAAGATACAGGCAATCATATCCGGAAAAATCATAGTCGAAAAAACGGACTTTCCGACCTGCCATCCTATGGATTCGAGGTCGCTGATTACGATGCGCCTACTTTCGAGACGATCGGACGACTATTAACGAAGATACGGGCGATCATATCCGAAAAAATCATAGTCGAAAAAACGGACTTTCCGACATGCCATCCTATGGATTCGAGGTCGCTGATTACGATGCGCCTATTTTCGAGACGATCGGACGACTATTAACGAAGATACGGGCGATCATATCCGAAAAAATCAAAGTCAAAAAACTGACTTTCCGACCTGCCATCCTATGGATTCGAGGTCGCTGATTACGATGCGCCCATTTTCGAGACGTTCGGACGACTATTAACGAAGATACGGGCGATCATATCCGAAAAAATTAAAGTCAAAAAACGGACTTTCCGACATGCCATCCTATGGATTCGAGGTCGCTGATTACGATGCGCCTATTTTCAAGACGATCGGACGACTATTAACGAAGATACGGGCAATCATATCCGGAAAAATCATAGTCGAAAAAACGGACTTTCCGACCTGCCATCCTATGGAATCGAGGTCGCTGATTACGATGCGCCAATATTCAAGACGATCAGACGACTATTAACGAAGATAAAGGCAAACATATCCGGAAAAATCATAGTCGAAAAAACGGACTTTCCGACCTGCCATCCTATGGATTCGAGGTCGCTGATTACGATGCGCCTATTTTCCAGACGATCGGACGACTATTAACGAAGTTACGGGCGATCATATCCGAAAAAATCAAAGACGAAAAAACGGACTTTGCGACCTGCCATCCTATGGATTCGAGGTCGCTGATTACGATGCGCCTATTTTCGAGACGATCGGACGACTATTAACGAAGATACGGGCGATCATATCCGAAAAAATTATTGTCGAAAAAACTGACTTTCCGACAAGCCATCCTATGGATTCGAGGTCGCTGATTACGATGCGCCTATTTTCGAGACGATCGGACGACTATTAACGAAGATAAGGGCAAACATATCCGGAAAAATCATAGTCGAAAAAACGGACTTTCCGACCTGCCATCCTATGGATTCGAGGTCGCTGATTACGATGCGCCTATTTTCGAGACGTTCGGACGACTATTAACGAAGATACGGGCGATCATATCCGAAAAAATTAAAGTCAAAAAACGGACTTTCCGACCTCACATCCTATGGATTCGAGGTCGCTGATTACGATGCGCATATTTTCCAGACGATCGGACGACTATTAACGAAGATACGGGCGATCATATCCGAAAAAATTAAAGTCAAAAAACGGACTTTCCGACCTCACATCCTATGGATTCGAGGTCGCTGATTACGATGCGCATATTTTCCAGACGATCGGACGACTATTAACGAAGATACGGGCGATCATATCCGAAAAAATCAAAGTCGAAAAAACGGACTTTCCGACCTGCCATCCTATGGATTCGAGGTCGCTGATTACGATGCGCATATTTTCCAGACGATCGGACGACTATTAACGAAGTTACGGGCGATCATATCCGAAAAAATCAAAGACGAAAAAACGGACTTTCCGACCTGACATCCTATGGATTCGAGGTCGCTGTTTACGATGCGCCAATTTTCAAGACGATCGGACGACTATTAACGAAGATACAGGCAATCATATCCGGAAAAATCATAGTCGAAAAAACGGACTTTCCGACCTGCCATCCTATGGATTCGAGGTCGCTGATTACGATGCGCCTACTTTCGAGACGATCGGACGACTATTAACGAAGATACGGGCGATCATATCCGAAAAAATCATAGTCGAAAAAACGGACTTTCCGACATGCCATCCTATGGATTCGAGGTCGCTGATTACGATGCGCCTATTTTCGAGACGATCGGACGACTATTAACGAAGATACGGGCGATGATATCCGAAAAAATCAAAGTCAAAAAACTGACTGTCCGACCTGACATCCTATGGATTCGAGATCGCTGATTACGATGCGCCAATTTTCTAGACGATCGGACGACTATTAACGAAGATACGGGCGATCATATCCGAAAAAATCAAAGTCAAAAAACTGACTGTCCGACGTGACATCCTATGGATTCGAGGTCGCTGATTACGATGCGCCTATTTTCAAGACGATCGGACGACTATTAACGAAGATACGGGCGATCATATCCGAAAAAATCAAGGACGAAAAAACGGACTTTCCGACCTGACATCCTATGGATTCGAGGTCGCTGATTACGATGCGCCTATTTTCAAGACGATCGGACGACTATTAACGAAGATACAGGCAATCATATCCGGAAAAATCATAGTCGAAAAAACGGACTTTCCGACCTGCCATCCTATGGATTCGAGGTCGCTGATTACGATGCGCCTACTTTCGAGACGATCGGACGACTATTAACGAAGATACGGGCGATCATATCCGAAAAAATCATAGTCGAAAAAACGGACTTTCCGACATGCCATCCTATGGATTCGAGGTCGCTGATTACGATGCGCCTATTTTCGAGACGATCGGACGACTATTAACGAAGATACGGGCGATCATATCCGAAAAAATCAAAGTCAAAAAACTGACTGTCCGACCTGACATCCTATGGATTCGAGGTCGCTGATTACGATGCGCCTATTTTCCAGACGATCGGACGACTATTAACGAAGATACGGGCAATCATATCCGAAAAAATCATAGTCGAAAAACGGACTTTCCGACCTGCCATACTATGGATTCGAGTCGCTGATTACGATGCGCCTATTTTCGAGACGATCGGACGACTATTAACGAAGATACGGGCGATCATATCCGAAAAAATCATAGTCTTAAAAACGGACTTTCCGACATGCCATCCTATGGATTCGAGGTCGCTGATTACGATGCGCCTATTTTCAAGACGATCGGACGACTATTAACGAAGATACGGGCGATCATATCCGAAAAAATCATAGTCGAAAAAACAGACTTTCCGACCTGCCATCCTATGGATTCGAGGTCGCTGATTACGATGCGCCTATTTTCGAGACGATCGGACGACTAATAACGAAGATACGGGCGATCATGTCCGAAAAAAATATAGTCGAAAAAACGGACTTTCCGACATGCCATCCTATGGATTCGAGGTCGCTGATTACGATGCGCCTATTTTCCAGACGATCGGACGACTATTAACGAAGTTACGGGCGATCATATCCGAAAAAATCAAAGACGAAAAAACGGACTTTCCGTCCTGACATCCTATGGATTCGAGGTCGCTGATTACGATGCGCCTACTTTCGAGACGATCGGACGACTATTAACGAAGATACGGGCGATCATATCCGAAAAAATCATAGTCGAAAAACGGACTTTCCGACATGCCATCCTATGGATTCGAGGTCGCTGATTACGATGCACCTATTTTCGAGACGATCGGACGACTATTAACGAAGATACGGGCGATCATATCCGAAAAAATCAAAGTCAAAAAACTGACTGTCCGACCTGACATCCTATGGATTCGAGGTCGCTGATTACGATGCGCCTATTTTCCAGACGATCGGACGACTATTAACGAAGTTACGATCGATCATATCCGAAAAAATCAAAGACGAAAAAACGGACTTTCCGACCTGACATCCTATGGATTCGAGATCGCTGATTACGATGCGCCTATTTTCAAGACGATCGGACGACTATTAACGAAGATACGGGCGATCATATCCGAAAAAATCAAAGTAAAAAAACTGACTGTCCGACCTGACATCCTATGGATTCGAGGGCGCTGATTACGATGCGCATATTTTCCAGACGATCGGACGACTATTAACGAAGATACGGGCGATCATATCCGAAAAAATAAAAGTCAAAAAACTGACTGTCCGACCTGACATCCTATGGATTCGAGGTCGCTGATTACGATGCGCCCATTTTCGAGACGTTCGGACGACTATTAACGAAGATACGGGCGATCATATCCGAAAAAATTAAAGTCAAAAAACGGACTTTCCGACATGCCATCCTATGGATTCGAGGTCGCTGATTACGATGCGCCTATTTTCAAGACGATCGGACGACTATTAACGAAGATACGGGCAATCATATCCGGAAAAATCATAGTCGAAAAAACGGACTTTCCGACCTGCCATCCTATGGAATCGAGGTCGCTGATTACAATGCGCCAATATTCAAGACGATCAGACGACTATTAACGAAGATAAAGGCAAACATATCCGGAAAAATCATAGTCGAAAAAACGGACTTTCCGACCTGCCATCCTATGGATTCGAGGTCGCTGATTACGATGCGCCTATTTTCCAGACGATCGGACGACTATTAACGAAGTTACGGGCGATCATATCCGAAAAAATCAAAGACGAAAAAACGGACTTTGCGACCTGCCATCCTATGGATTCGAGGTCGCTGATTACGATGCGCCTATTTTCGAGACGATCGGACGACTATTAACGAAGATACGGGCGATCATATCCGAAAAAATTATTGTCGAAAAAACTGACTTTCCGACAAGCCATCCTATGGATTCGAGGTCGCTGATTACGATGCGCCTATTTTCGAGACGATCGGACGACTATTAACGAAGATAAGGGCAAACATATCCGGAAAAATCATAGTCGAAAAAACGGACTTTCCGACCTGCCATCCTATGGATTCGAGGTCGCTGATTACGATGCGACTATTTTCGAGACGTTCGGACGACTATTAACGAAGATACGGGCGATCATATCCGAAAAAATTAAAGTCAAAAAACGGACTTTCCGACCTCACATCCTATGGATTCGAGGTCGCTGATTACGATGCGCATATTTTCCAGACGATCGGACGACTATTAACGAAGATACGGGCGATCATATCCGAAAAAATTAAAGTCAAAAAACGGACTTTCCGACCTCACATCCTATGGATTCGAGGTCGCTGATTACGATGCGCATATTTTCCAGACGATCGGACGACTATTAACGAAGATACGGGCGATCATATCCGAAAAAATCAAAGTCGAAAAAACGGACTTTCCGACCTGCCATCCTATGGATTCGAGGTCGCTGATTACGATGCGCATATTTTCCAGACGATCGGACGACTATTAACGAAGTTACGGGCGATCATATCCGAAAAAATCAAAGACGAAAAAACGGACTTTCCGACCTGACATCCTATGGATTCGAGGTCGCTGTTTACGATGCGCCAATTTTCAAGACGATCGTGCGACTATTAACGAAGATAAGGGCGATCATATCCGAAAAAATTAGTCAAAAAACGGACTTTCCGACCTCACATCCTATGGATTCGAGGTCGCTGATTACGATGCGCATATTTTCCAGACGATCGGACGACTATTAACGAAGATACGGGCGATCATATCCGAAAAAATCAAAGTCGAAAAAACGGACTTTCCGACCTGCCATCCTATGGATTCGAGGTCGCTGATTACGATGCGCCTATTTTCCAGACGATCGGACGACTATTAACGAAGTTACGGGAGATCATATCCGAAAAAATCAAAGACGAAAAAACGGACTTTCCGACCTGACATCCTATGGATTCGAGGTCGCTGATTACGATGCGCCTATTTTCAAGACGATCGGACGACTATTAACGAAGATACGGGCCATCATATCCGGAAAAAACGAAATCTAAAAAACGGACTTTCCGACCTGACATCCTATGGATTCGAGGTCGCTGATTACGATGCGCCTATTTTCAAGACGATCGGACGACTATTAACGACGATACGGGCAATCATATCCGGAAAAATCATAGTTGAAAAAACGGACTTTCCGACCTGCCATCCTATGGATTCGAGGTCGCTGATTACGATGCGCCTATTTTCGAGACGATCGGACGACTATTAACGAAGATACGGGCGATCATATCCGAAAAAATCAAAGTTAAATAACTGACTGTCCGACCTGACATCCTGTGGATTCGAGGTCGCTGATTACGATGCGCCTATTTTCGAGACGATCGGACGACTACTAACGAAGATACGGGCAAACATATCCGGAAAAATCATAGTCGAAAAAACGGACTTTCCGACCTGCCATCCTATGGATTCGAGGTCGCTGATTATGATGCGCCTATTTTCGAGACGTTCGGACGACTATTAACGAAGATACGGGCGATCATATCCGAAAAAATTAAAGTCAAAAAACGGACTTTCCGACCTCACATCCTATGGATTCGAGGTCGCTGATTACGATGCGCATATTTTCCAGACGATCGGACGACTATTAACGAAGATACGGGCGATCATATCCGAAAAAATCAAAGTCGAAAAAACGGACTTTCCGACCTGCCATCCTATGGATTCGAGGTCGCTGATTACGATGCGCCTATTTTCCAGACGATCGGACGACTATTAACGAAGTTACGGGAGATCATATCCGAAAAAATCAAAGACGAAAAAACGGACTTTCCGACCTGACATCCTATGGATTCGAGGTCGCTGATTACGATGCGCCTATTTTCAAGACGATCGGACGACTATTAACGAAGATACGGGCCATCATATCCGGAAAAAACGAAATCTAAAAAACGGACTTTCCGACCTGACATCCTATGGATTCGAGGTCGCTGATTACGATGCGCCTATTTTCAAGACGATCGGACGACTATTAACGACGATACGGGCAATCATATCCGGAAAAATCATAGTTGAAAAAACGGACTTTCCGACCTGCCATCCTATGGATTCGAGGTCGCTGATTACGATGCGCCTATTTTCGAGACGATCGGACGACTATTAACGAAGATACGGGCGATCATATCCGAAAAAATCAAAGTTAAATAACTGACTGTCCGACCTGACATCCTGTGGATTCGAGGTCGCTGATTACGATGCGCCTATTTTCCAGACGATCGGACGACTATTAACGAAGATACGGGCGATCATATCCGAAAAAATCAAAGACGAAAAAACGGACTTTCCGACCTGACATCCTATGGATTCGAGGTCTCTGATTACGATGCGCCTATTTTCGAGACGATCGGACGACTATTAACGAAGATACGGGCCATCATATCCGGAAAAAACGAAGTCGATAAAACGGAGTTTCCGACATGCCATCCTATGGATTCGAGGTCGCTGATTACGATGCGCCTATTTTCAAGACGATCGGACGACTATTAACGAAGATACGGGCAATCATATCCAGAAAAATCATAGTCGAAAAAACGGACTTTCCGACCTGCCATCCTATGGATTCGAGGTCGCTGATTACGATGCGCCTATTTACGAGACGATCGGACGACTATTAACGAAGATACGGGCAATCATATCCGGAAAAATCATAGTCGAAAAAACAGACTTTCTGACCTGCCATCCTATGGATTCGAGGTCGCTGATTACGATGCGCCTATTTTCGAGACGATCGGACGACTATTAACGAAGATACGGGCGATCATATCCGAAAAAATCAAAGTTAAATAACTGACTGTCCGACCTGACATCCTATGGATTCGAGGTCGCTGATTACGACGCGCCTATTTTCCAGACGATCGGACGACTATTAACGAAGTTACGAGATCAAATCCGAGAAAATCATAGTCGAAAAAACGGACTTTCCGACATGCCACCCTATGGATTCGAGGTCGCTGATTACGATGCGCCTATTTTCGAGACGATCGGAAGACTATTAACGAAGATACGGGCGATCATATCCGAAAAAATCAAAGTCAAAAAACGGACTGTCCGACCTGACATCCTATGGATTCGAGGTCGCTGATTACGATGCGCCTATTTTCAAGACGATCGGACGACTATTAACGAAGATACGGGCGATCATATCCGAAAAAATCAAGGACGAAAAAACGGACTTTCCGACCTGACATCCTATGGATTCGAGGTCGCTGATTACGATGCGCCTATTTTCAAGACGATCGGACGACTAATAACGAAGATACGGGCAATCATATCCGGAAAAATCATAGTCGAAAAAACTGACTTTCCGACATGCCATCCTATGGATTCGAGGTCGCTGATTACGATGCGCCTATTTTCAAGACGATCGGACGACTATTAACGAAGATACAGGCAATCATATCCGGAAAAATCATAGTCGAAAAAACGGACTTTCCGACCTGCCATCCTATGGATTCGAGGTCGCTGATTACGATGCGCCTACTTTCGAGACGATCGGACGACTATTAACGAAGATACGGGCGATCATATCCGAAAAAATCATAGTCGAAAAAACGGACTTTCCGACATGCCATCCTATGGATTCGAGGTCGCTGATTACGATGCGCCTATTTTCGAGACGATCGGACGACTATTAACGAAGATACGGGCGATCATATCCGAAAAAATCAAAGTCAAAAAACTGACTGTCCGACCTGACATCCTATGGATTCGAGGTCGCTGATTACGATGCGCCTATTTTCCAGACGATCGGACGACTATTAACGAAGTTACGGGCGATTATATCCGAAAAAATCAAAGACGAAAAACGGACTTTCCGACCTGACATCCTATGGATTCGAGATCGCTGATTACGATGCGCCAATTTTCTAGACGATCGGACGACTATTAACGAAGATACGGGCGATCATATCCGAAAAAATCAAAGTCAAAAAACTGACTGTCCGACGTGACATCCTATGGATTCGAGGTCGCTGATTACGATGCGCCTATTTTCAAGACGATCGGACGACTATTAACGAAGATACGGGCGATCATATCCGAAAAAATCAAGGACGAAAAAACGGACTTTCCGACCTGACATCCTATGGATTCGAGGTCGCTGATTACGATGCGCCTATTTTCAAGACGATCGGACGACTATTAACGAAGATACGGGCAATCATATCCGGAAAAATCATAGTCGAAAAAACTGACTTTCCGACATGCCATCCTATGGATTCGAGGTCGCTGATTACGATGCGCCTATTTTCAAGACGATCGCACGACTATTAACGAAGATACGGGCGATCATATCCGAAAAAATCAAAGTCAAAAAACTGACTGTCCGACCTGACATCCTATGGATTCGAGGTCGCTGATTACGATGTGCCTATTTTCCAGACGTTCGGACGACTATTAACGAAGATACGGGCAATCATATCCGAAAAAATCATAGTCGAAAAACGGACTTTCCGACCTGCCATACTATGGATTGGAGTCGCTGATTACGATGCGCCTATTTTCGAGACGATCGGACGACTATTAACGAAGATACGGGCGATCATATCCGAAAAAATCATAGTCTTAAAAACGGACTTTCCGACATGCCATCCTATGGATTCGAGGTCGCTGATTACGATGCGCCTATTTTCAAGACGATCGGACGACTATTAACGAAGATACGGGCGATCATATCCGAAAAAATCATAGTCGAAAAAACAGACTTTCCGACCTGCCATCCTATGGATTCGAGGTCGCTGATTACGATGCGCCTATTTTCGAGACGATCGGACGACTAATAACGAAGATACGGGCGATCATGTCCGAAAAAAATATAGTCGAAAAAACGGACTTTCCGACATGCCATCCTATGGATTCGAGGTCGCTGATTACGATGCGCCTATTTTCCAGACGATCGGACGACTATTAACGAAGTTACGGGCGATCATATCCGAAAAAATCAAAGACGAAAAAACGGACTTTCCGTCCTGACATCCTATGGATTCGAGGTCGCTGATTACGATGCGCCTACTTTCGAGACGATCGGACGACTATTAACGAAGATACGGGCGATCATATCCGAAAAAATCATAGTCGAAAAACGGACTTTCCGACATGCCATCCTATGGATTCGAGGTCGCTGATTACGATGCACCTATTTTCGAGACGATCGGACGACTATTAACGAAGATACGGGCGATCATATCCGAAAAAATCAAAGTCAAAAAACTGACTGTCCGACCTGACATCCTATGGATTCGAGGTCGCTGATTACGATGCGCCTATTTTCCAGACGATCGGACGACTATTAACGAAGTTACGATCGATCATATCCGAAAAAATCAAAGACGAAAAAACGGACTTTCCGACCTGACATCCTATGGATTCGAGGGCGCTGATTACGATGCGCATATTTTCCAGACGATCGGACGACTATTAACGAAGATACGGGCGATCATATCCGAAAAAATAAAAGTCAAAAAACTGACCGTCCGACCTGACATCCTATGGATTCGAGGTCGCTGATTACGATGCGCCTATTTTCAAGACGATCGGACGACTATTAACGAAGATACGGGCAATCATATCCGAAAAATCATAGTCGAAAAAACGGACTTTCCGACCTGCCATACTATGGATTCCAGTCGCTGACTACGATGCGCCTATTTTCGAGACGATCGGACGACTATTAACGAAGATACGGGCGATCATATCCGAAAAAATCATAGTCTTAAAAACGGACTTTCCGACATGCCATCCTATGGATTCGAGGTCGCTGATTACGATGCGCCTATTTTCGAGACGATCGGACGACTAATAACGAAGATACGGGCGATCATATCCGAAAAAAATATAGTCGAAAAAACGGACTTTCCGACATGCCATCCCATGGATTCGAGGTCGCTGATTACGATGCGCCTATTTTCCAGACGATCGGACGACTATTAACGAAGTTACGGGCGATCATATCCGAAAAAATCAAAGACGAAAAAACGGACTTTCCGACCTGACATCCTATGGATTCGAGGTCGCTGATTACGATGCGCCTATTTTCGAGACGATCGGACGACTATTAACGAAGATACGGGCCATCATATCCGGAAAAAACGAAGTAGATAAAACGGAGTTTCCGACATGCCATCCTATGGATTCGAGGTCGCTGATTACGATGCACCTATTTTCAAGACGATCGGACGACTATTAACGAAGATACGGGCCATCATATCCGGAAAAAACGAAATCGAAAAAACGGACTTTCCGACCTGACATCCTATGGATTCGAGGTCGCTGATTACGATGCGCCTATTTTCAAGACGATCGGACGACTATTAACGACGATACGGGCAATCATATCCGGAAAAATCATAGTTGAAAAAACGGACTTTCCGACCTGCCATCCTATGGATTCGAGGTCGCTGATTACGATGCGCCTATTTTCGAGACGATCGGACGACTATTAACGAAGATACGGGCGATCATATCCGAAAAAATTATAGTCGAAAAAACGGACTTTCCGACATGCCATCCTATGGATTCGAGGTCGCTGATTACGATGCGCCTATTTTCGAGACGATCGGACGACTATTAACGAAGATACGGGCGATCATATCCGAAAAAATCAAAGTTAAATAACTGACTGTCCGACCTGACATCCTATGGATTCGAGGTCGCTGATTACGATGCGCCTATTTTCGAGACGATCGGACGACTATTAACGAAGATACGGGCGATCATATCCGAAAAAATCAAAGTCAAAAAACGGACTGTCCGACCTGACATCCTATGTATTCGAGGTCGCTGATTACGATGCGCCTATTTTCAAGACGATCGGACGACTATTAACGAAGATAGGGGCGATCATATCCGAAAAAATCAAAGACGAAAAAACGGACTTTCCGACCTGACATCCTATGGATTCGAGGTCTCTGATTACGATGGGCCTATTTTCGAGACGATCGGACGACTATTAACGAAGATACGGGCCATCATATCCGGAAAAAACGAAGCCGATAAAACGGAGTTTCCGACATGCCATCCTATGGATTCGAGGTCGCTGATTACGATGTGCCTATTTTCAAGACGATCGGACGACTATTAACGAAGATACGGGCAATCATATCCGGAAAAATCATAGTCGAAAAAACGGACTTTCCGACATGCCATCCTATGGATTCGAGGTCGCTGATTACGATGCGCCTATTTTCAAGACGATCGGACGACTATTAACGAAGATACGGGCAATCATATCCGGAAAAATCATAGTCGAAAAAACGGACTTTCCGACCTGCCATCCTATGGATTCGAGGTCGCTGATTACGATGCGCCTATTTTCGAGACGATCGGACGACTATTAACGAAGATACGGGCAATCATATCCGGAAAAATCATAGTCGAAAAAACGGACTTTCCGACCTGCCATCCTATGGAATCGAGGTCGCTGATTACGATGCGCCAATATTCAAGACGATCAGACGACTATTAACGAAGATAAAGGCAAACATATCCGGAAAAATCATAGTCGAAAAAACGGACTTTCCGACCTGCCATCCTATGGATTCGAGGTCGCTGATTACGATGCGCCTATTTTCCAGACGATCGGACGACTATTAACGAAGTTACGGGCGATCATATCCGAAAAAATCAAAGACGAAAAAACGGACTTTGCGACCTGCCATCCTATGGATTCGAGGTCGCTGATTACGATGCGCCTATTTTCGAGACGATCGGACGACTATTAACGAAGATACGGGCGATCATATCCGAAAAAATTATTGTCGAAAAAACTGACTTTCCGACAAGCCATCCTATGGATTCGAGGTCGCTGATTACGATGCGCCTATTTTCGAGACGATCGGACGACTATTAACGAAGTTACGGGCGATCATATCCGAAAAAATCAAAGACGAAAAAACGGACTTTCCGACCTGACATCCTATGGATTCGAGGTCGCTGATTACGATGCGCCTATTTTCGAGACGTTCGGACGACTATTAACGAAGATACGGGCGATCATATCCGAAAAAATTAAAGTCAAAAAACGGACTTTCCGACCTCACATCCTATGGATTCGAGGTCGCTGATTACGATGCGCCTATTTTCAAGACGATCGGACGACTATTAACGAAGATACGGGCGATCGTATCCGAAAAAATCAAAGTAAAAAAACTGACTGTCCGACCTGACATCCTATGGATTCGAGGGCGCTGATTACGATGCGCATATTTTCCAGACGATCGGACGACTATTAACGAAGATACGGGCGATCATATCCGAAAAAATAAAAGTCAAAAAACTGACTGTCCGACCTGACATCCTATGGATTCGAGGTCGCTGATTACGATGCGCCTATTTTCAAGACGATCGGACGACTATTAACGAAGATACGGGCAATCATATCCGAAAAATCATAGTCGAAAAAACGGACTTTCCGACCTGCCATACTATGGATTCCAGTCGCTGACTACGATGCGCCTATTTTCGAGACGATCGGACGACTATTAACGAAGATACGGGCGATCATATCCGAAAAAATCATAGTCTTAAAAACGGACTTTCCGACATGCCATCCTATGGATTCGAGGTCGCTGATTACGATGCGCCTATTTTCGAGACGATCGGACGACTAATAACGAAGATACGGGCGATCATATCCGAAAAAAATATAGTCGAAAAAACGGACTTTCCGACATGCCATCCCATGGATTCGAGGTCGCTGATTACGATGCGCCTATTTTCCAGACGATCGGACGACTATTAACGAAGTTACGGGCGATCATATCCGAAAAAATCAAAGACGAAAAAACGGACTTTCCGACCTGACATCCTATGGATTCGAGGTCGCTGATTACGATGCGCCTATTTTCAAGACGATCGGACGACTATTAACGAAGATACGGGCCATCATATCAGGAAAAAACGAAATCGAAAAAACGGACTTTCCGACCTGACATCCTATGGATTCGAGGTCGCTGATTACGATGCGCCTATTTTCAAGACGATCGGACGACTATTAACGACGATACGGGCAATCATATCCGGAAAAATCATAGTTGAAAAAACGGACTTTCCGACCTGCCATCCTATGGATTCGAGGTCGCTGATTACGATGCGCCTATTTTCGAGACGATCGGACGACTATTAACGAAGATACGGGCGATCATATCCGAAAAAATTATAGTCGAAAAAACGGACTTTC
The DNA here is from genome assembly GCA_963576515.1 of Cryptocephalus primarius. Classification (NCBI taxonomy): domain Eukaryota; kingdom Metazoa; phylum Arthropoda; class Insecta; order Coleoptera; family Chrysomelidae; genus Cryptocephalus; species Cryptocephalus primarius. The sequence goes on along the minus strand of OY754942.1, from coordinate 6,384,465 downwards.
CGACATGCCATCCTATGGATTCGAGGTCGCTGATTACGATGCGCCTATTTTCGAGACGATCGGACGACTATTAACGAAGATACGGGCGATCATATCCGAAAAAATCAAAGTTAAATAACTGACTGTCCGACCTGACATCCTATGGATTCGAGGTCGCTGATTACGATGCGCCTATTTTCGAGACGATCGGACGACTACTAACGAAGATACGGGCAATCATATCCGGAAAAATCATAGTCGAAAAAACTGACTTTCCGACCTGCCATCCTATGGATTCGAGGTCGCTGATTACGATGCGCCTATTTTCGAGACGATCGGACGACTATTAACGAAGATACGGGCGATCAAATCCGAGAAAATCATAGTCGAAAAAACGGACTTTCCGACATGCCACCCTATGGATTCGAGGTCGCTGATTACGATGCGCCTATTTTCGAGACGATCGGACGACTATTAACGAAGATACGGGCGATCATATCCGAAAAAATCAAAGTCAAAAAACGGACTGTCCGACCTGACATCCTATGGATTCGAGGTCGCTGATTACGATGCGCCTATTTTCAAGACGATCGGACGACTATTAACGAAGATAGGGGCGATCATATCCGAAAAAATCAAAGACGAAAAAACGGACTTTCCGACCTGACATCCTATGGATTCGAGGTCTCTGATTACGATGCGCCTATTTTCGAGACGATCGGACGACTATTAACGAAGATACGGGCCATCATATCCGGAAAAAACGAAGTCGATAAAACGGAGTTTCCGACATGCCATCCTATGGATTCGAGGTCGCTGATTACGATGTGCCTATTTTCAAGACGATCGGACGACTATTAACGAAGATACGGGCAATCATATCCGGAAAAATCATAGTCGAAAAAACGGACTTTCCGACATGCCATCCTATGGATTCGAGGTCGCTGATTACGATGCGCCTATTTTCAAGACGATCGGACGACTATTAACGAAGATACGGGCAATCATATCCGGAAAAATCATAGTCGAAAAAACGGACTTTCCGACCTGCCATCCTATGGATTCGAGGTCGCTGATTACGATGCGCCTATTTTCGAGACGATCGGACGACTATTAACGAAGATACGGGCAATCATATCCGGAAAAATCATAGTCGAAAAAACGGACTTTCCGACCTGCCATCCTATGGAATCGAGGTCGCTGATTACGATGCGCCAATATTCAAGACGATCAGACGACTATTAACGAAGATAAAGGCAAACATATCCGGAAAAATCATAGTCGAAAAAACGGACTTTCCGACCTGCCATCCTATGGATTCGAGGTCGCTGATTACGATGCGCCAATATTCAAGACGATCAGACGACTATTAACGAAGATAAAGGCAAACATATCCGGAAAAATCATAGTCGAAAAAACGGACTTTCCGACCTGCCATCCTATGGATTCGAGGTCGCTGATTACGATGCGCCTATTTTCCAGACGATCGGACGACTATTAACGAAGTTACGGGCGATCATATCCGAAAAAATCAAAGACGAAAAAACGGACTTTGCGACCTGCCATCCTATGGATTCGAGGTCGCTGATTACGATGCGCCTATTTTCGAGACGATCGGACGACTATTAACGAAGATACGGGCGATCATATCCGAAAAAATTATTGTCGAAAAAACTGACTTTCCGACAAGCCATCCTATGGATTCGAGGTCGCTGATTACGATGCGCCTATTTTCGAGACGATCGGACGACTATTAACGAAGTTACGGGCGATCATATCCGAAAAAATCAAAGACGAAAAAACGGACTTTCCGACCTGACATCCTATGGATTCGAGGTCGCTGTTTACGATGCGCCAATTTTCAAGACGATCGGACGACTATTAACGAAGATAAGGGCAAACATATCCGGAAAAATCATAGTCGAAAAAACGGACTTTCCGACCTGCCATCCTATGGATTCGAGGTCGCTGATTACGATGCGCCTATTTTCGAGACGTTCGGACGACTATTAACGAAGATACGGGCGATCATATCCGAAAAAATTAAAGTCAAAAAACGGACTTTCCGACCTCACATCCTATGGATTCGAGGTCGCTGATTACGATGCGCATATTTTCCAGACGATCGGGCGACTATTAACGAAGATACGGGCGATCATATCCGAAAAAATCAAAGTCGAAAAAACGGACTTTCCGACCTGCCATCCTATGGATTCGAGGTCGCTGATTACGATGCGCCTATTTTCCAGACGATCGGACGACTATTAACGAAGTTACGGGAGATCATATCCGAAAAAATCAAAGACGAAAAAACGGACTTTCCGACCTGACATCCTATGGATTCGAGGTCGCTGATTACGATGCGCCTATTTTCAAGACGATCGGACGACTATTAACGAAGATACGGGCCATCATATCCGGAAAAAACGAAATCTAAAAAACGGACTTTCCGACCTGACATCCTATGGATTCGAGGTCGCTGATTACGATGCGCCTATTTTCAAGACGATCGGACGACTATTAACGACGATACGGGCAATCATATCCGGAAAAATCATAGTTGAAAAAACGGACTTTCCGACCTGCCATCCTATGGATTCGAGGTCGCTGATTACGATGCGCCTATTTTCGAGACGATCGGACGACTATTAACGAAGATACGGGCGATCATATCCGAAAAAATCAAAGTTAAATAACTGACTGTCCGACCTGACATCCTGTGGATTCGAGGTCGCTGATTACGATTCGCCTATTTTCGAGACGATCGGACGACTACTAACGAAGATACGGGCAATCATATCCGGAAAAATCATAGTCGAAAAAACTGACTTTCCGACCTGCCATCCTATGGATTCCAGGTCGCTGATTACGATGCGCCTGTTTTCGAGACGATCGGACGACTATTAACGAAGATACGGGCGATCATATCCGAAAAAATCAAAGTCAAAAAACGGACTGTCCGACCTGACATCCTATGGATTCGAGGTCGCTGATTACGATGCGCCTATTTTCAAGACGATCGGACGACTATTAACGAAGATAGGGGCGATCATATCCGAAAAAATCAAAGACGAAAAAACGGACTTTCCGACCTGACATCCTATGGATTCGAGGTCTCTGATTACGATGCGCCTATTTTCGAGACGATCGGACGACTATTAACGAAGATACGGGCCATCATATCCGGAAAAAACGAAGTCGATAAAACGGAGTTTCCGACATGCCATCCTATGGATTCGAGGTCGCTGATTACGATGCGCCTATTTTCAAGACGATCGGACGACTATTAACGAAGATACGGGCAATCATATCCAGAAAAATCATAGTCGAAAAAACGGACTTTCCGACCTGCCATCCTATGGATTCGAGGTCGCTGATTACGATGCGCCTATTTACGAGACGATCGGACGACTATTAACGAAGATACGGGCAATCATATCCGGAAAAATCATAGTCGAAAAAACGGACTTTCCGACCTGCCATCCTATGGATTCGAGGTCGCTGATTACGATGCGCCTATTTTCGAGACGATCGGACGACTATTAACGAAGATACGGGCGATCATATCCGAAAAAATCAAAGTTAAATAACTGACTGTCCGACCTGACATCCTATGGATTCGAGGTCGCTGATTACGACGCGCCTATTTTCCAGACGATCGGACGACTATTAACGAAGTTACGAGATCAAATCCGAGAAAATCATAGTCGAAAAAACGGACTTTCCGACATGCCACCCTATGGATTCGAGGTCGCTGATTACGATGCGCCTATTTTCGAGACGATCGGAAGACTATTAACGAAGATACGGGCGATCATATCCGAAAAAATCAAAGTCAAAAAACGGACTGTCCGACCTGACATCCTATGGATTCGAGGTCGCTGATTACGATGCGCCTATTTTCAAGACGATCGGACGACTATTAACGAAGATACGGGCGATCATATCCGAAAAAATCAAGGACGAAAAAACGGACTTTCCGACCTGACATCCTATGGATTCGAGGTCGCTGATTACGATGCGCCTATTTTCAAGACGATCGGACGACTAATAACGAAGATACGGGCAATCATATCCGGAAAAATCATAGTCGAAAAAACTGACTTTCCGACATGCCATCCTATGGATTCGAGGTCGCTGATTACGATGCGCCTATTTTCAAGACGATCGGGCGACTATTAACGAAGATACAGGCAATCATATCCGGAAAAATCATAGTCGAAAAAACGGACTTTCCGACCTGCCATCCTATGGATTCGAGGTCGCTGATTACGATGCGCCTACTTTCGAGACGATCGGACGACTATTAACGAAGATACGGGCCATCATATCCGAAAAAATCATAGTCGAAAAAACGGACTTTCCGACATGCCATCCTATGGATTCGAGGTCGCTGATTACGATGCGCCTATTTTCGAGACGATCGGACGACTATTAACGAAGATACGGGCAATCATATCCAGAAAAATCATAGTCGATAAAACGGACTTTCCGACCTGCCATCCTATTGATTCGAGGTCGCTGATTACGATGCGCCTATTTACGAGACGATCGGACGACTATTAACGAAGATACGGGCAATCATATCCGGAAAAATCATAGTCGAAAAAACGGACTTTCCGACCTGCCATCCTATGGATTCGAGGTCGCTGATTACGATGCGCCTATTTTCGAGACGATCGGACGACTATTAACGAAGATACGGGCGATCATATCCGAAAAAATCAAAGTTAAATAACTGACTGTCCGACCTGACATCCTATGGATTCGAGGTCGCTGATTACGACGCGCCTATTTTCCAGACGATCGGACGACTATTAACGAAGTTACGAGATCAAATCCGAGAAAATCATAGTCGAAAAAACGGACTTTCCGACATGCCACCCTATGGATTCGAGGTCGCTGATTACGATGCGCCTATTTTCGAGACGATCAGAAGACTATTAACGAAGATACGGGCGATCATATCCGAAAAAATCAAAGTCAAAAAACGGACTGTCCGACCTGACATCCTATGGATTCGAGGTCGCTGATTACGATGCGCCTATTTTCAAGACGATCGGACGACTATTAACGAAGATACGGGCGATCATATCCGAAAAAATCAAGGACGAAAAAACGGACTTTCCGACCTGACATCCTATGGATTCGAGGTCGCTGATTACGATGCGCCTATTTTCAAGACGATCGGACGACTAATAACGAAGATACGGGCAATCATATCCGGAAAAATCATAGTCGAAAAAACTGACTTTCCGACATGCCATCCTATGGATTCGAGGTCGCTGATTACGATGCGCCTATTTTCAAGACGATCGGACGACTATTAACGAAGATACAGGCAATCATATCCGGAAAAATCATAGTCGAAAAAACGGACTTTCCGACCTGCCATCCTATGGATTCGAGGTCGCTGATTACGATGCGCCTACTTTCGAGACGATCGGACGACTATTAACGAAGATACGGGCCATCATATCCGAAAAAATCATAGTCGAAAAAACGGACTTTCCGACATGCCATCCTATGGATTCGAGGTCGCTGATTACGATGCGCCTATTTTCGAGACGATCGGACGACTATTAACGAAGATACGGGCGATCATATCCGAAAAAATCAAAGTCAAAAAACGGACTGTCCGACCTGACATCCTATGGATTCGAGGTCGCTGATTACGATGCGCCTATTTTCAAGACGATCGGACGACTATTAACGAAGATAGGGGCGATCATATCCGAAAAAATCAAAGACGAAAAAACGGACTTTCCGACCTGACATCCTATGGATTCGAGGTCTCTGATTACGATGCGCCTATTTTCGAGACGATCGGACGACTATTAACGAAGATACGGGCCATCATATCCGGAAAAATCATAGTCGAAAAAACGGACTTTCCGACCTGCCATCCTATGGATTCGAGGTCGCTGATTACGATGCGCCTATTTTCGAGACGATCGGACGACTATTAACGAAGATACGGGCGATCATATCCGAAAAAATCAAAGTTAAATAACTGACTGTCCGACCTGACATCCTATGGATTCGAGGTCGCTGATTACGATGCGCCTATTTTCAAGACGATCGGACGACTATTAACGAAGATACGGGCAATCATATCCAGAAAAATCATAGTCGAAAAAACGGACTTTCCGACCTGCCATCCTATGGATTCGAGGTCGCTGATTACGATGCGCCTATTTACGAGACGATCGGACGACTATTAACGAAGATACGGGCAATCATATCCGGAAAAATCATAGTCGAAAAAACGGACTTTCCGACCTGCCATCCTATGGATTCGAGGTCGCTGATTACGATGCGCCTATTTTCGAGACGATCGGACGACTATTAACGAAGATACGGGCGATCATATCCGAAAAAATCAAAGTTAAATAACTGACTGTCCGACCTGACATCCTATGGATTCGAGGTCGCTGATTACGACGCGCCTATTTTCCAGACGATCGGACGACTATTAACGAAGTTACGAGATCAAATCCGAGAAAATCATAGTCGAAAAAACGGACTTTCCGACATGCCACCCTATGGATTCGAGGTCGCTGATTACGATGCGCCTATTTTCGAGACGATCGGAAGACTATTAACGAAGATACGGGCGATCATATCCGAAAAAATCAAAGTCAAAAAACGGACTGTCCGACCTGACATCCTATGGATTCGAGGTCGCTGATTACGATGCGCCTATTTTCAAGACGATCGGACGACTATTAACGAAGATACGGGCGATCATATCCGAAAAAATCAAGGACGAAAAAACGGACTTTCCGACCTGACATCCTATGGATTCGAGGTCGCTGATTACGATGCGCCTATTTTCAAGACGATCGGACGACTAATAACGAAGATACGGGCAATCATATCCGGAAAAATCATAGTCGAAAAAACTGACTTTCCGACATGCCATCCTATGGATTCGAGGTCGCTGATTACGATGCGCCTATTTTCAAGACGATCGGACGACTATTAACGAAGATACAGGCAATCATATCCGAAAAAATCATAGTCGAAAAAACGGACTTTCCGACATGCCATCCTATGGATTCGAGGTCGCTGATTACGATGCGCCTATTTTCAAGACGATCGGACGACTATTAACGAAGATACGGGCAATCATATCCGGAAAAATCATAGTCGAAAAAACGGACTTTCCGACCTGCCATCCTATGGATTCGAGGTCGCTGATTACGATGCGCCTATTTTCGAGACGATCGGACGACTATTAACGAAGATACGGGCGATCATATCCGAAAAAATTATTGTCGAAAAAACTGACTTTCCGACAAGCCATCCTATGGATTCGAGGTCGCTGATTACGATGCGCCTATTTTCGAGACGATCGGACGACTATTAACGAAGTTACGGGCGATCATATCCAAAAAAATCAAAGACGAAAAAACGGACTTTCCGACCTGACATCCTATGGATTCGAGGTCGCTGATTACGATGCGCCAATTTTCAAGACGATCGGACAACTATTAACGAAGATAAGGGCAAACATATCCGGAAAAATCATAGTCGAAAAAACGGACTTTCCGACCTGCCATCCTATGGATTCGAGGTCGCTGATTACGATGCGCCTATTTTCGAGACGTTCGGACGACTATTAACGAAGATACGGGCGATCATATCCGAAAAAATTAAAGTCAAAAAACGGACTTTCCGACCTGCCATCCTATGGATTCGAGGTCGCTGATTACGATGCGCCTATTTTCGAGACGATCGGACGACTATTAACGAAGATACGGGCGATCATATCCGAAAAAATCATAGTCGAAAAAACTGACTTTCCGACATGCCATCCTATGGATTCGAGGTCGCTGATTACGATGCGCCTATTTTCAAGACGATCGCACGACTATTAACGAAGATACAGGCAATCATATCCGGAAAAATCATAGTCGAAAAAACGGACTTTCCGACCTGCCATCCTATGGATTCGAGGTCGCTGATTACGATGCGCCTACTTTCGAGACGATCGGACGACTATTAACGAAGATACGGGCGATCATATCCGAAAAAATCAAAGTCAAAAAACTGACTGTCCGACCTGACATCCTATGGATTCGAGGTCGCTGATTACGATGCGCCTATTTTCGAGACGATCGGACGACTATTAACGAAGATAAGGGCCATCATATCCGAAAAAATAATATGGATTCGAGGTCGCTGATTACGATGCGCCTATTTTCAAGACGATCGGACGACTATTAACGAAGATACGGGCAATCATATCCGGAAAAATCATAGTCGAAAAAACGGACTTTCCGACCTGCCATCCTATGGATTCGAGGTCGCTGATTACGATGCGCCTATTTTCGAGACGATCGGACGACTATTAACGAAGATACGGGCGAACATATCCGAAAAAATCAAAGTCAAAAAACTGACTGTCCGACCTGACATCCTATGGATTCGAGGTCGCTGATTACGATGCGCCTATTTTCGAGACGATCGGACGACTATTAACGAAGATACGGGCAATCATATCCGGAAAAATCATAGTCGAAAAAACGGACTTTCCGACCTGCCATCCTATGGATTCGAGGTCGCTGATTACGATGCGCCTATTTTCAAGACGATCGGACGACTATTAACGAAGATACGGGCAATCATATCCGGAAAAATCATAGTCGAAAAAACGGACTTTCCGACCTGCCATCCTATGGATTCGAGGTCGCTGATTACGATGCGCCTATTTTCAAGACGATCGGACGACTATTAACGAAGATACGGGCAATCATATCCGGAAAAATCATAGTCGAAAAAACTGATTTTCCGACATGCCATCCTATGGATTCGAGGTCGCTGATTACGATGCGTCTATTTTCAAGACGATCGGACGACTATTAACGAAGATACAGGCAATCATATCCGGAAAAATCATAGTCGAAAAAACGGACTTTCCGACCTGCCATCCTATGGATTCGAGGTCGCTGATTACGATGCGCCTACTTTCGAGACGATCGGACGACTATTAACGAAGATACGGGCGATCATATCCGAAAAAATCATAGTCGAAAAAACGGACTTTCCGACATGCCATCCTATGGATTCGAGGTCGCTGATTACGATGCGCCTATTTTCGAGACGATCGGACGACTATTAACGAAGATACGGGCGATCATATCCGAAAAAATCAAAGTCAAAAAACTGACTGTCCGACCTGACATCCTATGGATTCGAGGTCGCTGATTACGATGCGCCTATTTTCCAGACGATCGGACGACTATTAACGAAGTTACGGGCGATCATATCCGAAAAAATCAAAGACGAAAAACGGACTTTCCGACCTGACATCCTATGGATTCGAGATCGCTGATTACGATGCGCCAATTTTCTAGACGATCGGACGACTATTAACGAAGATACGGGCGACCATATCCGAAAAAATCAAAGTCAAAAAACTGACTGTCCGACGTGACATCCTATGGATTCGAGGTCGCTGATTACGATGCGCCTATTTTCAAGACGATCGGACGACTATTAACGAAGATACGGGCGATCATATCCGAAAAAATCAAGGACGAAAAAACGGACTTTCCGACCTGACATCCTATGGATTCGAGGTCGCTGATTACGATGCGCCTATTTTCAAGACGATCGGACGACTATTAACGAAGATACGGGCAATCATATCCGGAAAAATCTTAGTCGAAAAAACTGACTTTCCGACATGCCATCCTATGGATTCGAGGTCGCTGATTACGATGCGCCTATTTTCAAGACGATCGCACGACTATTAACGAAGATACAGGCAATCATATCCGGAAAAATCATAGTCGAAAAAACGGACTTTCCGACCTGCCGTCCTATGGATTCGAGGTCGCTGATTACGATGCGCCTACTTTCGAGACGATCGGACGACTATTAACGAAGATACGGGCGATCATATCCGAAAAAATCATAGTCGAAAAAACGGACTTTCCGACATGCCATCCTATGGATTCGAGGTCGCTGATTAGGATGCGCCTATTTTCGAGACGATCGGATGACTATTAACGAAGATACGGGCGATCATATCCGAAAAAATCAAAGTCAAAAAACTGACTGTCCGACCTGACATCCTATGGATTCGAGGTCGCTGATTACGATGCGCCTATTTTCGAGACGATCGGACGACTATTAACGAAGATAAGGGCCATCATATCCGAAAAAATCATAGTCGAAAAAACGGACTTTCCGACATGCCATCCTATGGATTCGAGGTCGCTGATTACGATGCGCCTATTTTCAAGACGATCGGACGACTATTAACGAAGATACGGGCAATCATATCCGGAAAAATCATAGTCGAAAAAACGGACTTTCCGACCTGCCATCCTATGGATCGGAGGTCGCTGATTACGATGCGCCTATTTTCGAGACGATCGGACGACTATTAACGAAGATACGGGCGAACATATCCGAAGAAATCAAAGTCAAAAAACTGACTGTCCGACCTGACATCCTATGGATTCGAGGTCGCTGATTACGATGCGCCTATTTTCGAGACGATCGGACGACTATTAACGAAGATAAGGGCGATCATATCCGAAAAAATCATAGTCGAAAAAACGGACTTTCCGACATGCCATCCTATGGATTCGAGGTCGCTGATTACGATGCGCCTATTTTCAAGACGATCGGACGACTATTAACGAAGATACGGGCAATCATATCCGGAAAAATCATAGTCGAAAAAACGGACTTTCCGACCTGCCATCCTATGGATTCGAGGTCGCTGATTACGATGCGCCAATTTTCTAGACGATCGGACGACTATTAACGAAGATACGGGCGATCATATCCGAAAAAATCAAAGTCAAAAAACTGACTGTCCGACGTGACATCCTATGGATTCGAGGTCGCTGATTACGATGCGCCTATTTTCAAGACGATCGGACGACTATTAACGAAGATACGGGCGATCATATCCGAAAAAATCAAGGACGAAAAAACGGACTTTCCGACCTGACATCCTATGGATTCGAGGTCGCTGATTACGATGCGCCTATTTTCAAGACGATCGGACGACTATTAACGAAGATACGGGCAATCATATCCGGAAAAATCATAGTCGAAAAAACTGACTTTCCGACATGCCATCCTATGGATTCGAGGTCGCTGATTACGATGCGCCTATTTTCAAGACGATCGCACGACTATTAACGAAGATACAGGCAATCATATCCGGAAAAATCATAGTCGAAAAAAGGGACTTTCCGACCTGCCATCCTATGGATTCGAGGTCGCTGATTACGATGCGCCTACTTTCGAGACGATCGGACGACTATTAACGAAGATACGGGCGATCATATCCGAAAAAATCATAGTCGAAAAAACGGACTTTCCGACATGCCATCCTATGGATTCGAGGTCGCTGATTAGGATGCGCCTATTTTCGAGACGATCGGATGACTATTAACGAAGATACGGGCGATCATATCCGAAAAAATCAAAGTCAAAAAACTGACTGTCCGACCTGACATCCTATGGATTCGAGGTCGCTGATTACGATGCGCCTATTTTCGAGACGATCGGACGACTATTAACGAAGATAAGGGCCATCATATCCGAAAAAATCATAGTCGAAAAAACGGACTTTCCGACATGCCATCCTATGGATTCGAGGTCGCTGATTACGATGCGCCTATTTTCAAGACGATCGGACGACTATTAACGAAGATACGGGCAATCATATCCGGAAAAATCATAGTCGAAAAAACGGACTTTCCGACCTGCCATCCTATGGATTCGAGGTCGCTGATTACGATGCGCCTATTTTCGAGACGATCGGACGACTATTAACGAAGATACGGGCGAACATATCCGAAGAAATCAAAGTCAAAAAACTGACTGTCCGACCTGACATCCTATGGATTCGAGGTCGCTGATTACGATGCGCCTATTTTCGAGACGATCGGACGACTATTAACGAAGATAAGGGCGATCTTATCCGAAAAAATCATAGTCGAAAAAACGGACTTTCCGACATGCCATCCTATGGATTCGAGGTCGCTGATTACGATGCGCCTATTTTCAAGACGATCGGACGACTATTAACGAAGATACGGGCAATCATATCCGGAAAAATCATAGTCGAAAAAACGGACTTTCCGACCTGCCATCCTATGGATTCGAGGTCGCTGATTACGATGCGCCTATTTTCCAGACGATCGGACGACTATTAACGAAGATACGGGCGATCATATCCGAAAAAATTATTGTCGAAAAAACTGACTTTCCGACAAGCCATCCTATGGATTCGAGGTCGCTGATTACGATGCGCCTATTTTCAAGACGATCGGACGACTATTAACGAAGATACGGGCAATCATATCCGGAAAAATCATAGTCGAAAAAACGGACTTTCCGACCTGCCATCCTATGGATTCGAGGTCGCTGATTACGATGCGCCTACTTTCGAGACGATCGGACGACTATTAACGAAGATACGGGCGATCATATCCGAAAAAATCAAAGTCAAAAAACTGACTGTCCGACCTGACATCCTATGGATTCGAGGTCGCTGATTACGATGCGCCTATTTTCGAGACGATCGGACGACTATTAACGAAGATAAGGGCCATCATATCCGAAAAAATCATATGGATTCGAGGTCGCTGATTACGATGCGCCTATTTTCAAGACGACCGGACGACTATTAACGAAGATACGGGCAATCATATCCGGAAAAATCATAGTCGAAAAAACGGACTTTCCGACCTGCCATCCTATGGATTCGAGGTCGCTGATTACGATGCGCCTATTTTCGAGACGATCGGACGACTATTAACGAAGATACGGGCGAACATATCCAAAAAAATCAAAGTCAAAAAACTGACTGTCCGACCTGACATCCTATGGATTCGAGGTCGCTGATTACGATGCGCCTATTTTCGAGACGATCGGACTATTAACGAAGATAAGGGCGATCATATCCGAAAAAATCATAGTCGAAAAAACGGACTTTCCGACATGCCATCCTATGGATTCGAGGTCGCTGATTACGATGCGCCTATTTTCAAGACGATCGGACGACTATTAACGAAGATACGGGCAATCATATCCGGAAAAATCATAGTCGAAAAAACGGACATTCCGACCTGCCATCCTATGGATTCGAGGTCGCTGATTACGATGCGCCTATTTTCAAGACGATCGGACGACTATTATCGAAGATACGGGCAATCATATCCGGAAAAATCATAGTCGAAAAAACGGACTTTCCGACCTGCCATCCTATGAATTCGAGGTCGCTGATTACGATGCGCCTATTTTCAAGACGATCGGACGACTATTAACGAAGATACGGGCGATCATATCCGAAAAAATCATAGTCGAAAAAACGGACTTTCCGACATGCCATCCTATGGATTCGAGGTCGCTGATTACGATGCGCCTATTTTCGAGACGATCGGACGACTATTAACGAAGATACGGGCGATCATATCCGAAAAAATCATAGTCGAAAAAACGGACTTTCCGACATGCCATCCTATGGATTCGAGGTCGCTGATTACGATGCGCCTATTTTCGAGACGATCGGACGACTATTAACGAAGATACGGGCGATCATATCCGAAAAAATCATAGTCGAAAAAACTGACTTTCCGACATGCCATCCTATGGATTCGAGGTCGCTGATTACGATGCGTCTATTTTCAAGACGATCGGACGACTATTAACGAAGATACAGGCAATCATATCCGGAAAAATCATAGTCGAAAAAACGGACTTTCTGACCTGCCATCCTATGGATTCGAGGTCGCTGATTACGATGCGCCTACTTTCGAGACGATCGGACGACTATTAACGAAGATACGGGCGATCATATCCGAAAAAATCATAGTCGAAAAAACGGACTTTCCGACATGCCATCCTATGGATTCGAGGTCGCTGATTACGATGCGCCTATTTTCGAGACGATCGGACGACTATTAACGAAGATACGGGCGATCATATCCGAAAAAATCAAAGTCAAAAAACTGACTGTCCGACCTGACATCCTATGGATTCGAGGTCGCTGATTACGATGCGCCTATTTTCCAGACGATCGGACGACTATTAACGAAGTTACGGGCGATCATATCCGAAAAAATCAAAGACGAAAAACGGACTTTCCGACCTGACATCCTATGGATTCGAGATCGCTGATTACGATGCGCCAATTTTCTAGACGATCGGACGACTATTAACGAAGATACGGGCGACCATATCCGAAAAAATCAAAGTCAAAAAACTGACTGTCCGACGTGACATCCTATGGATTCGAGGTCGCTGATTACGATGCGCCTATTTTCAAGACGATCGGACGACTATTAACGAAGATACGGGCGATCATATCCGAAAAAATCAAGGACGAAAAAACGGACTTTCCGACCTGACATCCTATGGATTCGAGGTCGCTGATTACGATGCGCCTATTTTCAAGACGATCGGACGACTATTAACGAAGATACGGGCAATCATATCCGGAAAAATCATAGTCGAAAAAACTGACTTTCCGACATGCCATCCTATGGATTCGAGGTCGCTGATTACGATGCGCCTATTTTCAAGACGATCGCACGACTATTAACGAAGATACAGGCAATCATATCCGGAAAAATCATAGTCGAAAAAACGGACTTTCCGACCTGCCATCCTATGGATTCGAGGTCGCTGATTACGATGCGCCTACTTTCGAGACGATCGGACGACTATTAACGAAGATACGGGCGATCATATCCGAAAAAATCATAGTCGAAAAAACGGACTTTCCGACATGCCATCCTATGGATTCGAGGTCGCTGATTACGATGCGCCTATTTTCGAGACGATCGGATGACTATTAACGAAGATACGGGCGATCATATCCGAAAAAATCAAAGTCAAAAAACTGACTGTCCGACCTGACATCCTATGGATTCGAGGTCGCTGATTACGATGCGCCTATTTTCGAGACGATCGGACGACTATTAACGAAGATAAGGGCCATCATATCCGAAAAAATCATAGTCGAAAAAACGGACTTTCCGACATGCCATCCTATGGATTCGAGGTCGCTGATTACGATGCGCCTATTTTCAAGACGATCGGACGACTATTAACGAAGATACGGGCAATCATATCCGGAAAAATCATAGTCGAAAAAACGGACTTTCCGACCTGCCATCCTATGGATTCGAGGTCGCTGATTACGATGCGCCTATTTTCGAGACGATCGGACGACTATTAACGAAGATACGGGCGATCATATCCGAAAAAATTATTGTCGAAAAAACTGACTTTCCGACAAGCCATCCTATGGATTCGAGGTCGCTGATTACGATGCGCCTATTTTCGAGACGATCGGACGACTATTAACGAAGTTACGGGCGATCATATCCAAAAAAATCAAAGACGAAAAAACGGACTTTCCGACCTGACATCCTATGGATTCGAGGTCGCTGATTACGATGCGCCAATTTTCAAGATGATCGGACAACTATTAACGAAGATAAGGGCAAACATATCCGGAAAAATCATAGTCGAAAAAACGGACTTTCCGACCTGCCATCCTATGGATTCGAGGTCGCTGATTACGATGCGCCAATTTTCTAGACGATCGGACGACTATTAACGAAGATACGGGCGATCATATCCGAAAAAATCAAAGTCAAAAAACTGACTGTCCGACGTGACATCCTATGGATTCGAGGTCGCTGATTACGATGCGCCTATTTTCAAGACGATCGGACGACTATTAACGAAGATACGGGCGATCATATCCGAAAAAATCAAGGACGAAAAAACGGACTTTCCGACCTGACATCCTATGGATTCGAGGTCGCTGATTACGATGCGCCTATTTTCAAGACGATCGGACGACTATTAACGAAGATACGGGCAATCATATCCGGAAAAATCATAGTCGAAAAAACTGACTTTCCGACATGCCATCCTATGGATTCGAGGTCGCTGATTACGATGCGACTATTTTCAAGACGATCGCACGACTATTAACGAAGATACAGGCAATCATATCCGGAAAAATCATAGTCGAAAAAAGGGACTTTCCGACCTGCCATCCTATGGATTCGAGGTCGCTGATTACGATGCGCCTACTTTCGAGACGATCGGACGACTATTAACGAAGATACGGGCGATCATATCCGAAAAAATCATAGTCGAAAAAACGGACTTTCCGACATGCCATCCTATGGATTCGAGGTCGCTGATTAGGATGCGCCTATTTTCGAGACGATCGGATGACTATTAACGAAGATACGGGCGATCATATCCGAAAAAATCAAAGTCAAAAAACTGACTGTCCGACCTGACATCCTATGGATTCGAGGTCGCTGATTACGATGCGCCTATTTTCGAGACGATCGGACGACTATTAACGAAGATAAGGGCCATCATATCCGAAAAAATCATAGTCGAAAAAACGGACTTTCCGACATGCCATCCTATGGATTCGAGGTCGCTGATTACGATGCGCCTATTTTCAAGACGATCGGACGACTATTAACGAAGATACGGGCAATCATATCCGGAAAAATCATAGTCGAAAAAACGGACTTTCCGACCTGCCATCCTATGGATTCGAGGTCGCTGATTACGATGCGCCTATTTTCGAGACGATCGGACGACTATTAACGAAGATACGGGCGATCATATCCGAAAAAATTATTGTCGAAAAAACTGACTTTCCGAAAAGCCATCCTATGGATTCGAGGTCGCTGATTACGATGCGCCTATTTTCAAGACGATCGGACGACTATTAACGAAGATACGGGCAATCATATCCGGAAAAATCATAGTCGAAAAAACGGACTTTCCGACCTGCCATCATATGGATTCGAGGTCGCTGATTACGATGCGCCTACTTTCGAGACGATCGGACGACTATTAACGAAGATACGGGCGATCATATCCGAAAAAATCATAGTCGAAAAAACGGACTTTCCGACATGCCATCCTATGGATTCGAGGTCGCTGATTACGATGCGCCTATTTTCGAGACGATCGGACGACTATTAACGAAGATACGGGCGATCATATCCGAAAAAATCAAAGTCAAAAAACTGACTGTCCGACCTGACATCCTATGGATTCGAGGTCGCTGATTACGATGCGCCTATTTTCCAGACGATCGGACGACTATTAACGAAGTTACGGGCGATCATATCCGAAAAAATCAAAGACGAAAAACGGACTTTCCGACCTGGCATCCTATGGATTCGAGATCGCTGATTACGATGCGCCAATTTTCTAGACGATCGGACGACTATTAACGAAGATACGGGCGACCATATCCGAAAAAATCAAAGTCAAAAAACTGACTGTCCGACGTGACATCCTATGGATTCGAGGTCGCTGATTACGATGCGCCTATTTTCAAGACGATCGGACGACTATTAACGAAGATACGGGCGATCATATCCGAAAAAATCAAGGACGAAAAAACGGACTTTCCGACCTGACATCCTATGGATTCGAGGTCGCTGATTACGATGCGCCTATTTTCAAGACGATCGGACGACTATTAACGAAGATACGGGCAATCATATCCGGAAAAATCATAGTCGAAAAAACTGACTTTCCGACATGCCATCCTATGGATTCGAGGTCGCTGATTACGATGCGCCTATTTTCAAGACGATCGCACGACTATTAACGAAGATACAGGCAATCATATCCGGAAAAATCATAGTCGAAAAAACGGACTTTCCGACCTGCCATCCTATGGATTCGAGGTCGCTGATTACGATGCGCCTACTTTCGAGACGATCGGACGACTATTAACGAAGATACGGGCGATCATATCCGAAAAAATCAAAGTCAAAAAACTGACTGTCCGACGTGACATCCTATGGATTCGAGGTCGCTGATTACGATGCGCCTATTTTCAAGACGATCGGACGACTATTAACGAAGATACGGGCGATCATATCCGAAAAAATCAAGGACGAAAAAACGGACTTTCCGACCTGACATCCTATGGATTCGAGGTCGCTGATTACGATGCGCCTATTTTCAAGACGATCGGACGACTATTAACGAAGATACGGGCAATCATATCCGGAAAAATCATAGTCGAAAAAACTGACTTTCCGACATGCCATCCTATGGATTCGAGGTCGCTGATTACGATGCGCCTATTTTCAAGACGATCGCACGACTATTAACGAAGATACAGGCAATCATATCCGGAAAAATCATAGTCGAAAAAAGGGACTTTCCGACCTGCCATCCTATGGATTCGAGGTCGCTGATTACGATGCGCCTACTTTCGAGACGATCGGACGACTATTAACGAAGATACGGGCGATCATATCCGAAAAAATCATAGTCGAAAAAACGGACTTTCCGACATGCCATCCTATGGATTCGAGGTCGCTGATTAGGATGCGCCTATTTTCGAGACGATCGGATGACTATTAACGAAGATACGGGCGATCATATCCGAAAAAATCAAAGTCAAAAAACTGACTGTCCGACCTGACATCCTATGGATTCGAGGTCGCTGATTACGATGCGCCTATTTTCGAGACGATCGGACGACTATTAACGAAGATAAGGGCCATCATATCCGAAAAAATCATAGTCGAAAAAACGGACTTTCCGACATGCCATCCTATGGATTCGAGGTCGCTGATTACGATGCGCCTATTTTCAAGACGATCGGACGACTATTAACGAAGATACGGGCAATCATATCCGGAAAAATCATAGTCGAAAAAACGGACTTTCCGACCTGCCATCCTATGGATTCGAGGTCGCTGATTACGATGCGCCTATTTTCGAGACGATCGGACGACTATTAACGAAGATACGGGCGATCATATCCGAAAAAATTATTGTCGAAAAAACTGACTTTCCGACAAGCCATCCTATGGATTCGAGGTCGCTGATTACGATGCCCCTATTTTCAAGACGATCGGACGACTATTAACGAAGATACGGGCAATCATATCCGGAAAGATCATAGTCGAAAAAACGGACTTTCCGACCTGCCATCCTATGGATTCGAGGTCGCTGATTACGATGCGCCTACTTTCGAGACGATCGGACGACTATTAACCAAGATACGGGCGATCATATCCGAAAAAATCAAAGTCAAAAAACTGACTGTCCGACCTGACATCCTATGGATTCGAGGTCGCTGATTACGATGCGCCTATTTTCGAGGAGATCGGACGACTATTAACGAAGATAAGGGCCATCATATCCGAAAAAATCATATGGATTCGAGGTCGCTGATTACGATGCGCCTATTTTCAAGACGATCGGACGACTATTAACGAAGATACGGGCAATCATATCCGGAAAAATCATAGTCGAAAAAACGGACTTTCCGACCTGCCATCCTATGGATTCGAGGTCGCTGATTACGATGCGCCTATTTTCGAGACGATCGGACGACTATTAACGAAGATACGGGCGAACATATCCGAAAAAATCAAAGTCAAAAAACTGACTGTCCGACCTGACATCCTATGGATTCGAGGTCGCTGATTACGATGCGCCTATTTTCGAGACGATCGGACTATTAACGAAGATACGGGCGATCATATCCGAAAAAATCAAAGTCAAAAAACTGACTGTCCGACCTGACATCCTATGGATTCGAGGTCGCTGATTACGATGCGCCTATTTTCGAGACGATCGGACGACTATTAACGAAGATAAGGGCCATCATATCCGAAAAAATCATAGTCGAAAAAACGGACTTTCCGACATGCCATCCTATGGATTCGAGGTCGCTGATTACGATGCGCCTATTTTCAAGACGATCGGACGACTATTAACGAAGATACGGGCAATCATATCCGGAAAAATCATAGTCGAAAAAACGGACTTTCCGACCTGCCATCCTATGGATTCGAGGTCGCTGATTACGATGCGCCTATTTTCGAGACGATCGGACGACTATTAACGAAGATACGGGCGATCATATCCGAAAAAATTATTGTCGAAAAAACTGACTTTCCGACAAGCCATCCTATGGATTCGAGGTCGCTGATTACGATGCGCCTATTTTCAAGACGATCGGACGACTATTAACGAAGATACGGGCAATCATATCCGGAAAGATCATAGTCGAAAAAACGGACTTTCCGACCTGCCATCCTATGGATTCGAGGTCGCTGATTACGATGCGCCTACTTTCGAGACGATCGGACGACTATTAACCAAGATACGGGCGATCATATCCGAAAAAATCAAAGTCAAAAAACTGACTGTCCGACCTGACATCCTATGGATTCGAGGTCGCTGATTACGATGCGCCTATTTTCAAGACGATCGGACGACTATTAACGAAGATACGGGCAATCATATCCGGAAAGATCATAGTCGAAAAAACGGACTTTCCGACCTGCCATCCTATGGATTCGAGGTCGCTGATTACGATGCGCCTACTTTCGAGACGATCGGACGACTATTAACCAAGATACGGGCGATCATATCCGAAAAAATCAAAGTCAAAAAACTGACTGTCCGACCTGACATCCTATGGATTCGAGGTCGCTGATTACGATGCGCCTATTTTCAAGACGATCGGACGACTATTAACGAAGATACGGGCAATCATATCCGGAAAAATCATAGTCGAAAAAACGGACTTTCCGACCTGCCATCCTATGGATTCGAGGTCGCTGATTACGATGCGCCTATTTTCGAGACGATCGGACGACTATTAACGAAGATACGGGCGAACATATCCGAAAAAATCAAAGTCAAAAAACTGACTGTCCGACCTGACATCCTATGGATTCGAGGTCGCTGATTACGATGCGCCTATTTTCGAGACGATCGGACTATTAACGAAGATAAGGGCGATCATATCCGAAAAAATCATAGTCGAAAAAACGGACTTTCCGACATGCCATCCTATGGATTCGAGGTCGCTGATTACGATGCGCCTATTTTCAAGACGATCGGACGACTATTAACGAAGATACGGGCAATCATATCCGGAAAAATCATAGTCGAAAAAACGGACTTTCCGACCTGCCATCCTATGGATTCGAGGTCGCTGATTACGATGCGCCTATTTTCAAGACGATCGGACGACTATTATCGAAGATACGGGCAATCATATCCGGAAAAATCATAGTCGAAAAAACGGACTTTCCGACCTGCCATCCTATGGATTCGAGGTCGCTGATTACGATGCGCCTATTTTCAAGACGATCGGACGACTATTAACGAAGATACGGGCAATCATATCCGGAAAAATCATAGTCGAAAAAACTGACTTTCCGACATGCCATCCTATGGATTCGAGGTCGCTGATTACGATGCGTCTATTTTCAAGACGATCGGACGACTATTAACGAAGATACAGGCAATCATATCCGGAAAAATCATAGTCGAAAAAACGGACTTTCCGACCTGCCATCCTATGGATTCGAGGTCGCTGATTACGATGCGCCTACTTTCGAGACGATCGGACGACTATTAACGAAGATACGGGCGATCATATCCGAAAAAATCATAGTCGAAAAAACGGACTTTCCGACATGCCATCCTATGGAATCGAGGTCGCTGATTACGATGCGCCTATTTTCGAGACGATCGGACGACTATTAACGAAGATACGGGCGATCATATCCGAAAAAATCAAAGTCAAAAAACTGACTGTCCGACCTGACATCCTATGGATTCGAGGTCGCTGATTACGATGCGCCTATTTTCCAGACGATCGGACGACTATTAACGAAGATAAGGGCCATCATATCCGAAAAAATCATAGTCGAAAAAACGGACTTTCCGACATGCCATCCTATGGATTCGAGGTCGCTGATTACGATGCGCCTATTTTCAAGACGATCGGACGACTATTAACGAAGATACGGGCAATCATATCCGGAAAAATCATAGTCGAAAAAACGGACTTTCCGACCTGCCATCCTATGGATTCGAGGTCGCTGATTACGATGCGCCTATTTTCGAGACGATCGGACGACTATTAACGAAGATACGGGCGAACATATCCGAAGAAATCAAAGTCAAAAAACTGACTGTCCGACCTGACATCCTATGGATTCGAGGTCGCTGATTACGATGCGCCTATTTTCGAGACGATCGGACGACTATTAACGAAGATAAGGGCGATCATATCCGAAAAAATCATAGTCGAAAAAACGGACTTTCCGACATGCCATCCTATGGATTCGAGGTCGCTGATTACGATGCGCCTATTTTCAAGACGATCGGACGACTATTAACGAAGATACGGGCAATCATATCCGGAAAAATCATAGTCGAAAAAACGGACTTTCCGACCTGCCATCCTATGGATTCGAGGTCGCTGATTACGATGCGCCTATTTTCGAGACGATCGGACGACTATTAACGAAGATACGGGCGATCATATCCGAAAAAATTATTGTCGAAAAAACTGACTTTCCGACAAGCCATCCTATGGATTCGAGGTCGCTGATTACGACGCGCCTATTTTCGAGATGATCGGACGACTATTAACGAAGTTACGGGCGATCATATCCAAAAAAATCAAAGACGAAAAAACGGACTTTCCGACCTGACATCCTATGGATTCGAGGTCGCTGATTACGATGCGCCAATTTTCAAGACGATCGGACAACTATTAACGAAGATACGGGCGATCATATCCGAAAAAATCAAGGACGAAAAAACGGACTTTCCGACCTGACATCCTATGGATTCGAGGTCGCTGATTACGATGCGCCTATTTTCAAGACGATCGGACGACTATTAACGAAGATACGGGCAATCATATCCGGAAAAATCATAGTCGAAAAAACTGACTTTCCGACATGCCATCCTATGGATTCGAGGTCGCTGATTACGATGCGCCTATTTTCAAGACGATCGCACGACTATTAACGAAGATACAGGCAATCATATCCGGAAAAATCATAGTCGAAAAAAGGGACTTTCCGACCTGCCATCCTATGGATTCGAGGTCGCTGATTACGATGCGCCTACTTTCGAGACGATCGGACGACTATTAACGAAGATACGGGCGATCATATCCGAAAAAATCATAGTCGAAAAAACGGACTTTCCGACATGCCATCCTATGGATTCGAGGTCGCTGATTAGGATGCGCCTATTTTCGAGACGATCGGATGACTATTAACGAAGATACGGGCGATCATATCCGAAAAAATCAAAGTCAAAAAACTGACTGTCCGACCTGACATCCTATGGATTCGAGGTCGCTGATTACGATGCGCCTACTTTCGAGACGATCGGACGACTATTAACGAAGATACGGGCGATCATATCCGAAAAAATCATAGTCGAAAAAACGGACTTTCCGACATGCCATCCTATGGATTCGAGGTCGCTGATTAGGATGCGCCTATTTTCGAGACGATCGGATGACTATTAACGAAGATACGGGCGATCATATCCGAAAAAATCAAAGTCAAAAAACTGACTGTCCGACCTGACATCCTATGGATTCGAGGTCGCTGATTACGATGCGCCTATTTTCGAGACGATCGGACGACTATTAACGAAGATAAGGGCCATCATATCCGAAAAAATCATAGTCGAAAAAACGGACTTTCCGACATGCCACCCTATGGATTCGAGGTCGCTGATTACGATGCGCCTATTTTCAAGACGATCGGACGACTATTAACGAAGATACGGGCAATCATATCCGGAAAAATCATAGTCGAAAAAACGGACTTTCCGACCTGCCATCCTATGGATTCGAGGTCGCTGATTACGATGCGCCTATTTTCGAGACGATCGTACGACTATTAACGAAGATACGGGCGAACATATCCGAAGAAATCAAAGTCAAAAAACTGACTGTCCGACCTGACATCCTATGGATTCGAGGTCGCTGATTACGATGCGCCTATTTTCGAGACGATCGGACGACTATTAACGAAGATAAGGGCGATCATATCCGAAAAAATCATAGTCGAAAAAACGGACTTTCCGACATGCCATCCTATGGATTCGAGGTCGCTGATTACGATGCGCCTATTTTCAAGACGATCGGACGACTATTAACGAAGATACGGGCAATCATATCCGGAAAAATCATAGTCGAAAAAACGGACTTTCCGACCTGCCATCCTATGGATTCGAGGTCGCTGATTACGATGCGCCTATTTTCGAGACGATCGGACGACTATTAACGAAGATACGGGCGATCATATCCGAAAAAATTATTGTCGAAAAAACTGACTTTCCGACAAGCCATCCTATGGATTCGAGGTCGCTGATTACGATGCGCCTATTTTCGAGATGATCGGACGACTATTAACGAAGTTACGGGCGATCATATCCAAAAAAATCAAAGACGAAAAAACGGACTTTCCGACCTGACATCCTATGGATTCGAGGTCGCTGATTACGATGCGCCAATTTTCAAGACGATCGGACAACTATTAACGAAGATAAGGGCAAACATATCCGGAAAAGTCATAGTCGAAAAAACGGACTTTCCTACCTGCCATCCTATGGATTCGAGGTCGCTGATTACGATGCGCCAATTTTCGAGACGATCGGACGACTATTAACGAAGATACGGGCGATCATATCCGAAAAAATTATTGTCGAAAAAACTGACTTTCCGACCTGACATCCTATGGATTCGAGGTCGCTGATTACGATGCGCCAATTTTCAAGACGATCGGACGACTATTAACGAAGATAAGGGCGATCATATCCGAAAAAATCATAGTCGAAAAAACGGACTTTCCGACATGCCATCCTATGGATTCGAGGTCGCTGATTACGATGCGCCTATTTTCAGGACGATCGGACGACTATTAACGAAGATACGGGCAATCATATCCGGAAAAATCATAGTCGAAAAAACGGACTTTCCGACCTGCCATCCTATGGATTCGAGGTCGCTGATTACGATGCGCCTATTTTCGAGACGATCGGACGACTATTAACGAAGATACGGGCGATCATATCCGAAAAAATTATTGTCGAAAAAACTGACTTTCCGACCTGACATCCTATGGATTCGAGGTCGCTGATTACGATGCGCCAATTTTCAAGACGATCGGACAACTATTAACGAAGATAAGGGCAAACATATCCGGAAAAATCATAGTCGAAAAAACGGACTTTCCTACCTGCCATCCTATGGATTCGAGGTCGCTGATTACGATGCGCCAATTTTCTAGACGATCGGACGACTATTAACGAAGATACGGGCGATCATATCCGAAAAAATCAAAGTCAAAAAACTGACTGTCCGACGTGACATCCTATGGATTCGAGGTCGCTGATTACGATGCGCCTATTTTCAAGACGATCGGACGACTATTAACGAAGATACGGGCGATCATATCCGAAAAAATCAAGGACGAAAAAACGGACTTTCCGACCTGACATCCTATGGATTCGAGGTCGCTGATTACGATGCGCCTATTTTCAAGACGATCGGACGACTATTAACGAAGATACGGGCAATCATATCCGGAAAAATCATAGTCGAAAAAACTGACTTTCCGACATGCCATCCTATGGATTCGAGGTCGCTGATTACGATGCGCCTATTTTCAAGACGATCGCACGACTATTAACGAAGATACAGGCAATCATATCCGGAAAAATCATAGTCGAAAAAAGGGACTTTCCGACCTGCCATCCTATGGATTCGAGGTCGCTGATTACGATGCGCCTACTTTCGAGACGATCGGACGACTATTAACGAAGATACGGGCGATCATATCCGAAAAAATCATAGTCGAAAAAACGGACTTTCCGACATGCCATCCTATGGATTCGAGGTCGCTGATTAGGATGCGCCTATTTTCGAGACGATCGGATGACTATTAACGAAGATACGGGCGATCATATCCGAAAAAATCAAAGTCAAAAAACTGACTGTCCGACCTGACATCCTATGGATTCGAGGTCGCTGATTACGATGCGCCTATTTTCGAGACGATCGGACGACTATTAACGAAGATAAGGGCCATCATATCCGAAAAAATCATAGTCGAAAAAACGGACTTTCCGACATGCCATCCTATGGATTCGAGGTCGCTGATTACGATGCGCCTATTTTCAAGACTATCGGACGACTATTAACGAAGATACGGGCAATCATATCCGGAAAAATCATAGTCGAAAAAACGGACTTTCCGACCTGCCATCCTATGGATTCGAGGTCGCTGATTACGATGCGCCTATTTTCGAGACGATCGGACGACTATTAACGAAGATACGGGCGAACATATCCGAAGAAATCAAAGTCAAAAAACTGACTGTCCGACCTGACATCCTATGGATTCGAGGTCGCTGATTACGATGCGCCTATTTTCGAGATGATCGGACGACTATTAACGAAGATAAGGGCGATCATATACGAAAAAATCATAGTCGAAAAAACGGACTTTCCGACATGCCATCCTATGGATTCGAGGTCGCTGATTACGATGCGCCTATTTTCAAGACGATCGGACGACTATTAACGAAGATACGGGCAATCATATCCGGAAAAATCATAGTCGAAAAAACGGACTTTCCGACCTGCCATCCTATGGATTCGAGGTCGCTGATTACGATGCGCCTATTTTCGAGACGATCGGACGACTATTAACGAAGATACGGGCGATCATATCCGAAAAAATTATTGTCGAAAAAACTGACTTTCCGACAAGCCATCCTATGGATTCGAGGTCGCTGATTACGATGCGCCTATTTTCGAGACGATCGGACGACTATTAACGAAGTTACGGGCGATCATATCCAAAAAAATCAAAGACGAAAAAACGGACTTTCCGACCTGACACCCTATGGATTCGAGGTCGCTGATTACGATGCGCCAATTTTCAAGACGATCGGACAACTATTAACGAAGATAAGGGCAAACATATCCGGAAAAATCATAGTCGAAAAAACGGACTTTCCGACCTGCCATCCTATGGATTCGAGGTCGCTGATTACGATGCGCCTATTTTCGAGACGTTCGGACGACTATTAACGAAGATACGGGCGATCATATCCGAAAAAATTAAAGTCAAAAAACGGACTTTCCGACCTGACATCCTATGGATTCGAGGTCGCTGATTACGATGCGCCTATTTTCGAGACGATCGCACGACTATTAACGAAGATACGGGCAATCATATCCGGAAAAATCATAGTCGAAAAAACGGACTTTCCGACCTGCCATCCTATGGATCCGAGGTCGCTGATTACGATGCGCCTATTTTCGAGACGATCGCACGACTATTAACGAAGATACGGGCGATCATATCCGAAAAAATTATTGTCGAAAAAACTGACTTTCCGACAAGCCATCCTATGGATTCGAGGTCGCTGATTACGATGCGCCTATTTTCGAGACGATCGGACGACTATTAACGAAGTTACGGGCGATCATATCCGAAAAAATCAAAGACGAAAAAACGGACTTTCCGACCTGACATCCTATGGATTCGAGGTCACAGATTACGATGCGCCAATTTTCAAGACGATCGGACAACTATTAACGAAGATAACGGCAAACATATCCGGAAAAATCATAGTCGAAAATACGGACTTTCCGACCTGCCATCCTATGGATTCGAGGTCGCTGATTACGATGCGCCTATTTTCGAGACGTTCGGACGACTATTAACGAAGATACGGGCAATCATATCCGGAAAAATCATAGTCGAAAAAACGGACTTTCCGACCTGACATCCTATGGATTCGAGGTCGCTGATTACGATGCGCCTATTTTCAAGACGATCGGACGACTATTATCGAAGATACGGGCGATCATATCCGAAAAAATCAAAGACGAAAAAACGGACTTTCCGACCTGACATCCTATGGATTCGAGGTCGCTGATTACGATGCGCCTATTTTCCAGACGATCGGACGACTATTAACGAAGTTACGGGCGATCATATCCGAAAAAATCATAGTCGAAAAAACGGACATTCCGACATGCCATCCTATGGATTCGAGGTCGCTGATTACGATGCGGATATTTTCAAGACGATCGGACGACTATTAACGAAGATACGGGCAATCATATCCGGAAAAATCATAGTCGAAAAAACGGACTTTCCGACCTGCCATCCTATGGATTCGAGGTCGCTGATTACGATGCGCCTATTATCAAGACGATCGGACGACTATTAACGGAGATACGGGGAATCATATCCGGAAAAATCATAGTCGAAAAAACGGACTTTCCGACCTGCCATCCTATGGATCCGAGGTCGCTGATTACGATGCGCCTTCTTTCGAGACGATCGGACGACTATTAACGAAGATACGGGCGATCATATCCGAAAAAATCATAGTCGAAAAAACGGACTTTCCGACATGCCATCCTATGGATTCGAGGTCGCTGATTACGATGCTCCTATTTTCGAGACGATCGGACGACGGTTTGTCGCCTCTCTTTCCCTTAATACTCGTCCTATCGCCACGAAACTAAGCGCGTTGGAATCAGCGTCTCCTTTTACATACAGATATACCAACAAAGGTACTGTTTCTTGACTATGAATTTTTCGGCAAAGTTCAATGTGGTGGTATAGGGACTTTTCAAAATGTTTTGTCGCCTCTCTTTCCCTTAATACTCGTCCTATCGCCACGAAACTAAGCGCGTTGGAATCAGCGTCCCCTTTTACATACAGATATACCAACAAAGGTACTGTTTCTTGACTATGAATTTTTCGGCAAAGTTCAATGTGGTGGTATAGGGACTTTTCAAAATGTTTTGTCGCCTCTATTTCCCTTAATACTCGTCCTATCGCCATGAAACTAAGCGCGTTGGAATCAGCATCCCCTTTTACATAAAGATATACCAACAAAGGTACTGTTTCTTGACTTTGAATTTTTCGGCAAAGTTCAATGTGGTGGTATAGGGACTTTTCAAAATGTTTTGTCGCCTCAATATCCCTTAATACTCGTCCTATCGCCATGAAACTAAGCGCGTTGGAATCAGCGTCCTCTTTTATATAAAGATATACCAACAAAGGTACTGTTTCTTGACTTTGAATTTTTCGGCAAAGTTCAATGTGGTGGTATAGGGACTTTTCAAAATATTTTGTCGCCTCTCTTTCCCTTAATACTCGTCTTATCGCCATGAAACTAAGCGCGTTGGAATCAGCGTCCCCTTTTACATAAATATATACCAACAAAGGTACTGTTTCTTGACTTTGAATTTTTCGGCAAAGTTCAATGTGGTGGTATAGGGACTTTTCAAAATGTTTTGTCGCCTCTCTTTCCCTTAATACTCGTCCTATCGCCACGAAACTAAGCGCGTTGGAATCAGCGTCCCCTTTTACATACAGATATACCAACAAAGGAACTGTTTCTTGACTATGAATTTTTCGGCAAAGTTCAATGTGGTGGTATAGGGACTTTTCAAAATGTTTTGTCGCCTCTATTTCCCTTAATACTCGTCCTATCGCCATGAAACATAAGCGCGTTGGAATCAGCGTCTCCTTTTACATAAAGATATACCAACAAAGGTACTGTTTCTTGACTATGAATTTTTCGGCAAAGTTCAATGTGGTGGTATAGGGACTTTTCAAAATGTTTTGTCGCCTCTCTTTCCCTTAATACTCGTCCTATCGCCACGAAACGAAGCGCGTTGGAATCAGCGTCCCCTTTTACATGAAAATATACCAACAAAGGTACTGTTTCTTGACTATGAATTTTTCGGCAAAGTTCAATGTGGTGGTATAGGGACTTTTCAAAATGTTTTGTCGCCTCTCTTTCCCTTAATACTCGTCCTATCGCCATGAAACTAAACGCGTTCGAATCAGCGTCCCCTTTTACATGAAGATATACCAACACAGGTACTGTTTCTTGACTTTGAATTTTTCGGCAAAGTTCAATGGGGTGGTATAGGGACTTTTCAAAATATTTTGTCGCCTCTCTTTCCCTTAATACTCGTCTTATCGCCATGAAACTAAGCGCGTTGGAATCAGCGTCCCCATTTACATAAATATATACCAACAAAGGTACTGTTTCTTGGCTTTGAATTTTTCGGCAAAGTTCAATATGGTGGTATAGGGACTTTTCAAAATGTTTTGTCGCCTCTATTTCCCTTAATACTCGTCCTATCGCCATGAAACTAAGCGCGTTGGAATCAGCATCCCCTTTTACATAAAGATATACCAACAAAGGCACTGTTTCTTGACTTTGAATTTTTCGGCAAAATTCAATGTGGTGGTATAGGGACTTTTCAAAATGTTTTGTCGCCTCTCTTTCCCTTAATACTCGTCCTATCGTCATGAAACTAGGAGCGTTGGAATCAGCGTCCCCTTTTACATAAAGATATACCAACAAAGGTACTGTTTCTTGACTTTGAATTTTTCGGCAAAGTTCAATGTGGTGGTATAGGGACTTTTCAAAATATTTTGTCGCCTCTATTTCCCTTAATACTCGTCCTATCGCCATGAAACATAAGCGCGTTGGAATCAGCGTCTCCTTTTACATAAAGATATACCAACAAAGGTACTGTTTCTTGACTTTGAATTTTTCGGCAAAGTTCAATGTGGTGGTATAGGGACTTTTCAAAATGTTTTGTCGCCTCTCTTTCCCTTAATACTCGTCCTAACGCCACGAAACTAAGCGCGTTGGAATCAGCGTCCCCTTTTACATACAGATATACCAACAAAGGTACTGTTTCTTGACTATGAATTTTTCGGCAAAGTTCAATGTGGTGGTATAGGGACTTTTCAAAATGTTTTGTCGCCTCTCTTTCCCTTAATACTCGTCCCATCGCCATGAAACTAAGCGCGTTGGAATCAGCGTCTCCTTTTACATAAAGATATACCAACAAAGGTACTGTTTCTTGACTTTGAATTTTTCGGCAAAGTTCAATGTGGTGGTATAGGGACTTTTCAAAATGTTTTGTCGCCTCTCTTTCCCTTAATACTCGTCCTATCGCCACGAAACAAAGCGCGTTGGAAACAGCGTCCCCTTTTACATACAGATATACCAACAAAGGTACTGTTTCTTGACTATGAATTTTTCGGCAAAGTTCAATGTGGTGGTATAGGGACTTTTCAAAATGTTTTGTCGCCTCTCTTTCCCTTAATACTCGTCCTATCGCCACGAAGCTAAGCGCGTTGGAATCAGCGTCTCCTTTTACATAAAGATATACCAACAAAGGTACTGTTTCTTGACTTTGAATTTTTCGGCAAAGTTCAATGTGGTGGTATAGGGACTTTTCAAAATGTTTTGTCGCCTCTCTTTCCCTTAATACTCGTCCTATCGCCACGAAACTAAGCGCGTTGGAATCAGCGTCCCCTTTTACATACAGATATACCATCAAAGGTACTGTTTCTTGACTATGAATATTTCGGCAAAGTTCAATGTGGTGGTATAGGGACTTTTCAAAATGTTTTGTCGCCTCTCTTTCCCTTAATACTCGTCCTATCGCCACGAAACTAAGCGCGTTGGAATCAGCGTCCCCTTTTACATACAGATATACCAACAAAGGTACTGTTTCTTGACTATGAATTTTTCGGCAAAGTTCAATGTGGTGGTATAGGGACTTTTCAAAATGTTTTGTCGCCTCTATTTCCCTTAATACTCGTCCTATCGCCATGAAACTAAGCGCGTTGGAATCAGCATCCCCTTTTACATAAAGATATACCAACAAAGGTACTGTTTCTTGACTTTGAATTTTTCGGCAAAGTTCAATGTGGTGGTATAGGGACTTTTCAAAATGTTTTGTCGCCTCTATATCCCTTAATACTCGTCCTATCGCCATGAAACTAAGCGCGTTGGAATCAGCGTCCCCTTTTACATAAAGATATACCAACAAAGGTACTGTTTCTTGACTTTGAATTTTTCGGCAAAGTTCAATGTGGTGGTATAGGGACTTTTCAAAATATTTTGTCGCCTCTCTTTCCCTTAATACTCGTCTTATCGCCATGAAACTATGCGCGTTGGAATCAGCGTCCCCTTTTACATAAATATATACCAACAAAGGTACTGTTTCTTGACTTTGAATTTTTCGGCAAAGTTCAACGTGGTAGTATAGGGACTTTTCAAAATGTTTTGTCGCCTCTATTTCCCTTAATACTCGTCCTATCGCCATGAAACTAAGCGCGTTGGAATCAGCGTCCCCTTTTACATGAAGATATACCAACACAGGTACTGTTTCTTGACTTTGAATTTTTCGGCAAAGTTCAATGGGGTGGTATAGGGACTTTTCAAAATGTTTTGTCGCCTCTATTTCCCTTAATACTCGTCCTATCGCCATGAAACTAAGCGCGTTGGAATCAGCGTCCCCTTTTACATAAAGATACCAACAAAGGTACTGTTTCTTGGCTTTGAATTTTTCGGCAAAGTTCAATGTGGTGGTATAGGGACTTTTCAAAATGTTTTGTCGCCTCTATTTCCCTTAATACTCGTCCTATCGCCATGAAACTAAGCGCGTTGGAATCAGCATCCCCTTTTACATAAAGATATATCAACAAAGGTACTGTTTCTTGACTATGAATTTTTCGGCAAAGTTCAATGTGGTGGTATAGGGACTTTTCAAAATGTTTTGTCGCCTCTCTTTCCCTTAATACTCGTCCTATCGCCATGATACTAAGCGCGTTGGAATCAGCGTCCCCTTTTACATAAAGATATACCAATAAAGGTACTGTTTCTTGACTTTGAATTTTTCGGCAAAGTTCAATGTGGTGGTATAGGGACTTTTCAAAATGTTTTGTCGCCTCTGGTTCTCTTAATACTCGTCCTATCGCCATGAAACTAAGCGCGTTGGAATCAGCGTCCCCTTTTACATAAAGATATACCAATAAAGGTACTGTTTCTTGACTTTGAATTTTTCGGCAAAGTTCAATGTGGTGGTATAGGGACTTTTCAAAATGTTTTGTCGCCTCTGTTTCTCTTAATACTCGTCCTATCGCCATGAAACTAAGCGCGTTGGAATCAGCGTCCCATTTTACATAAAGATATACCAACAAAGGCACTGTTTCTTGACTTTGAATTTTTCGGCAAAATTGAATGTGGTGGTATAGGGACTTTTCAAAATGTTTTGTCGCCTCTATATCCCTTAATACTCGTCCTATCGCCATGAAACTAAGCGCGTTGGAATCAGCGTCCCCTTTTACATAAAGATATACCAACAAAGGTACTGTTTCTTGACTTTGAATTTTTCGGCAAAGTTCAATGTGGTGGTATAGGGACTTTTCAAAATGTTTTGTCGCCTCTCTTTCCCTTAATACTCGTCCTATCGTCATGAAACTAGGCGCGTTGGAATCAGCGTCCCCTTTTACATAAAGATATACCAACAAAGGTACTGTTTCTTGACTTTGAATTTTTCGGCAAAGTTCAATGTGGTGGTATAGGGACTTTTCAAAATGTTTTGTCGCCTCTATTTCCCTTAATACTCGTCCTATCGCCATGAAACATAAGCGCTTTGGAATCAGCGTCTCCTTTTACATAAAGATATACCAACAAAGGTACTGTTTCTTGACTATGAATTTTTCGGCAAAGTTCAATGTGGTGGTATAGGGACTTTTCAAAATGTTTTGTCGCCTCTCTTTCCCTTAATACTCGTCCTATCGCCACGAAACTAAGCGCGTTGGAATCAGCGTCCCCTTTTACATACAGATATACCAACAAAGGTACTGTTTCTTGACTATGAATTTTTCGGCAAAGTTCAATGTGGTGGTATAGGGACTTTTCAAAATGTTTTGTCGCCTCTATTTCCCTTAATACTCGTCCTATCGCCATGAAACTAAGCGCGTTGGAATCAGCGTCTCCTTTTACATAAAGATATACCAACAAAGGTACTGTTTCTTGACTATGAATTTTTCGGCAAAGTTCAATGTGGTGGTATAGGGACTTTTCATGATGTTTTGTCGCCTCTCTTTCCCTTAATACTTGTCCTATCGCCACGAAACTAAGCGCGTTGGAATCAGCGTCCCCTTTTTCATGAAGATATACCAACACAGGTACTGTTTCTTGACTTTGAATTTTTCGGCAAAGTTCAATGGGGTGGTATAGGGACTTTTCAAAATGTTTTGTCGCCTCTATTTCCCTTAATACTCGTCCTATCGCCATGAAACTAAGCGCGTTGGAATCAGCGTCTCCTTTTACATAAAGATATACCAACAAAGGTACTGTTTCTTGACTTTGAATTTTTCGGCAAAGTTCAATGTGGTGGTATAGGGACTTTTCAAAATGTTTTGTCGCCTCTATATCCCTTAATACTCGTCCTATCGCCATGAAACTAAGCGCGTTGGAATCAGCGTCCACTTTTACATGAAGATATACCAACACAGGTACTGTTTCTTGACTTTGAATTTTTCGGCAAAGTTCAATGGGGTGGTATAGGGACTTTTCAAAATGTTTTGTCGCCTCTATTTCCCTTAATACTCGTCCTATCGCCATGAAACTAAGCGCGTTGGAATCAGCGTCCCCTTTTACATAAAGATACCAACAAAGGTACTGTTTCTTGGCTTTGAATTTTTCGGCAAAGTTCAATGTGGTGGTATAGGGACTTTTCAAAATGTTTTGTCGCCTCTATTTCCCTTAATACTCGTCCTATCGCCATGAAACTAAGCGCGTTGGAATCAGCATCCCCTTTTACATAAAGATATATCAACAAAGGTACTGTTTCTTGACTATGAATTTTTCGGCAAAGTTCAATGTGGTGGTATAGGGACTTTTCAAAATGTTTTGTCGCCTCTCTTTCCCTTAATACTCGTCCTATCGCCATGAAACTAAGCGCGTTGGAATCAGCGTCCCATTTTACATAAAGATATACCAACAAAGGCACTGTTTCTTGACTTTGAATTTTTCGGCAAAATTCAATGTGGTGGTATAGGGACTTTTCAAAATGTTTTGTCGCCTCTCTTTCCCTTAATACTCGTCCTATCGTCATGAAACTAGGAGCGTTGGAATCAGCGTCCCCTTTTACATAAAGATATACCAACAAAGGTACTGTTTCTTGAATTTGAATTTTTCGGCAAAGTTCAATGTGGTGGTATAGGGACTTTTCAAAATGTTTTGTCGCCTCTATTTCCCTTAATACTCGTCCTATCGCAATGAAACATAAGCGCGTTGGAATCAGCGTCTCCTTTTACATAAAGATATACCAACAAAGGTACTGTTTCTTGATTATGAATTTTTCGGCAAAGTTCAATGTGGTGGTTTAGGGACTTTTCAAAATGTTTTGTCGCCTCTCTTTCCCTTAATACTCGTCCTATCGCCATGATACTAAGCGCGTTGGAATCAGCGTCCCCTTTTACATAAAGATATACCAATAAAGGTACTGTTTCTTGACTTTGAATTTTTCGGCAAAGTTCAATGTGGTGGTATAGGGACTTTTCAAAATGTTTTGTCGCCTCTGGTTCTCTTAATACTCGTCCTATCGCCATGAAACTAAGCGCGTTGGAATCAGCGTCCCCTTTTACATAAAGATATACCAATAAAGGTACTGTTTCTTGACTTTGAATTTTTCGGCAAAGTTCAATGTGGTGGTATAGGGACTTTTCAAAATGTTTTGTCGCCTCTGTTTCTCTTAATACTCGTCCTATCGCCATGAAACTAAGCGCGTTGGAATCAGCGTCCCATTTTACATAAAGATATACCAACAAAGGCACTGTTTCTTGACTTTGAATTTTTCGGCAAAATTCAATGTGGTGGTATAGGGACTTTTCAAAATGTTTTGTCGCCTCTATATCCCTTAATACTCGTCCTATCGCCATGAAACTAAGCGCGTTGGAATCAGCGTCCCCTTTTACATAAAGATATACCAACAAAGGTACTGTTTCTTGACTTTGAATTTTTCGGCAAAGTTCAATGTGGTGGTATAGGGACTTTTCAAAATGTTTTGTCGCCTCTCTTTCCCTTAATACTCGTCCTATCGTCATGAAACTAGGCGCGTTGGAATCAGCGTCCCCTTTTACATAAAGATATACCAACAAAGGTACTGTTTCTTGACTTTGAATTTTTCGGCAAAGTTCAATGTGGTGGTATAGGGACTTTTCAAAATGTTTTGTCGCCTCTATTTCCCTTAATACTCGTCCTATCGCCATGAAACATAAGCGCTTTGGAATCAGCGTCTCCTTTTACATAAAGATATACCAACAAAGGTACTGTTTCTTGACTATGAATTTTTCGGCAAAGTTCAATGTGGTGGTATAGGGACTTTTCAAAATGTTTTGTCGCCTCTCTTTCCCTTAATACTCGTCCTATCGCCACGAAACTAAGCGCGTTGGAATCAGCGTCCCCTTTTACATACAGATATACCAACAAAGGTACTGTTTCTTGACTATGAATTTTTCGGCAAAGTTCAATGTGGTGGTATAGGGACTTTTCAAAATGTTTTGTCGCCTCTATTTCCCTTAATACTCGTCCTATCGCCATGAAACTAAGCGCGTTGGAATCAGCGTCTCCTTTTACATAAAGATATACCAACAAAGGTACTGTTTCTTGACTATGAATTTTTCGGCAAAGTTCAATGTGGTGGTATAGGGACTTTTCAAAATGTTTTGTCGCCTCTATTTCCCTTAATACTCGTCCTATCGCCATGAAACATAAGCGCTTTGGAATCAGCGTCTCCTTTTACATAAAGATATACCAACAAAGGTACTGTTTCTTGACTATGAATTTTTCGGCAAAGTTCAATGTGGTGGTATAGGGACTTTTCAAAATGTTTTGTCGCCTCTCTTTCCCTTAATACTCGTCCTATCGCCACGAAACTAAGCGCGTTGGAATCAGCGTCCCCTTTTACATACAGATATACCAACAAAGGTACTGTTTCTTGACTATGAATTTTTCGGCAAAGTTCAATGTGGTGGTATAGGGACTTTTCAAAATGTTTTGTCGCCTCTATTTCCCTTAATACTCGTCCTATCGCCATGAAACTAAGCGCGTTGGAATCAGCGTCCCCTTTTACATAAAGATATACCAATAAAGGTACTGTTTCTTGACTTTGAATTTTTCGGCAAAGTTCAATGTGGTGGTATAGGGACTTTTCAAAATGTTTTGTCGCCTCTGTTTCTCTTAATACTCGTCCTATCGCCATGAAACTAAGCGCGTTGGAATCAGCGTCCCATTTTACATAAAGATATACCAACAAAGGCACTGTTTCTTGACTTTGAATTTTTCGGCAAAATTCAATGTGGTGGTATAGGGACTTTTCAAAATGTTTTGTCGCCTCTATATCCCTTAATACTCGTCCTATCGCCATGAAACTAAGCGCGTTGGAATCAGCGTCCCCTTTTACATAAAGATATACCAACAAAGGTACTGTTTCTTGACTTTGAATTTTTCGGCAAAGTTCAATGTGGTGGTATAGGGACTTTTCAAAATGTTTTGTCGCCTCTCTTTCCCTTAATACTCGTCCTATCGTCATGAAACTAGGCGCGTTGGAATCAGCGTCCCCTTTTACATAAAGATATACCAACAAAGGTACTGTTTCTTGACTTTGAATTTTTCGGCAAAGTTCAATGTGGTGGTATAGGGACTTTTCAAAATGTTTTGTCGCCTCTATTTCCCTTAATACTCGTCCTATCGCCACGAAACTAAGCGCGTTGGAATCAGCGTCCCCTTTTACATACAGATATACCAACAAAGGTACTGTTTCTTGACTATGAATTTTTCGGCAAAGTTCAATGTGGTGGTATAGGGACTTTTCAAAATGTTTTGTCGCCTCTCTTTCCCTT
Source organism: Cryptocephalus primarius (assembly GCA_963576515.1). NCBI lineage: Eukaryota > Metazoa > Arthropoda > Insecta > Coleoptera > Chrysomelidae > Cryptocephalus > Cryptocephalus primarius. The sequence continues at coordinate 6,346,885 of OY754942.1, read as the reverse complement.
AATACTCGTCCTATCGTCATGAAACTAGGCGCGTTGGAATCAGCGTCCCCTTTTACATAAAGATATACCAACAAAGGTACTGTTTCTTGACTTTGAATTTTTCGGCAAAGTTCAATGTGGTGGTATAGGGACTTTTCAAAATGTTTTGTCGCCTCTATTTCCCTTAATACTCGTCCTATCGCCATGAAACATAAGCGCGTTGGAATCAGCGTCTCCTTTTACATAAAGATATACCAACAAAGGTACTGTTTCTTGACTATGAATTTTTCGGCAAAGTTCAATGTGGTGGTATAGGGACTTTTCAAAATGTTTTGTCGCCTCTCTTTCCCTTAATACTCGTCCTATCGCCACGAAACTAAGCGCGTTGGAATCAGCGTCCCCTTTTACATGAAAATGTACCAACAAAGGTACTGTTTCTTGACTATGAATTTTTCGGCAAAGTTCAATGTGGTGGTATAGGGACTTTTCAAAATGTTTTGTCGCCTCTCTTTCCCTTAATACTCGTCCTATCGCCACGAAACTAAGCGCGTTGGAATCAGCGTCCCCTTTTACATACAGATATACCAACAAAGGTACTGTTTCTTGACTATGAATTTTTCGGCAAAGTTCAATGTGGTGGTATAGGGACTTTTCAAAATGTTTTGTCGCCTCTCTTTCCCTTAATACTCGTCCTATCGCCACGAAACTAAGCGCGTTAGAATCAGCGTCCCCTTTTACATACAGATATACCAACAAAGGTACTGTTTCTTGACTATGAATTTTTCGGCAAAGTTCAATGTGGTGGTATAGGGACTTTTCAAAATGTTTTGTCGCCTCTATTTCCCTTAATACTCGTCCTATCGCCATGAAACTAAGCGCATTGGAATCAGCGTTTCCTTTTACATAAAGATATACCAACAAAGGTACTGTTTCTTGACTATGAATTTTTCGGCAAAGTTCAATGTGGTGGTATAGGGACTTTTCATAATGTTTTGTCGCCTCTCTTTCCCTTAATACTCGTCCTATCGCCACGAAACTAAGCGCGTTGGAATCAGCGTCCCCTTTTACATACAGATATACCAACAAAGGTACTGTTTCTTGACTATGAATTTTTCGGCAAAGTTCAATGTGGTGGTATAGGGACTTTTCAAAACGTTTTGTCGCCTCTCTTTCCCTTAATACTCGTCCTATCGCCATGAAACTAAGCGCGTTGGAATCAGCGTCCCTTTTACCTAAAGATATACCAACACAGGTACTGTTTCTTGACTTTGAATTTTTCGGCAAAGTTCAATGTTGTGGTATAGGGATTTTTCAAAATGTTTTGTCGCCTCTATTTCCCTTAATACTCGTCCTATCGCCATGAAACTAAGCGCGTTGGAATCAGCGTCCCCTTTTACATGAAGATATACCAACACAGGTACTGTTTTTTGACTTTGAATTTTTCGGCAAAGTTCAATGGGGTGGTATAGGGACTTTTCAAAATATTTTGTCGCCTCTCTTTCCCTTAATACTCGTCTTATCGCCATGAAAATAAGCGCGTTGGAATCAGCGTCCCCTTTTACATGAAGATATACCAACACAGGTACTGTTTCTTGACTTTGAATTTTTCGGCAAAGTTCAATGGGGTGGTATAGGGACTTTTCAAAATGTTTTGTCGCCTCTATTTCCCTTAATACTCGTCCTATCGCCATGAAACTAAGCGCGTTGGAATCAGCGTCCCCTTTTACATAAAGATACCAACAAAGGTACTGTTTCTTGGCTTTGAATTTTTCGGCAAAGTTCAATGTGGTGGTATAGGGACTTTTCAAAATGTTTTGTCGCCTCTATTTCCCTTAATACTCGTCCTATCGCCATGAAACTAAGCGCGTTGGAATCAGCATCCCCTTTTACATAAAGATATATCAACAAAGGTACTGTTTCTTGACTATGAATTTTTCGGCAAAGTTCAATGTGGTGGTATAGGGACTTTTCAAAATGTTTTGTCGCCTCTCTTTCCCTTAATACTCGTCCTATCGCCATGAAACTAAGCGCGTTGGAATCAGCGTCCCCTTTTACATAAAGATATACCAATAAAGGTACTGTTTCTTGACTTTGAATTTTTCGGCAAAGTTCAATGTGGTGGTATAGGGACTTTTCAAAATGTTTTGTCGCCTCTGTTTCTCTTAATACTCGTCCTATCGCCATGAAACTAAGCGCGTTGGAATCAGCGTCCCCTTTTACATACAGATATACCAACAAAGGTACTGTTTCTTGACTATGAATTTTTCGGCAAAGTTCAATGTGGTGGTATAGGGACTTTTCAAAATGTTTTGTCGCCTCTATTTCCCTTAATACTCGTCCTATCGCCATGAAACTAAGCGCGTTGGAATCAGCGTCTCCTTTTACATAAAGATATACCAACAAAGGTACTGTTTCTTGACTATGAATTTTTCGGCAAAGTTCAATGTGGTGGTATAGGGACTTTTCATGATGTTTTGTCGCCTCTCTTTCCCTTAATACTCGTCCTATCGCCACGAAACTAAGCGCGTTGGAATCAGAGTCCCCTTTTACATACAGATATACCAACAAAGGTACTGTTTCTTGACTATGAATTTTTCGGCAAAGTTCAATGTGGTGGTATAGGGACTTTTCAAAATGTTTTGTCGCCTCTCTTTCCCTTAATACTCGTCCTATCGTCATGAAACTAGGCGCGTTGGAATCAGCGTCCCCTTTTACATAAAGATATACCAACAAAGGTACTGTTTCTTGACTTTGAATTTTTCGGCAAAGTTCAATGTGGTGGTATAGGGACTTTTCAAAATGTTTTGTCGCCTCTATTTCCCTTAATACTCGTCCTATCGCCATGAAACATAAGCGCGTTGGAATCAGCGTCTCCTTTTACATAAAGATATACCAACAAAGGTACTGTTTCTTGACTATGAATTTTTCGGCAAAGTTCAATGTGGTGGTATAGGGACTTTTCAAAATGTTTTGTCGCCTCTCTTTCCCTTAATACTCGTCCTATCGCCACGAAACTAAGCGCGTTGGAATCAGCGTCCCCTTTTACATGAAAATATACCAACAAAGGTACTGTTTCTTGACTATGAATTTTTCGGCAAAGTTCAATGTGGTGGTATAGGGACTTTTCAAAATGTTTTGTCGCCTCTCTTTCCCTTAATACTCGTCCTATCGCCACGAAACTAAGCGCGTTGGAATCAGCGTCCCCTTTTACATACAGATATACCAACAAAGGTACTGTTTCTTGACTATGAATTTTTCGGCAAAGTTCAATGTGGTGGTATAGGGACTTTTCAAAATGTTTTGTCGCCTCTCTTTCCCTTAATACTCGTCCTATCGCCACGAAACTAAGCGCGTTAGAATCAGCGTCCCCTTTTACATACAGATATACCAACAAAGGTACTGTTTCTTGACTATGAATTTTTCGGCAAAGTTCAATGTGGTGGTATAGGGACTTTTCAAAATGTTTTGTCGCCTCTATTTCCCTTAATACTCGTCCTATCGCCATGAAACTAAGCGCATTGGAATCAGCGTTTCCTTTTACATAAAGATATACCAACAAAGGTACTGTTTCTTGACTATGAATTTTTCGGCAAAGTTCAATGTGGTGGTATAGGGACTTTTCATAATGTTTTGTCGCCTCTCTTTCCCTTAATACTCGTCCTATCGCCTCGAAACTAAGCGCGTTGGAATCAGCGTCCCCTTTTACATACAGATATACCAACAAAGGTACTGTTTCTTGACTATGAATTTTTCGGCAAAGTTCAATGTGGTGGTATAGGGACTTTTCAAAATGTTTTGTCGCCTCTCTTTCCCTTAATACTCGTCCTATCGCCATGAAACTAAACGCGTTCGAATCAGCGTCCCCTTTTACATGAAGATATACCAACACAGGTACTGTTTCTTGACTTTGAATTTTTCGGCAAAGTTCAATGGGGTGGTATAGGGACTTTTCAAAATATTTTGTCGCCTCTATTTCCCTTAATACTCGTCCTATCGCCATGAAACTAAGCGCGTTGGAATCAGCGTCCCCTTTTACATGAAGATATACCAACACAGGTACTGTTTCTTGGCTTTGAATTTTTCGGCAAAGTTCAATGTGGTGGTATAGGGACTTTTCAAAATGTTTTGTCGCCTCTATTTCCCTTAATACTCGTCCTATCGCCATGAAACTAAGCGCGTTGGAATCAGCATCCCCTTTTACATAAAGATATATCAACAAAGGTACTGTTTCTTGACTATGAATTTTTCGGCAAAGTTCAATGTGGTGGTATAGGGACTTTTCAAAATGTTTTGTCGCCTCTCTTTCCCTTAATACTCGTCCTATCGCCATGAAACTAAGCGCGTTGGAATCAGCGTCCCCTTTTACATAAAGATATACCAATAAAAGTACTGTTTCTTGACTTTGAATTTTTCGGCAAAGTTCAATGTGGTGGTATAGGGACTTTTCAAAATGTTTTGTCGCCTCTGTTTCTCTTAATACTCGTCCTATCGCCATGAAACTAAGCGCGTTGGAATCAGCGTCCCATTTTACATAAAGATATACCAACAAAGGCACTGTTTCTTGACTTTGAATTTTTCGGCAAAATTCAATGTGGTGGTATAGGGACTTTTCAAAATGTTTTGTCGCCTCTATATCCCTTAATACTCGTCCTATCGCCATGAAACTAAGCGCGTTGGAATCAGCGTCCCCTTTTACATAAAGATATACCAACAAAGGTACTGTTTCTTGACTTTGAATTTTTCGGCAAAGTTCAATGTGGTGGTATAGGGACTTTTCAAAATGTTTTGTCGCCTCTCTTTCCCTTAATACTCGTCCTATCGTCATGAAACTAGGCGCGTTGGAATCAGCGTCCTCTTTTACATAAAGATATACCAACAAAGGTACTGTTTCTTGACTTTGAATTTTTCGGCAAAGTTCAATGTGGTGGTATAGGGACTTTTCAAAATGTTTTGTCGCCTCTCTTTCCCTTAATACTCGTCCTATCGCCACGAAACTAAGCGCGTTGGAATCAGCGTCCCCTTTTACATACAGATATACCAACAAAGGTACTGTTTCTTGACTATGAATTTTACGGCAAAGTTCAATGTGGTGGTATAGGGACTTTTCAAAATGTTTTGTCGCCTCTATTTCCCTTAATACTCGTCCTATCGCCATGAAACTAAGCGCGTTGGAATCAGCGTCTCCTTTTACATAAAGATATACCGACAAAGGTACTGTTTCTTGACTATGAATTTTTCGGCAAAGTTCAATGTGGTGGTATAGGGACTTTTCATGATGTTTTGTCGCCTCTCTTTCCCTTAATACTCGTCCTATCGCCACGAAACTAAGCGCGTTGGAATCAGCGTCCCCTTTTACATACAGATATACCAACAAAGGTACTGTTTCTTGACTATGAATTTTTCGGCAAAGTTCAATGTGGTGGTATAGGGACTTTTCAAAATGTTTTGTCGCCTCTCTTTCCCTTAATACTCGTCCTATCGTCATGAAACTAGGCGCGTTGGAATCAGCGTCCCCTTTTACATAAAGATATACCAACAAAGGTACTGTTTCTTGACTTTGAATTTTTCGGCAAAGTTCAATGTGGTGGTATAGGGACTTTTCAAAATGTTTTGTCGCCTCTATTTCCCTTAATACTCGTCCTATCGCCATGAAACATAAGCGCGTTGGAATCAGCGTCTCCTTTTACATAAAGATATACCAACAAAGGTACTGTTTCTTGACTATGAATTTTTCGGCAAAGTTCAATGTGGTGGTATAGGGACTTTTCAAAATGTTTTGTCGCCTCTCTTTCCCTTAATACTCGTCCTATCGCCACGAAACTAAGCGCGTTGGAATCAGCGTCCCCTTTTACATGAAAATATACCAACAAAGGTACTGTTTCTTGACTATGAATTTTTCGGCAAAGTTCAATGTTGTGGTATAGGGACTTTTCAAAATGTTTTGTCGCCTCTCTTTACCTTAATACTCGTCCTATCGCCACGAAACTAAGCGCGTTGGAATCAGCGTCCCCTTTTACATACAGATATACCAACAAAGGTACTGTTTCTTGACTATGAATTTTTCGGCAAAGTTCAATGTGGTGGTATAGGGACTTTTCAAAATGTTTTGTCGCCTCTCTTTCCCTTAATACTCGTCCTATCGCCACGAAACTAAGCGCGTTGGAATCAGCGTCCCCTTTTACATACAGATATACCAACAAAGGTACTGTTTCTTGACTATGAATTTTTCGGCAAAGTTCAATGTGGTGGTATAGGGACTTTTCAAAATGTTTTGTCGCCTCTCTTTCCCTTAATACTCGTCCTATCGCCACGAAACTAAGCGCGTTAGAATCAGCGTCCCTTTTACATACAGATATACCAACAAAGGTACTGTTTCTTGACTATGAATTTTTCGGCAAAGTTCAATGTGGTGGTATAGGGACTTTTCAAAATGTTTTGTCGCCTCTATTTCCCTTAATACTCGTCCTATCGCCATGAAACTAAGCGCATTGGAATCAGCGTTTCCTTTTACATAAAGATATACCAACAAAGGTACTGTTTCTTGACTATGAATTTTTCGGCAAAGTTCAATGTGGTGGTATAGGGACTTTTCATAATGTTTTGTCGCCTCTCTTTCCCTTAATACTCGTCCTATCGCCTCGAAACTAAGCGCGTTGGAATCAGCGTCCCCTTTTACATACAGATATACCAACAAAGGTACTGTTTCTTGACTATGAATTTTTCGGCAAAGTTCAATGTGGTGGTATAGGGACTTTTCAAAATGTTTTGTCGCCTCTCTTTCCCTTAATACTCGTCCTATCGCCATGAAACTAAACGCGTTCGAATCAGCGTCCCCTTTTACATGAAGATATACCAACACAGGTACTGTTTCTTGACTTTGAATTTTTCGGCAAAGTTCAATGGGGTGGTATAGGGACTTTTCAAAATATTTTGTCGCCTCTCTTTCCCTTAATACTCGTCTTATCGCCATGAAACTTAGCGCGTTGGAATCAGCGTCCCCTTTTACATAAATATATACCAACAAAGGTACTGTTTCTTGACTTTGAATTTTTCGGCAAGGTTCAACGTGGTAGTATAGGGACTTTTCAAAATTTTTGTCGCCTCTATTTCCCTTAATACTCGTCCTATCGCCATGAAACTAAGCGCGTTGGAATCAGCGTCCCCTTTTACATGAAGATATACCAACACAGGTACTGTTTCTTGACTTTGAATTTTTCGGCAAAGTTCAATGGGGTGGTATAGGGACTTTTCAAAATGTTTTGTCGCCTCTATTTCCCTTAATACTCGTCCTATCGCCATGAAACTAAGCGCGTTGGAATCAGCGTCCCCTTTTACATAAAGATACCAACAAAGGTACTCTTTCTTGGCTTTGAATTTTTCGGCAAAGTTCAATGTGGTGGTATAGGGACTTTTCAAAATGTTTTGTCGCCTCTATTTCCCTTAATACTCGTCCTATCGCCATGAAACTAAGCGCGTTGGAATCAGCATCCCCTTTTACATAAAGATATATCAACAAAGGTACTGTTTCTTGACTATGAATTTTTCGGCAAAGTTCAATGTGGTGGTATAGGGACTTTTCAAAATGTTTTGTCGCCTCTCTTTCCCTTAATACTCGTCCTATCGCCATGAAACTAAGCGCGTTGGAATCAGCGTCCCCTTTTACATAAAGATATACCAATAAAAGTACTGTTTCTTGACTTTGAATTTTTCGGCAAAGTTCAATGTGGTGGTATAGGGACTTTTCAAAATGTTTTGTCGCCTCTGTTTCTCTTAATACTCGTCCTATCGCCATGAAACTAAGCGCGTTGGAATCAGCGTCCCATTTTACATAAAGATATACCAACAAAGGCACTGTTTCTTGACTTTGAATTTTTCGGCAAAATTCAATGTGGTGGTATAGGGACTTTTCAAAATGTTTTGTCGCCTCTATATCCCTTAATACTCGTCCTATCGCCATGAAACTAAGCGCGTTGGAATCAGCGTCCCCTTTTACATAAAGATATACCAACAAAGGTACTGTTTCTTGACTTTGAATTTTTCGGCAAAGTTCAATGTGGTGGTATAGGGACTTTTCAAAATGTTTTGTCGCCTCTCTTTCCCTTAATACTCGTCCTATCGTCATGAAACTAGGCGCGTTGGAATCAGCGTCCTCTTTTACATAAAGATATACCAACAAAGGTACTGTTTCTTGACTTTGAATTTTTCGGCAAAGTTCAATGTGGTGGTATAGGGACTTTTCAAAATGTTTTGTCGCCTCTATTTCCCTTAATACTCGTCCTATCGCCATGAAACATAAGCGCGTTGGAATCAGCGTCTCCTTTTACATAAAGATATACCAACAAAGGTACTGTTTCTTGACTATGAATTTTTCGGCAAAGTTCAATGTGGTGGTATAGGGACTTTTCAAAATGTTTTGTCGCCTCTCTTTCCCTTAATACTCGTCCTATCGCCACGAAACTAAGCGCGTTGGAATCAGCGTCCCCTTTTACATACAGATATACCAACAAAGGTACTGTTTCTTGACTATGAATTTTACGGCAAAGTTCAATGTGGTGGTATAGGGACTTTTCAAAATGTTTTGTCGCCTCTATTTCCCTTAATACTCGTCCTATCGCCATGAAACTAAGCGCGTTGGAATCAGCGTCTCCTTTTACATAAAGATATACCGACAAAGGTACTGTTTCTTGACTATGAATTTTTCGGCAAAGTTCAATGTGGTGGTATAGGGACTTTTCATGATGTTTTGTCGCCTCTCTTTCCCTTAATACTCGTCCTATCGCCACGAAACTAAGCGCGTTGGAATCAGCGTCCCCTTTTACATACAGATATACCAACAAAGGTACTGTTTCTTGACTATGAATTTTTCGGCAAAGTTCAATGTGGTGGTATAGGGACTTTTCAAAATGTTTTGTCGCCTCTCTTTCCCTTAATACTCGTCCTATCGTCATGAAACTAGGCGCGTTGGAATCAGCGTCCCCTTTTACATAAAGATATACCAACAAAGGTACTGTTTCTTGACTTTGAATTTTTCGGCAAAGTTCAATGTGGTGGTATAGGGACTTTTCAAAATGTTTTGTCGCCTCTATTTCCCTTAATACTCGTCCTATCGCCATGAAACATAAGCGCGTTGGAATCAGCGTCTCCTTTTACATAAAGATATACCAACAAAGGTACTGTTTCTTGACTATGAATTTTTCGGCAAAGTTCAATGTGGTGGTATAGGGACTTTTCAAAATGTTTTGTCGCCTCTCTTTCCCTTAATACTCGTCTTATCGCCATGAAACTTAGCGCGTTGGAATCAGCGTCCTCTTTTATATAAATATATACCAACAAAGGTACTGTTTCTTGACTTTGAATTTTTCGGCAAAGTTCAACGTGGTAGTATAGGGACTTTTCAAAATGTTTTGTCGCCTCTATTTCCCTTAATACTCGTCCTATCGCCATGAAACTAAGCGCGTTGGAATCAGCGTCCACTTTTACATGAAGATATACCAACACAGGTACTGTTTCTTGACTTTGAATTTTTCGGCAAAGTTCAATGGGGTGGTATAGGGACTTTTCAAAATGTTTTGTCGCCTCTATTTCCCTTAATACTCGTCCTATCGCCATGAAACTAAGCGCGTTGGAATCAGCGTCCCCTTTTACATAAAGATACCAACAAAGGTACTGTTTCTTGGCTTTGAATTTTTCGGCAAAGTTCAATGTGGTGGTATAGGGACTTTTCAAAATGTTTTGTCGCCTCTATTTCCCTTAATACTCGTCCTATCGCCATGAAACTAAGCGCGTTGGAATCAGCATCCCCTTTTACATAAAGATATATCAACAAAGGTACTGTTTCTTGACTATGAATTTTTCGGCAAAGTTCAATGTGGTGGTATAGGGACTTTTCAAAATGTTTTGTCGCCTCTCTTTCCCTTAATACTCGTCCTATCGCCATGAAACTAAGCGCGTTGGAATCAGCGTCCCCTTTTACATAAAGATATACCAATAAAAGTACTGTTTCTTGACTTTGAATTTTTCGGCAAAGTTCAATGTGGTGGTATAGGGACTTTTCAAAATGTTTTGTCGCCTCTGTTTCTCTTAATACTCGTCCTATCGCCATGAAACTAAGCGCGTTGGAATCAGCGTCCCATTTTACATAAAGATATACCAACAAAGGCACTGTTTCTTGACTTTGAATTTTTCGGCAAAATTCAATGTGGTGGTATAGGGACTTTTCAAAATGTTTTGTCGCCTCTATATCCCTTAATACTCGTCCTATCGCCATGAAACTAAGCGCGTTGGAATCAGCGTCCCCTTTTACATAAAGATATACCAACAAAGGTACTGTTTCTTGACTTTGAATTTTTCGGCAAAGTTCAATGTGGTGGTATAGGGACTTTTCAAAATGTTTTGTCGCCTCTCTTTCCCTTAATACTCGTCCTATCGTCATGAAACTAGGCGCGTTGGAATCAGCGTCCTCTTTTACATAAAGATATACCAACAAAGGTACTGTTTCTTGACTTTGAATTTTTCGGCAAAGTTCAATGTGGTGGTATAGGGACTTTTCAAAATGTTTTGTCGCCTCTATTTCCCTTAATACTCGTCCTATCGCCATGAAACATAAGCGCGTTGGAATCAGCGTCTCCTTTTACATAAAGATATACCAACAAAGGTACTGTTTCTTGACTATGAATTTTTCGGCAAAGTTCAATGTGGTGGTATAGGGACTTTTCAAAATGTTTTGTCGCCTCTCTTTCCCTTAATACTCGTCCTATCGCCACGAAACTAAGCGCGTTGGAATCAGCGTCCCCTTTTACATACAGATATACCAACAAAGGTACTGTTTCTTGACTATGAATTTTACGGCAAAGTTCAATGTGGTGGTATAGGGACTTTTCAAAATGTTTTGTCGCCTCTATTTCCCTTAATACTCGTCCTATCGCCATGAAACTAAGCGCGTTGGAATCAGCGTCTCCTTTTACATAAAGATATACCGACAAAGGTACTGTTTCTTGACTATGAATTTTTCGGCAAAGTTCAATGTGGTGGTATAGGGACTTTTCATGATGTTTTGTCGCCTCTCTTTCCCTTAATACTCGTCCTATCGCCACGAAACTAAGCGCGTTGGAATCAGCGTCCCCTTTTACATACAGATATACCAACAAAGGTACTGTTTCTTGACTATGAATTTTTCGGCAAAGTTCAATGTGGTGGTATAGGGACTTTTCAAAATGTTTTGTCGCCTCTCTTTCCCTTAATACTCGTCCTATCGTCATGAAACTAGGCGCGTTGGAATCAGCGTCCCCTTTTACATAAAGATATACCAACAAAGGTACTGTTTCTTGACTTTGAATTTTTCGGCAAAGTTCAATGTGGTGGTATAGGGACTTTTCAAAATGTTTTGTCGCCTCTATTTCCCTTAATACTCGTCCTATCGCCATGAAACATAAGCGCGTTGGAATCAGCGTCTCCTTTTACATAAAGATATACCAACAAAGGTACTGTTTCTTGACTATGAATTTTTCGGCAAAGTTCAATGTGGTGGTATAGGGACTTTTCAAAATGTTTTGTCGCCTCTCTTTCCCTTAATACTCGTCTTATCGCCATGAAACTTAGCGCGTTGGAATCAGCGTCCTCTTTTATATAAATATATACCAACAAAGGTACTGTTTCTTGACTTTGAATTTTTCGGCAAAGTTCAACGTGGTAGTATAGGGACTTTTCAAAATGTTTTGTCGCCTCTATTTCCCTTAATACTCGTCCTATCGCCATGAAACTAAGCGCGTTGGAATCAGCGTCCACTTTTACATGAAGATATACCAACACAGGTACTGTTTCTTGACTTTGAATTTTTCGGCAAAGTTCAATGGGGTGGTATAGGGACTTTTCAAAATGTTTTGTCGCCTCTATTTCCCTTAATACTCGTCCTATCGCCATGAAACTAAGCGCGTTGGAATCAGCGTCCCCTTTTACATAAAGATACCAACAAAGGTACTGTTTCTTGGCTTTGAATTTTTCGGCAAAGTTCAATGTGGTGGTATAGGGACTTTTCAAAATGTTTTGTCGCCTCTATTTCCCTTAATACTCGTCCTATCGCCATGAAACTAAGCGCGTTGGAATCAGCATCCCCTTTTACATAAAGATATATCAACAAAGGTACTGTTTCTTGACTATGAATTTTTCGGCAAAGTTCAATGTGGTGGTATAGGGACTTTTCAAAATGTTTTGTCGCCTCTCTTTCCCTTAATACTCGTCCTATCGCCATGAAACTAAGCGCGTTGGAATCAGCGTCCCATTTTACATAAAGATATACCAACAAAGGCACTGTTTCTTGACTTTGAATTTTTCGGCAAAATTCAATGTGGTGGTATAGGGACTTTTCAAAATGTTTTGTCGCCTCTCTTTCCCTTAATACTCGTCCTATCGTCATGAAACTAGGAGCGTTGGAATCAGCGTCCCCTTTTACATAAAGATATACCAACAAAGGTACTGTTTCTTGAATTTGAATTTTTCGGCAAAGTTCAATGTGGTGGTATAGGGACTTTTCAAAATGTTTTGTCGCCTCTATTTCCCTTAATACTCGTCCTATCGCCATGAAACATAAGCGCGTTGGAATCAGCGTCTCCTTTTACATAAAGATATACCAACAAAGGTACTGTTTCTTGACTATGAATTTTTCGGCAAAGTTCAATGTGGTGGTATAGGGACTTTTCAAAATGTTTTGTCGCCTCTCTTTCCCTTAATACTCGTCCTATCGCCACGAAACTAAGCGCGTTGGAATCAGCGTCCCCTTTTACATGAAAATATACCAACAAAGGTACTGTTTCTTGACTATGAATTTTTCGGCAAAGTTCAATGTTGTGGTATAGGGACTTTTCAAAATGTTTTGTCGCCTCTCTTTACCTTAATACTCGTCCTATCGCCACGAAACTAAGCGCGTTGGAATCAGCGTCCCCTTTTACATACAGATATACCAACAAAGGTACTGTTTCTTGACTATGAATTTTTCGGCAAAGTTCAATGTGGTGGTATAGGGACTTTTCAAAATGTTTTGTCGCCTCTCTTTCCCTTAATACTCGTCCTATCGCCACGAAACTAAGCGCGTTGGAATCAGCGTCCCCTTTTACATACAGATATACCAACAAAGGTACTGTTTCTTGACTATGAATTTTTCGGCAAAGTTCAATGTGGTGGTATAGGGACTTTTCAAAATGTTTTGTCGCCTCTCTTTCCCTTAATACTCGTCCTATCGCCACGAAACTAAGCGCGTTAGAATCAGCGTCCCTTTTACATACAGATATACCAACAAAGGTACTGTTTCTTGACTATGAATTTTTCGGCAAAGTTCAATGTGGTGGTATAGGGACTTTTCAAAATGTTTTGTCGCCTCTATTTCCCTTAATACTCGTCCTATCGCCATGAAACTAAGCGCATTGGAATCAGCGTTTCCTTTTACATAAAGATATACCAACAAAGGTACTGTTTCTTGACTATGAATTTTTCGGCAAAGTTCAATGTGGTGGTATAGGGACTTTTCATAATGTTTTGTCGCCTCTCTTTCCCTTAATACTCGTCCTATCGCCTCGAAACTAAGCGCGTTGGAATCAGCGTCCCCTTTTACATACAGATATACCAACAAAGGTACTGTTTCTTGACTATGAATTTTTCGGCAAAGTTCAATGTGGTGGTATAGGGACTTTTCAAAATGTTTTGTCGCCTCTCTTTCCCTTAATACTCGTCCTATCGCCATGAAACTAAACGCGTTCGAATCAGCGTCCCCTTTTACATGAAGATATACCAACACAGGTACTGTTTCTTGACTTTGAATTTTTCGGCAAAGTTCAATGGGGTGGTATAGGGACTTTTCAAAATATTTTGTCGCCTCTCTTTCCCTTAATACTCGTCTTATCGCCATGAAACTTAGCGCGTTGGAATCAGCGTCCCCTTTTACATAAATATATACCAACAAAGGTACTGTTTCTTGACTTTGAATTTTTCGGCAAGGTTCAACGTGGTAGTATAGGGACTTTTCAAAATTTTTGTCGCCTCTATTTCCCTTAATACTCGTCCTATCGCCATGAAACTAAGCGCGTTGGAATCAGCGTCCCCTTTTACATGAAGATATACCAACACAGGTACTGTTTCTTGACTTTGAATTTTTCGGCAAAGTTCAATGGGGTGGTATAGGGACTTTTCAAAATGTTTTGTCGCCTCTATTTCCCTTAATACTCGTCCTATCGCCATGAAACTAAGCGCGTTGGAATCAGCGTCCCCTTTTACATAAAGATACCAACAAAGGTACTCTTTCTTGGCTTTGAATTTTTCGGCAAAGTTCAATGTGGTGGTATAGGGACTTTTCAAAATGTTTTGTCGCCTCTATTTCCCTTAATACTCGTCCTATCGCCATGAAACTAAGCGCGTTGGAATCAGCATCCCCTTTTACATAAAGATATATCAACAAAGGTACTGTTTCTTGACTATGAATTTTTCGGCAAAGTTCAATGTGGTGGTATAGGGACTTTTCAAAATGTTTTGTCGCCTCTCTTTCCCTTAATACTCGTCCTATCGCCATGAAACTAAGCGCGTTGGAATCAGCGTCCCCTTTTACATAAAGATATACCAATAAAAGTACTGTTTCTTGACTTTGAATTTTTCGGCAAAGTTCAATGTGGTGGTATAGGGACTTTTCAAAATGTTTTGTCGCCTCTGTTTCTCTTAATACTCGTCCTATCGCCATGAAACTAAGCGCGTTGGAATCAGCGTCCCATTTTACATAAAGATATACCAACAAAGGCACTGTTTCTTGACTTTGAATTTTTCGGCAAAATTCAATGTGGTGGTATAGGGACTTTTCAAAATGTTTTGTCGCCTCTATATCCCTTAATACTCGTCCTATCGCCATGAAACTAAGCGCGTTGGAATCAGCGTCCCCTTTTACATAAAGATATACCAACAAAGGTACTGTTTCTTGACTTTGAATTTTTCGGCAAAGTTCAATGTGGTGGTATAGGGACTTTTCAAAATGTTTTGTCGCCTCTCTTTCCCTTAATACTCGTCCTATCGTCATGAAACTAGGCGCGTTGGAATCAGCGTCCTCTTTTACATAAAGATATACCAACAAAGGTACTGTTTCTTGACTTTGAATTTTTCGGCAAAGTTCAATGTGGTGGTATAGGGACTTTTCAAAATGTTTTGTCGCCTCTATTTCCCTTAATACTCGTCCTATCGCCATGAAACATAAGCGCGTTGGAATCAGCGTCTCCTTTTACATAAAGATATACCAACAAAGGTACTGTTTCTTGACTATGAATTTTTCGGCAAAGTTCAATGTGGTGGTATAGGGACTTTTCAAAATGTTTTGTCGCCTCTCTTTCCCTTAATACTCGTCCTATCGCCACGAAACTAAGCGCGTTGGAATCAGCGTCCCCTTTTACATACAGATATACCAACAAAGGTACTGTTTCTTGACTATGAATTTTACGGCAAAGTTCAATGTGGTGGTATAGGGACTTTTCAAAATGTTTTGTCGCCTCTATTTCCCTTAATACTCGTCCTATCGCCATGAAACTAAGCGCGTTGGAATCAGCGTCTCCTTTTACATAAAGATATACCGACAAAGGTACTGTTTCTTGACTATGAATTTTTCGGCAAAGTTCAATGTGGTGGTATAGGGACTTTTCATGATGTTTTGTCGCCTCTCTTTCCCTTAATACTCGTCCTATCGCCACGAAACTAAGCGCGTTGGAATCAGCGTCCCCTTTTACATACAGATATACCAACAAAGGTACTGTTTCTTGACTATGAATTTTTCGGCAAAGTTCAATGTGGTGGTATAGGGACTTTTCAAAATGTTTTGTCGCCTCTCTTTCCCTTAATACTCGTCCTATCGTCATGAAACTAGGCGCGTTGGAATCAGCGTCCCCTTTTACATAAAGATATACCAACAAAGGTACTGTTTCTTGACTTTGAATTTTTCGGCAAAGTTCAATGTGGTGGTATAGGGACTTTTCAAAATGTTTTGTCGCCTCTATTTCCCTTAATACTCGTCCTATCGCCATGAAACATAAGCGCGTTGGAATCAGCGTCTCCTTTTACATAAAGATATACCAACAAAGGTACTGTTTCTTGACTATGAATTTTTCGGCAAAGTTCAATGTGGTGGTATAGGGACTTTTCAAAATGTTTTGTCGCCTCTCTTTCCCTTAATACTCGTCTTATCGCCATGAAACTTAGCGCGTTGGAATCAGCGTCCTCTTTTATATAAATATATACCAACAAAGGTACTGTTTCTTGACTTTGAATTTTTCGGCAAAGTTCAACGTGGTAGTATAGGGACTTTTCAAAATGTTTTGTCGCCTCTATTTCCCTTAATACTCGTCCTATCGCCATGAAACTAAGCGCGTTGGAATCAGCGTCCACTTTTACATGAAGATATACCAACACAGGTACTGTTTCTTGACTTTGAATTTTTCGGCAAAGTTCAATGGGGTGGTATAGGGACTTTTCAAAATGTTTTGTCGCCTCTATTTCCCTTAATACTCGTCCTATCGCCATGAAACTAAGCGCGTTGGAATCAGCGTCCCCTTTTACATAAAGATACCAACAAAGGTACTGTTTCTTGGCTTTGAATTTTTCGGCAAAGTTCAATGTGGTGGTATAGGGACTTTTCAAAATGTTTTGTCGCCTCTATTTCCCTTAATACTCGTCCTATCGCCATGAAACTAAGCGCGTTGGAATCAGCATCCCCTTTTACATAAAGATATATCAACAAAGGTACTGTTTCTTGACTATGAATTTTTCGGCAAAGTTCAATGTGGTGGTATAGGGACTTTTCAAAATGTTTTGTCGCCTCTCTTTCCCTTAATACTCGTCCTATCGCCATGAAACTAAGCGCGTTGGAATCAGCGTCCCATTTTACATAAAGATATACCAACAAAGGCACTGTTTCTTGACTTTGAATTTTTCGGCAAAATTCAATGTGGTGGTATAGGGACTTTTCAAAATGTTTTGTCGCCTCTCTTTCCCTTAATACTCGTCCTGTCGTCATGAAACTAGGAGCGTTGGAATCAGCGTCCCCTTTTACATAAAGATATACCAACAAAGGTACTGTTTCTTGAATTTGAATTTTTCGGCAAAGTTCAATGTGGTGGTATAGGGACTTTTCAAAATGTTTTGTCGCCTCTATTTCCCTTAATACTCGTCCTATCGCAATGAAACATAAGCGCGTTGGAATCAGCGTCTCCTTTTACATAAAGATATACCAACAAAAGTACTGTTTCTTGATTATGAATTTTTCGGCAAAGTTCAATGTGGTGGTATAGGGACTTTTCAAAATGTTTTGTCGCCTCTATTTCCCTTAATACTCGTCCTATCGTCACGAAACTAAGCGCGTTGGAATCAGCGTCCCCTTTTACATACAGATATACCAACAAAGGTACTGTTTCTTGACTATGAATTTTTCGGCAAAGTTCAATGTGGTGGTATAGGGACTTTTCAAAATGTTTTGTCGCCTCTATTTCCCTTAATACTCGTCCTATCGCCATGAAACTAAGCGCGTTGGAATCAGCGTCCCCTTTTACATAAATATATACCAACAAAGGTACTGTTTCTTGACTTTGAATTTTTCGGCAAAGTTCAATGTGGTGGTATAGGGACTTTTCAAAATGTTTTGTCGCCTCTCTTTCCCTTAATACTCGTCCTATCGCCATGAAACTAAGCGCGTTGGAATCAGCGTCTCCTTTTATATAAAGATATACCAACAAAGGTAGTGTTTCTTGACTTTGAATTTTTCGGCAAAGTTCAATGTGGTGGTATAGGGACTTTTCAAAATGTTTTGTCGCCTCTATATCCCTTAATACTCGTCCTATCGCCATGAAAGTAAGCGCGTTGGAATCAGCATCCCCTTTTACATAAAGATATATCAACAAAGGTTCTGTTTCTTGACTATGAATTTTTCGGCAAAGTTCAATGTGGTGGTATAGGGACTTTTCAAAATGTTTTGTCGCCTCTCTTTCCCTTAATACTCGTCCTATCGCCATGAAACTAAGCGCGTTGGAATCAGCGTCCCATTTTACATAAAGATATACCAACAAAGGCACTGTTTCTTGACTTTGAATTTTTCGGCAAAATTCAATGTGGTGGTATAGGGACTTTTCAAAATGTTTTGTCGCCTCTATATCCCTTAATACTCGTCCTATCGCCATGAAACTAAGCGCGTTGGAATCAGCGTCCCCTTTTACATAAAGATATACCAACAAAGGTACTGTTTCTTGACTTTGAATTTTTCGGCAAAGTTCAATGTGGTGGTATAGGGACTTTTCAAAATGTTTTGTCGCCTCTCTTTCCCTTAATACTCGTCCTATCGCCACGAAACTAAGCGCGTTGGAATCAGCGTCCCCTTTTACATACAGATATACCAACAAAGGTACTGTTTCTTGACTATGAATTTTTCGGCAAAGTTCAATGTGGTGGTATAGGGACTTTTCAAAATGTTTTGTCGCCTCTATTTCCCTTAATACTCGTCCTATCGCCATGAAACTAAGCGCGTTGGAATCAGCGTCCCCTTTTACATAAAGATATACCAATAAAGGTACTGTTCCTTGACTTTGAATTTTTCGGCAAAGTTCAATGTGGTGGTATAGGGACTTTTCAAAATGTTTTGTCGCCTCTATTTCCCTTAATACTCGTCCTATCGCCATGAAACTAAGCGCGTTGGAATCAGCATCCCCTTTTACATAAAGATATACCAACAAAGGTACTGTTTCTTGACTTTGAATTTTTCGGCAAAGTTCAATGTGGTGGTATAGGGACTTTTCAAAATATTTTGTCGCCTCTCTTTCCCTTAATACTCGTCTTATCGCCATGAAACTAAGCGCGTTGGAATCAGCGTCCCCTTTTACATAAATATATACCAACAAAGGTACTGTTTCTTGACTTTGAATTTTTCGGCAAAGTTCAATGTGGTGGTATAGGGACTTTTCAAAATGTTTTGTCGCCTCTCTTTCCCTTAATACTCGTCCTATCGCCATGAAACTAAGCGCGTTGGAATCAGCGTCCCCTTTTACATAAAGATATACCAATAAAGGTACTGTTCCTTGACTTTGAATTTTTCGGCAAAGTTCAATGTGGTGGTATAGGGACTTTTCAAAATGTTTTGTCGCCTCTCTTTCCCTTAATACTCGTCCTATCGCCACGAAACTAAGCGCGTTGGAATCAGCGTCCCCTTTTACATACAGATATACCAACAAAGGTACTGTTTCTTGACTATGAATTTTTCGGCAAAGTTCAATGTGGTGGTATGGGGACTTTTCAAAATGTTTTGTCGCCTCTCTTTCCCTTAATACTCGTCCTATCGCCATGAAACTAAACGCGTTCGAATCAGCGTCCCCTTTTACATGAAGATATACCAACACAGGTACTGTTTCTTGACTTTGAATTTTTCGGCAAAGTTCAATGGGGTGGTATAGGGACTTTTCAAAATATTTTGTCGCCTCTCTTTCCCTTAATACTCGTCTTATCGCCATGAAACTTAGCGCGTTGGAATCAGCGTCCTCTTTTATATAAATATATACCAACAAAGGTACTGTTTCTTGACTTTGAATTTTTCGGCAAAGTTCAACGTGGTAGTATAGGGACTTTTCAAAATGTTTTGTCGCCTCTATTTCCCTTAATACTCGTCCTATCGCCATGAAACTAAGCGCGTTGGAATCAGCGTCCACTTTTACATGAAGATATACCAACACAGGTACTGTTTCTTGACTTTGAATTTTTCGGCAAAGTTCAATGGGGTGGTATAGGGACTTTTCAAAATGTTTTGTCGCCTCTATTTCCCTTAATACTCGTCCTATCGCCATGAAACTAAGCGCGTTGGAATCAGCGTCCCCTTTTACATAAAGATACCAACAAAGGTACTGTTTCTTGGCTTTGAATTTTTCGGCAAAGTTCAATGTGGTGGTATAGGGACTTTTCAAAATGTTTTGTCGCCTCTATTTCCCTTAATACTCGTCCTATCGCCATGAAACTAAGCGCGTTGGAATCAGCATCCCCTTTTACATAAAGATATATCAACAAAGGTACTGTTTCTTGACTATGAATTTTTCGGCAAAGTTCAATGTGGTGGTATAGGGACTTTTCAAAATGTTTTGTCGCCTCTCTTTCCCTTAATACTCGTCCTATCGCCATGAAACTAAGCGCGTTGGAATCAGCGTCCCATTTTACATAAAGATATACCAACAAAGGCACTGTTTCTTGACTTTGAATTTTTCGGCAAAATTCAATGTGGTGGTATAGGGACTTTTCAAAATGTTTTGTCGCCTCTCTTTCCCTTAATACTCGTCCTATCGTCATGAAACTAGGAGCGTTGGAATCAGCGTCCCCTTTTACATAAAGATATACCAACAAAGGTACTGTTTCTTGAATTTGAATTTTTCGGCAAAGTTCAATGTGGTGGTATAGGGACTTTTCAAAATGTTTTGTCGCCTCTATTTCCCTTAATACTCGTCCTATCGCAATGAAACATAAGCGCGTTGGAATCAGCGTCTCCTTTTACATAAAGATATACCAACAAAGGTACTGTTTCTTGATTATGAATTTTTCGGCAAAGTTCAATGTGGTGGTATAGGGACTTTTCAAAATGTTTTGTCGCCTCCATTTCCCTTAATACTCGTCCTATCGTCACGAAACTAAGCGCGTTGGAATCAGCGTCCCCTTTTACATACAGATATACCAACAAAGGTACTGTTTCTTGACTATGAATTTTTCGGCAAAGTTCAATGTGGTGGTATAGGGACTTTTCAAAATGTTTTGTCGCCTCTATTTCCCTTAATACTCGTCCTATCGCCATGAAACTAAGCGCGTTGGAATCAGCGTCCCCTTTTACATAAATATATACCAACAAAGGTACTGTTTCTTGACTTTGAATTTTTCGGCAAAGTTCAATGTGGTGGTATAGGGACTTTTCAAAATGTTTTGTCGCCTCTCTTTCCCTTAATACTCGTCCTATCGCCATGAAACTAAGCGCGTTGGAATCAGCGTCTCCTTTTATATAAAGATATACCAACAAAGGTAGTGTTTCTTGACTTTGAATTTTTCGGCAAAGTTCAATGTGGTGGTATAGGGACTTTTCAAAATGTTTTGTCGCCTCTATATCCCTTAATACTCGTCCTATCGCCATGAAAGTAAGCGCGTTGGAATCAGCGACCCCTTTTACATAAAGATATACCAATAAAGGTACTGTTTCTTGACTTTGAATTTTTCGGCAAAGTTCAATGTGGTGGTATAGGGACTTTTCAAAATGTTTTGTCGCCTCTGTTTCTCTTAATACTCGTCCTATCGCCATGAAACTAAGCGCGTTGGAATCAGCGTCCCATTTTACATAAAGATATACCAACAAAGGCACTGTTTCTTGACTTTGAATTTTTCGGCAAAATTCAATGTGGTGGTATAGGGACTTTTCAAAATGTTTTGTCGCCTCTATATCCCTTAATACTCGTCCTATCGCCATGAAACTAAGAGCGTTGGAATCAGCGTCCCCTTTTACATAAAGATATACCAACAAAGGTACTGTTTCTTGACTTTGAATTTTTCGGCAAAGTTCAATGTGGTGGTATAGGGACTTTTCAAAATGTTTTGTCGCCTCTCTTTCCCTTAATACTCGTCCTATCGCCACGAAACTAAGCGCGTTGGAATCAGCGTCCCCTTTTACATACAGATATACCAACAAAGGTACTGTTTCTTGACTATGAATTTTTCGGCAAAGTTCAATGTGGTGGTATAGGGACTTTTCAAAATGTTTTGTCGCCTCTATTTCCCTTAATACTCGTCCTATCGCCATGAAACTAAGCGCGTTGGAATCAGCGTCCCCTTTTACATAAAGATATACCAATAAAGGTACTGTTCCTTGACTTTGAATTTTTCGGCAAAGTTCAATGTGGTGGTATAGGGACTTTTCAAAATGTTTTGTCGGCTCTATTTCCCTTAATACTCGTCCTATCGCCATGAAACTAAGCGCGTTGGAATCAGCATCCCCTTTTACATAAAGATATACCAACAAAGGTACTGTTTCTTGACTTTGAATTTTTCGGCAAAGTTCAATGTGGTGGTATAGGGACTTTTCAAAATGTTTTGTCGCCTCTATATCCCTTAATACTCGTCCTATCGCCATGAAACTAAGCGCGTTGGAATCAGCGTCCCCTTTTACATAAAGATATACCAACAAAGGTACTGTTTCTTGACTTTGAATTTTTCGGCAAAGTTCAATGTGGTGGTATAGGGACTTTTCAAAATATTTTGTCGCCTCTCTTTCCCTTAATACTCGTCTTATCGCCATGAAACTAAGCGCGTTGGAATCAGCGTCCCCTTTTACATAAATATATACCAACAAAGGTACTGTTTCTTGACTTTGAATTTTTCGGCAAAGTTCAATGTGGTGGTATAGGGACTTTTCAAAATGTTTTGTCGCCTCTCTTTCCCTTAATACTCGTCCTATCGCCACGAAACTAAGCGCGTTGGAATCAGCGTCCCCTTTTACATACAGATATACCAACAAAGGTAGTTTCTTGACTATGATTTTTTCGGCAAAGTTCAATGTGGTGGTATAGGGACTTTTCAAAATGTTTTGTCGCCTCTATTTCCCTTAATACTCGTCCTATCGCCATGAAACTAAGCGCGTTGGAATCAGCGTCCCCTTTTACATAAAGATATACCAATAAAGGTACTGTTTCTTGACTTTGAATTTTTCGGCAAAGTTCAATGTGGTGGTATAGGGACTTTTCAAAATGTTTTGTCGCCTCTATTTCCCTTAATACTTGTCGTATCGCCATGAAACTAAGCGCGTTGGAATCAGCATCCCCTTTTACATAAAGATATACCAACAAAGGTACTGTTTCTTGACTTTGAATTTTTCGGCAAAGTTCAATGTGGTGGTATAGGGACTTTTCAAAATGTTTTGTCGCCTCTATATCCCTTAATACTCGTCCTATCGCCATGAAACTAAGCGCGTTGGAATCAGCGTCTCCTTTTATATAAAGATATACCAACAAAGGTAGTGTTTCTTGACTTTGAATTTTTCGGCAAAGTTCAATGTGGTGGTATAGGGACTTTTCAAAATGTTTTGTCGCCTCTATATCCCTTAATACTCGTCCTATCGCCATGAAACTAAGCGCGTTGGAATCAGCGACCCCTTTTACATAAAGATATACCAATAAAGGTACTGTTTCTTGACTTTGAATTTTTCGGCAAAGTTCAATGTGGTGGTATAGGGACTTTTCAAAATGTTTTGTCGCCTCTGTTTCTCTTAATACTCGTCCTATCGCCATGAAACTAAGCGCGTTGGAATCAGCGTCCCATTTTACATAAAGATATACCAACAAAGGCACTGTTTCTTGACTTTGAATTTTTCGGCAAAATTCAATGTGGTGGTATAGGGACTTTTCAAAATGTTTTGTCGCCTCTATATCCCTTAATACTCGTCCTATCGCGATGAAACTAAGCGCGTTGGAATCAGCGTCCCCTTTTACATAAAGATATACCAACAAAGGTACTGTTTCTTGACTATGAATTTTTCGGCAAAGTTCAATGTGGTGGTATAGGGACTTTTCATAATGTTTTGTCGCCTCTCTTTCCCTTAATACTCGTCCTATCGCCTCGAAACTAAGCGCGTTGGAATCAGCGTCCCCTTTTACATACAGATATACCAACAAAGGTACTGTTTCTTGACTATGAATTTTTCGGCAAAGTTCAATGTGGTGGTATAGGGACTTTTCAAAATGTTTTGTCGCCTCTCTTTCCCTTAATACTCGTCCTATCGCCACGAAACTAAGCGCGTTGGAATCAGCGTCCCCTTTTACATACAGATATACCAACAAAGGTACTGTTTCTTGACTATGAATTTTTCGGCAAAGTTCAATGTGGTGGTATAGGGACTTTTCAAAATGTTTTGTCGCCTCTATTTCCCTTAATACTCGTCCTATCGCCATGAAACTAAGCGCGTTGGAATCAGCGTCCCCTTTTACACAAAGATATACCAATAAAGGTACTGTTCCTTGACTTTGAATTTTTCGGCAAAGTTCAATGTGGTGGTATAGGGACTTTTCAAAATGTTTTGTCGCCTCTATTTCCCTTAATACTCGTCCTATCGCCATGAAACTAAGCGCGTTGGAATCAGCATCCCCTTTTACATAAAGATATACCAACAAAGGTACTGTTTCTTGACTTTGAATTTTTCGGCAAAATTCAATGTGGTGGTATAGGGACTTTTCAAAATGTTTTGTCGCCTCTATATCCCTTAATACTCGTCCTATCGCCATGAAACTAAGCGCGTTGGAATCAGCGTCCCCTTTTACATAAAGATATACCAACAAAGGTACTGTTTCTTGACTTTGAATTTTTCGGCAAAGTTCAATGTGGTGGTATAGGGACTTTTCAAAATATTTTGTCGCCTCTCTTTCCCTTAATACTCGTCTTATCGCCATGAAACTAAGCGCGTTGGGATCAGCGTCCCCTTTTACATAAATATATACCAACAAAGGTACTGTTTCTTGACTTTGAATTTTTCGGCAAAGTTCAATGTGGTGGTATAGGGACTTTTCAAAATGTTTTGTCGCCTCTCTTTCCCTTAATACTCGTCCTATCGCCACGAAACTAAGCGCGTTGGAATCAGCGTCCCCTTTTACATACAGATATACCAACAAAGGTAGTTTCTTGACTATGATTTTTTCGGCAAAGTTCAATGTGGTGGTATAGGGACTTTTCAAAATGTTTTGTCGCCTCTATTTCCCTTAATACTCGTCCTATCGCCATGAAACTAAGCGCGTTGGAATCAGCGTCCCCTTTTACATAAAGATATACCAATAAAGGTACTGTTTCTTGACTTTGAATTTTTCGGCAAAGTTCAATGTGGTGGTATAGGGACTTTTCAAAATGTTTTGTCGCCTCTATTTCCCTTAATACTTGTCGTATCGCCATGAAACTAAGCGCGTTGGAATCAGCATCCCCTTTTACATAAAGATATACCAACAAAGGTACTGTTTCTTGACTTTGAATTTTTCGGCAAAGTTCAATGTGGTGGTATAGGGACTTTTCAAAATGTTTTGTCGCCTCTATATCCCTTAATACTCGTCCTATCGCCATGAAACTAAGCGCGTTGGAATCAGCGTCTCCTTTTATATAAAGTTATACCAACAAAGGTAGTGTTTCTTGACTTTGAATTTTTCGGCAAAGTTCAATGTGGTGGTATAGGGACTTTTCAAAATGTTTTGTCGCCTCTATATCCCTTAATACTCGTCCTATCGCCATGAAACTAAGCGCGTTGGAATCAGCGACCCCTTTTACATAAAGATATACCAACAAAGGTACTGTTTCTTGACTTTGAATTTTTCGGCAAAGTTCAATGTGGTGGTATAGGGACTTTTCAAAATGTTTTGTCGCCTCTCTTTCCCTTAATACTCGTCCTATCGCCACGAAACTAAGCGCGTTGGAATCAGCGTCCCCTTTTACATACAGATATACCAACAAAGGTACTGTTTCTTGACTATGAATTTTTCGGCAAAGTTCAATGTGGTGGTATAGGGACTTTTCAAAATGTTTTGTCGCCTCTATTTCCCTTAATACTCGTCCTATCGCCATGAAACTAAGCGCGTTGGAATCAGCGTCCCCTTTTACATAAAGATATACCAATAAAGGTACTGTTCCTTGACTTTGAATTTTTCGGCAAAGTTCAATGTGGTGGTAAAGGGACTTTTCAAAATGTTTTGTCGCCTCTATTTCCCTTAATACTCGTCCTATCGCCATGAAACTAAGCGCGTTGGAATCAGCGTCCCCTTTTACATAAAGATATACCAATAAAGGTACTGTTTCTTGACTTTGAATTTTTCGGCAAAGTTCAATGTGGTGGTATAGGGACTTTTCAAAATGTTTTGTCGCCTCTATTTCCCTTAATACTTGTCGTATCGCCATGAAACTAAGCGCGTTGGAATCAGCATCCCCTTTTACATAAAGATATACCAACAAAGGTACTGTTTCTTGACTTTGAATTTTTCGGCAAAGTTCAATGTGGTGGTATAGGGACTTTTCAAAATGTTTTGTCGCCACTATATCCCTTAATACTCGTCCTATCGCCACGAAACTAAGCGCGTTGGAATCAGCGTCCCCTTTTACATACAGATATACCAACAAAGGTACTGTTTCTTGACTTTGAATTTTTCGGCAAAGTTCAATGTGGTGGTATAGGGACTTTTCAAAATGTTTTGTCGCCTCTCTTTCCCTTAATACTCGTCCTATCGTCATGAAACTAGGCGCGTTGGAATCAGCGGCCCCTTTTACATAAAGATATACCAACAAAGGTACTGTTTCTTGACTTTGAATTTTTCGGCAAAGTTCAATGTGGTGGTATAGGGACTTTTCAAAATGTTTTGTCGCCTCTATTTCCCTTAATACTCGTCCTATCGCCATGAAACATAAGCGCGTTGGAATCAGCGTCTCCTTTTACATAAAGATATACCAACGAAGGTACTGTTTCTTGACTATGAATTTTTCGGCAAAGTTCAATGTGGTGGTATAGGGTCTTTTCAAAATGTTTTGTCGCCTCTCTTTCCCTTAATACTCGTCCTATCGCCACGAAACTAAGCGCGTTGGAATCAGCGTCCCCTTTTACATACAGATATACCAACAAAGGTACTGTTTCTTGACTATGAATTTTTCGGCAAAGTTCAATGTGGTGGTATAGGGACTTTTCAAAATGTTTTGTCGCCTCTCTTTCCCTTAATACTCGTCCTATCGCCACGAAACTAAGCGCGTTGGAATCAGCGTCCCCTTTTACATACAGATATACCAACAAAGGTACTGTTTCTTGACTATGAATTTTTCGGCAAAGTTCAATGTGGTGGTATAGGGACTTTTCAAAATGTTTTGTCGCCTCTATTTCCCTTAATACTCGTCCTATCGCCATGAAACTAAGCGCGTTGGAATCAGCATCTCCTTTTACATAAAGATATACCAACAAAGGTACTGTTTCTTGACTATGAATTTTTCGGCAAAGTTCAATGTGGTGGTATAGGGACTTATCATAATGTTTTGTCGCCTCTCTTTCCCTTAATACTCGTCCTATCGCCACGAAACTAAGCGCGTTGGAATCAGTGTCCCCTTTTACATACAGATATACCAACAAAGGTACTGTTTCTTGACTATGAATTTTTCGGCAAAGTTCAATGTGGTGGTATAGGGACTTTTCAAAATGTTTTGTCGCCTCTCTTTCCCTTAATACTCGTCCTATCGTCATGAAACTAGGCGCGTTGGAATCAGCGTCCCCTTTTACATAAAGATATACCAACAAAGGTACTGTTTCTTGACTCTGAATTTTTCGGCAAAGTTCAATGTGGTGGTATAGGGACTTTTCAAAATGTTTTGTCGCCTCTAGTTCCCTTAATACTCGTCCTATCGCCATGAAACATAAGCGCGTTGGAATCAGCGTCTCCTTTTACATAAAGATATATCAACAAAGGTACTGTTTCTTGACTATGAATTTTTCGGCAAAGTTCAATGTGGTGGTATAGGGACTTTTCAAAATGTTTTGTCGCCTCTATTTCCCTTAATACTCGTCCTATCGCCATGAAACTAAGCGCGTTGGAATCAGCGTCCCCTTTTACATAAAGATATACCAATAAAGGTACTGTTTCTTGACTTTGAATTTTTCGGCAAAGTTCAATATGGTGGTATAGGGACTTTTCAAAATGTTTTGTCGCCTCTATTTCCCTTAATACTCGTCCTATCGCCATGAAACTAAGCGCGTTGGAATCAGCATCCCCTTTTACATAAAGATATACCAACAAAGGTACTGTTTCTTGACTTTGAATTTTTCGGCAAAGTTCAATGTGGTGGTATAGGGACTTTTCAAAATGTTTTGTCGCCTCTATATCCCTTAATACTCGTCCTATCGCCATGAAACTAAGCGCGTTGGAATCAGCGTCCCCTTTTACATAAAGATATACCAACAAAGGTACTGTTTCTTGACTTTGAATTTTTCGGCAAAGTTCAATGTGGTGGTATAGGGACTTTTCAAAATATTTTGTCGCCTCTCTTTCCCTTAATACTTGTCTTATCGCCATGAAACTAAGCGCGTTGGAATCAGCGTCCCCTTTTACATAAATATATACCAATAAAGGTACTGTTTCTTGACTTTGAATTTTTCGGCAAAGTTCAATATGGTGGTATAGGGACTTTTCAAAATGTTTTGTCGCCTCTATTTCCCTTAATACTCGTCCTATCGCTATGAAACTAAGCGCGTTGGAATCAGCATCCCCTTTTACATAAAGATATACCAACAAAGGTACTGTTTCTTGACTTTGAATTTTTCGGCAAAGTTCAATGTGGTGGTATAGGGACTTTTCAAAATGTTTTGTCGCCTCTATATCCCTTAATACTCGTCCTATCGCCATGAAACTAAGCGCGTTGGAATCGGCGTCCCCTTTTACATAAAGATATACCAACAAAGGTACTGTTTCTTGACTTTGAATTTTTCGGCAAAGTTCAATGTGGTGGTATAGGGACTTTTCAAAATGTTTTGTCGCCTCTCTTTCCCTTAATACTCGTCCTATCGCCACGAAACTAAGCGCGTTGGAATCAGCGTCCTCTTTTACATACAGATATACCAACAAAGGTACTGTTTCTTGACTATGAATTTTTCGGCAAAGTTCAATGTGGTGGTATAGGGACTTTTCAAAATGTTTTGTCGCCTCTCTTTCCCTTAATACTCGTCCTATCGTCATGAAACTAGGCGCGTTGGAATCAGCGTCCCCTTTTACATAAAGATATACCAACAAAAGTACTGTTTCTTGACTTTGAATTTTTCGGCAAAGTTCAATGTGGTGGTATAGGGACTTTTCAAAATGTTTTGTCGCCTCTATTTCCCTTAATACTCGTCCTATCGCCATGAAACAAAGCGCGTTGGAATCAGCGTCTCCTTTTACATAAAGATATACCAACAAAGGTACGGTTTCATGACTATGAATTTTTCGGCAAAGTTCAATGTGGTGGTATAGGGACTTTTCAAAATGTTTTGTCGCCTCTCTTTCCCTTAATACTCGTCCTATCGCCACGAAACTAAGCGCGTTGGAATCAGCGTCCCCTTTTACATACAGATATACCAACAAAGGTACTGTTTCTTGACTATGAATTTTTCGGCAAAGTTCAATGTGGTGGTATAGGGACTTTTCAAAATGTTTTGTCGCCTCTCTTTCCCTTAATACTCGTCCTATCGCCACGAAACTAAGCGCGTTGGAATCAGCGTCCCCTTTTACATACAGATATACCAACAAAGGTACTGTTTCTTGACTATGAATTTTTCGGCAAAGTTCAATGTGGTGGTATAGGGACTTTTCAAAATGTTTTGTCGCCACTATTTCCCTTAATACTCGTCCTATCGCCATGAAACTAAGCGCGTTGGAATCAGCGTCTCCTTTTACATAAAGATATACCAACAAAGGTACTGTTTCTTGACTATGAATTTTTCGGCAAAGTTCAATGTGGTGGTATAGGGACTTATCATAATGTTTTGTCGCCTCTCTTTCCCTTAATACTCGTCCTATCGCCACGAAACTAAGCGCGTTGGAATCAGCGTCCCCTTTTACATAAAGATATACCAACAAAGGTACTGTTTCTTGACTTTGAATTTTTCGGCAAAGTTCAATGTGGTGGTATAGGGACTTTTCAAAATATTTTGTCGCCTCTCTTTCCCTTAATACTTGTCTTATCGCCATGAAACTAAGCGCGTTGGAATCAGCGTCCCCTTTTACATAAATATATACCAATAAAGGTACTGTTTCTTGACTTTGAATTTTTCGGCAAAGTTCAATATGGTGGTATAGGGACTTTTCAAAATGTTTTGTCGCCTCTATTTCCCTTAATACTCGTCCTATCGCTATGAAACTAAGCGCGTTGGAATCAGCATCCCCTTTTACATAAAGATATACCAACAAAGGTACTGTTTCTTGACTTTGAATTTTTCGGCAAAGTTCAATGTGGTGGTATAGGGACTTTTCAAAATGTTTTGTCGCCTCTATATCCCTTAATACTCGTCCTATCGCCATGAAACTAAGCGCGTTGGAATCGGCGTCCCCTTTTACATAAAGATATACCAACAAAGGTACTGTTTCTTGACTTTGAATTTTTCGGCAAAGTTCAATGTGGTGGTATAGGGACTTTTCAAAATGTTTTGTCGCCTCTCTTTCCCTTAATACTCGTCCTATCGCCACGAAACTAAGCGCGTTGGAATCAGCGTCCTGTTTTACATACAGATATACCAACAAAGGTACTGTTTCTTGACTATGAATTTTTCGGCAAAGTTCAATGTGGTGGTATAGGGACTTTTCAAAATGTTTTGTCGCCTCTCTTTCCCTTAATACTCGTCCTATCGTCATGAAACTAGGCGCGTTGGAATCAGCGTCCCCTTTTACATAAAGATATACCAACAAAAGTACTGTTTCTTGACTTTGAATTTTTCGGCAAAGTTCAATGTGGTGGTATAGGGACTTTTCAAAATGTTTTGTCGCCTCTATTTCCCTTAATACTCGTCCTATCGCCATGAAACAAAGCGCGTTGGAATCAGCGTCTCCTTTTACATAAAGATATACCAACAAAGGTACGGTTTCTTGACTATGAATTTTTCGGCAAAGTTCAATGTGGTGGTATAGGGACTTTTCAAAATGTTTTGTCGCCTCTCTTTCCCTTAATACTCGTCCTATCGCCACGAAACTAAGCGCGTTGGAATCAGCGTCCCCTTTTACATACAGATATACCAACAAAGGTACTGTTTCTTGACTATGAATTTTTCGGCAAAGTTCAATGTGGTGGTATAGGGACTTTTCAAAATGTTTTGTCGCCTCTCTTTCCCTTAATACTCGTCCTATCGCCACGAAACTAAGCGCGTTGGAATCAGCGTCCCCTTTTACATACAGATATACCAACAAAGGAACTGTTTCTTGACTATGAATTTTTCGGCAAAGTTCAATGTGGTGGTATAGGGACTTTTCAAAATGTTTTGTCGCCACTATTTCCCTTAATACTCGTCCTATCGCCATGAAACTAAGCGCGTTGGAATCAGCGTCTCCTTTTACATAAAGATATACCAACAAAGGTACTGTTTCTTGACTATGAATTTTTCGGCAAAGTTCAATGTGGTGGTATAGGGACTTATCATAATGTTTTGTCGCCTCTCTTTCCCTTAATACTCGTCCTATCGCCACGAAACTAAGCGCGTTGGAATCAGCGTCCCCTTTTACATAAAGATATACCAACAAAGGTACTGTTTCTTGACTTTGAATTTTTCGGCAAAGTTCAATGTGGTGGTATAGGGACTTTTCAAAATGTTTTGTCGCCTCTATTTCCCTTAATACTCGTCCTATCGCCATGAAACATAAGCGCGTTGGAATCAGCGTCTCCTTTTACATAAAGATATACCAACAAAGGTACTGTTTCTTGACTATGAATTTTTCGGCAAAGTTCAATGTGGTGGTATAGGGACTTTTCAAAATGTTTTGTCGCCTCTCTTTCCCTTAATACTCGTCCTATCGCCACGAAACTAAGCGCGTTGGAATCAGCGTCCCCTTTTACATGAAAATATACCAACAAAGGTACTGTTTCTTGACTATGAATTTTTCGGCAAAGTTCAATGTGGTGGTATAGGGACTTTTCAAAATGTTTTGTCGCCTCTCTTTCCCTTAATACTCGTCCTATCGCCACGAAACTAAGCGCGTTGGAATCAGCGTCCCCTTTTACATACAGATATACCAACAAAGGTACTGTTTCTTGACTATGAATTTTTCGGCAAAGTTCAATGTGGTGGTATAGGGACTTTTCAAAATGTTTTGTCGCCTCTCTTTCCCTTAATACTCGTCCTATCGCCACGAAACTAAGCGCGTTGGAATCAGCGTCCCCTTTTACATAAAGATATACCAACAAAGGTACTGTTTCTTGACTTTGAATTTTTCGGCAAAGTTCAATGTGGTGGTATAGGGACTTTTCAAAATGTTTTGTCGCCTCTATATCCCTTAATACTCGTCCTATCGCCATGAAACTAAGCGCGTTGGAATCAGCGTCCCCTTTTACATAAAGATATACCAACAAAGGTACTGTTTCTTGACTTTGAATTTTTCGGCAAAGTTCAATGTGGTGGTATAGGGACTTTTCAAAATGTTTTGTCGCCTCTATATCCCTTAATACTCGTCCTATCGCCATGAAACTAAGCGCGTTGGAATCAGCGTCCCCTTTTACATAAAGATATACCAATAAAGGTACTGTTTCTTGACTTTGAATTTTTCGGCAAAGTTCAATGTGGTGGTATAGGGACTTTTCAAAATGTTTTGTCGCCTCTATTTCTCTTAATACTCGTCCTATTGCCATGAAACTAAGCGCGTTGGAATCAGCGTCCCATTTTACATAAAGATATACCAACAAAGGCACTGTTTCTTGACTTTGAATTTTTCGGCAAAATTCAATGTGGTGGTATAGGGACTTTTCAAAATGTTTTGTCGCCTCTATTTCCCTTAATACTCGTCCTATCGCCATGAAACTAAGCGCGTTGGAATCAGCGTCCCCTTTTACATAAAGATACACCAACACAGGTACTGTTTCTTGACATTGAATTTTTCGGCAAAGTTCAATGGGGTGGTATATGGACTTTTCAAAATGTTTTGTCGCCTCTATTTCCCTTAATACTCGTCCTATCGCCATGAAACTAGGCGCGTTGGAATCAGCGACCACATTTACATAATGATATACCAACAAAGGTACTGTTTCTTGACTTTGAATTTTTCGGCGAAGTTCAATGTGGTGGTATAGGGACTTTTCAAAATGTTTCGTCGCCTCTATTTCCCTTAATACTCGTCCTATCGCCATGAAACTAAGCGCGTTGGAATCAGCATCCCCTTTTACATAAAGATATATCAACAAAGGTCCTGTTTCTTGACTATGAATTTTTCGGCAAAGTTCAATGGGCACCGTATAGGGACTTTTCAAAATGTTTTGTCGCCTCTCTTTCCCTTAATACTCGTCCTATCGCCATGAAACTAAGCGCGTTGGAATCAGCGTCCCCTTTTACATAAAGATATACTAACAAAGGTACTGTTTCTTGACTTTGAATTTTTCGGCAAAGTTCAATGTGGTGATATAGGGACTTTTCAAAATGTTTTGTCGCCTCTATTTCCCTTAATACTCGTCCTATCGCCATGAAACTAAGCGCGTTGGAATCAGCGTCCCCTTTTACATAAAGATATACCAACAAAGGTACTGTTTCTTGACTTTGAATTTTTCGGCAAAGTTCAATGGGGTGGTATAGGGACTTTTCAAAATATTTTGTCGCCTCTCTTTCCCTTAATACTCGTCTTATCGCCATGAAACTAAGCGCGTTGGAATCAGCGTCCCCTTTTACATAAATATATACCAACAAAGGTACTGTTTCTTGACTTTGAATTTTTCGGCAAAGTTCAACGTGGTGGTATAGGGACTTTTCAATATGTTTTGTCGCCTCTCTTTCCCTTAATACTCGTCCTATCGTCATGAAACTAGGCGCGTTGGAATCAGCGTCCCCTTTTACATAAAGATATACCAACAAAGGTACTGTTTCTTGACTTTGAATTTTTCGGCAAAGTTCAATGTGGTGGTATAGGGACTTTTCAAAATGTTTTGTCGCCTCTATTTCCCTTAATACTCGTCCTATCGCCATGAAACATAAGCACGTTGGAATCAGCGTCTCCTTTTACATAAAGATATACCAACAAAGGTACTGTTTCTTGACTATGAATTTTTCGGCAAAGTTCAATGTGGTGGTATAGGGACTTTTCAAAATGTTTTGTCGCCTCTCTTTCCCTTAATACTCGTCCTATCGCCACGAAACTAAGCGCGTTGGAATCAGCGTCCCCTTTTACATACAGATATACCAACAAAGGTACTGTTTCTTGACTATGAATTTTTCGGCAAAGTTCAATGTGGTGGTATAGGGACTTTTCAAAATGTTTTGTCGCATCTCTTTCCCTTAATACTCGTCCTATCGCCACGAAACTAAGCGCGTTGGAATCAGCGTCCTCTTTTACATAAATATATACCAACAAAGGTACTGTTTCTTGACTTTGAATTTTTCGGCAAAGTTCAATGTGGTGGTATAGGGACTTTTCAAAATGTTTTGTCGCCTCTCTTTCCCTTAATACTCGTCCTATCGCCACGAAACTAAGCGCGTTGGAATCAGCGTCCCCTTTTACATACAGATATACCAACAATGGTACTGTTTCTTGACTTTGAATTTTTCGGCAATGTTCAATGTGGTGGTATAGGGACTTTTCAAAATGTTTTGTCGCCTCTATTTCCCTTAATACTCGTCCTATCGCCATGAAACTAAGCGCGTTGGAATCAGCATCCCCTTTTACATAAAGATATACCAACAAAGGTACTGTTTCTTGACTTTGAATTTTTCGGCAAAGTTCAATGTGGTGGTATAGGGACTTTTCAAAATGTTTTGTCGCCTCTATTTCTTTTAATACTCGTCCTATCGCCATGAAACTAAGCGCGTTGGAATCAGCGTCCCATTTTACATAAAGATATACCAACAAAGGCACTGTTTCTTGACTTTGAATTTTTCGGCAAAATTCAATGTGGTGGTATAGGGACTTTTCAAAATGTTTTGTCGCCTCTATTTCCCTTAATACTCGTCCTATCGCCATGAAACTAAGCGCGTTGGAATCAGCGTCCCCTTTTACATAAAGATACACCAACAAAGGTACTGTTTCTTGACATTGAATTTTTCGGCAAAGTTCAATGTGGTGGTATAGGGACTTTTCAAAATGTTTTGTCGCATCTCTTTCCCTTAATACTCGTCCTATCGCCACGAAACTAAGCGCGTTGGAATCAGCGTCCTCTTTTACATAAATATATACCAACAAAGGTACTGTTTCTTGACTTTGAATTTTTCGGCAAAGTTCAATGTGGTGGTATAGGGACTTTTCAAAATGTTTTGTCGCCTCTCTTTCCCTTAATACTCGTCCTATCGCCACGAAACTAAGCGCGTTGGAATCAGCGTCCCCTTTTACATACAGATATACCAACAATGGTACTGTTTCTTGACTTTGAATTTTTCGGCAAAGTTCAATGTGGTGGTATAGGGACTTTTCAAAATGTTTTGTCGCCTCTATTTCCCTTAATACTCGTCCTATCGCCATGAAACTAAGCGCGTTGGAATCAGCATCTCCTTTTACATAAAGATATACCAACAAAGGTACTGTTTCTTGACTATGAATTTTTCGGCAAAGTTCAATGTGGTGGTATAGGGACTTATCATAATGTTTTGTCGCCTCTCTTTCCCTTAATACTCGTCCTATCGCCACGAAACTAAGCGCGTTGGAATCAGTGTCCCCTTTTACATACAGATATACCAACAAAGGTACTGTTTCTTAACTATGAATTTTTCGGCAAAGTTCAATGTGGTGGTATAGGGACTTTTCAAAATGTTTTGTCGCCTCTCTTTCCCTTAATACTCGTCCTATCGTCATGAAACTAGGCGCGTTGGAATCAGCGTCCCCTTTTACATAAAGATATACCAACAAAGGTACTGTTTCTTGACTTTGAATTTTTCGGCAAAGTTCAATGTGGTGGTATAGGGACTTTTCAAAATGTTTTGTCGCCTCTAGTTCCCTTAATACTCGTCCTATCGCCATGAAACATAAGCGCGTTGGAATCAGCGTCTCCTTTTACATAAAGATATATCAACAAAGGTACTGTTTCTTGACTATGAATTTTTCGGCAAAGTTCAATGTGGTGGTATAGGGACTTTTCAAAATGTTTTGTCGCCTCTATTTCCCTTAATACTCGTCCTATCGCCATGAAACTAAGCGCGTTGGAATCAGCGTCCCCTTTTACATAAAGATATACCAATAAAGGTACTGTTTCTTGACTTTGAATTTTTCGGCAAAGTTCAATATGGTGGTATAGGGACTTTTCAAAATGTTTTGTCGCCTCTATTTCCCTTAATACTCGTCCTATCGCCATGAAACTAAGCGCGTTGGAATCAGCATCCCCTTTTACATAAAGATATACCAACAAAGGTACTGTTTCTTGACTTTGAATTTTTCGGCAAAGTTCAATGTGGTGGTATAGGGACTTTTCAAAATGTTTTGTCGCCTCTATATCCCTTAATACTCGTCCTATCGCCATGAAACTAAGCGCGTTGGAATCAGCGTCCCCTTTTACATAAAGATATACCAACAAAGGTACTGTTTCTTGACTTTGAATTTTTCGGCAAAGTTCAATGTGGTGGTATAGGGACTTTTCAAAATATTTTGTCGCCTCTCTTTCCCTTAATACTTGTCTTATCGCCATGAAACTAAGCGCGTTGGAATCAGCGTCCCCTTTTACATAAATATATACCAATAAAGGTACTGTTTCTTGACTTTGAATTTTTCGGCAAAGTTCAATATGGTGGTATAGGGACTTTTCAAAATGTTTTGTCGCCTCTATTTCCCTTAATACTCGTCCTATCGCTATGAAACTAAGCGCGTTGGAATCAGCATCCCCTTTTACATAAAGATATACCAACAAAGGTACTGTTTCTTGACTTTGAATTTTTCGGCAAAGTTCAATGTGGTGGTATAGGGACTTTTCAAAATGTTTTGTCGCCTCTATATCCCTTAATACTCGTCCTATCGCCATGAAACTAAGCGCGTTGGAATCGGCGTCCCCTTTTACATAAAGATATACCAACAAAGGTACTGTTTCTTGACTTTGAATTTTTCGGCAAAGTTCAATGTGGTGGTATAGGGACTTTTCAAAATGTTTTGTCGCCTCTCTTTCCCTTAATACTCGTCCTATCGCCACGAAACTAAGCGCGTTGGAATCAGCGTCCTCTTTTACATACAGATATACCAACAAAGGTACTGTTTCTTGACTATGAATTTTTCGGCAAAGTTCAATGTGGTGATATAGGGACTTTTCAAAATGTTTTGTCGCCTCTCTTTCCCTTAATACTCGTCCTATCGTCATGAAACTAGGCGCGTTGGAATCAGCGTCCCCTTTTACATAAAGATATACCAACAAAAGTACTGTTTCTTGACTTTGAATTTTTCGGCAAAGTTCAATGTGGTGGTATAGGGACTTTTCAAAATGTTTTGTCGCCTCTATTTCCCTTAATACTCGTCCTATCGCCATGAAACAAAGCGCGTTGGAATCAGCGTCTCCTTTTACATAAAGATATACCAACAAAAGTACGGTTTCTTGACTATGAATTTTTCGGCAAAGTTCAATGTGGTGGTATAGGGACTTTTCAAAATGTTTTGTCGCCTCTCTTTCCCTTAATACTCGTCCTATCGCCACGAAACTAAGCGCGTTGGAATCAGCGTCCCCTTTTACATACAGATATACCAACAAAGGTACTGTTTCTTGACTATGAATTTTTCGGCAAAGTTCAATGTGGTGGTATAGGGACTTTTCAAAATGTTTTGTCGCCTCTCTTTCCCTTAATACTCGTCCTATCGCCACGAAACTAAGCGCGTTGGAATCAGCGTCCCCTTTTACATACAGATATACCAACAAAGGTACTGTTTCTTGACTATGAATTTTTCGGCAAAGTTCAATGTGGTGGTATAGGGACTTTTCAAAATGTTTTGTCGCCACTATTTCCCTTAATACTCGTCCTATCGCCATGAAACTAAGCGCGTTGGAATCAGCGTCTCCTTTTACATAAAGATATACCAACAAAGGTACTGTTTCTTGACTATGAATTTTTCGGCAAAGTTCAATGTGGTGGTATAGGGACTTATCATAATGTTTTGTCGCCTCTCTTTCCCTTAATACTCGTCCTATCGCCACGAAACTAAGCGCGTTGGAATCAGCGTCCCCTTTTACATAAAGATATACCAACAAAGGTACTGTTTCTTGACTTTGAATTTTTCGGCAAAGTTCAATGTGGTGGTATAGGGACTTTTCAAAATGTTTTGTCGCCTCTATTTCCCTTAATACTCGTCCTATCGCCATGAAACATAAGCGCGTTGGAATCAGCGTCTCCTTTTACATAAAGATATACCAACAAAGGTACTGTTTCTTGACTATGAATTTTTCGGCAAAGTTCAATGTGGTGGTATAGGGACTTTTCAAAATGTTTTGTCGCCTCTCTTTCCCTTAATACTCGTCCTATCGCCACGAAACTAAGCGCGTTGGAATCAGCGTCCCCTTTTACATGAAAATATACCAACAAAGGTACTGTTTCTTGACTATGAATTTTTCGGCAAAGTTCAATGTGGTGGTATAGGGACTTTTCAAAATGTTTTGTCGCCTCTCTTTCCCTTAATACTCGTCCTATCGCCACGAAACTAAGCGCGTTGGAATCAGCGTCCCCTTTTACATACAGATATACCAACAAAGGTACTGTTTCTTGACTATGAATTTTTCGGCAAAGTTCAATGTGGTGGTATAGGGACTTTTCAAAATGTTTTGTCGCCTCTCTTTCCCTTAATACTCGTCCTATCGCCACGAAACTAAGCGCGTTGGAATCAGCGTCCCCTTTTACATAAAGATATACCAACAAAGGTACTGTTTCTTGACTTTGAATTTTTCGGCAAAGTTCAATGTGGTGGTATAGGGACTTTTCAAAATGTTTTGTCGCCTCTATATCCCTTAATACTCGTCCTATCGCCATGAAACTAAGCGCGTTGGAATCAGCGTCCCCTTTTACATAAAGATATACCAACAAAGGTACTGTTTCTTGACTTTGAATTTTTCGGCAAAGTTCAATGTGGTGGTATAGGGACTTTTCAAAATGTTTTGTCGCCTCTATATCCCTTAATACTCGTCCTATCGCCATGAAACTAAGCGCGTTGGAATCAGCGTCCCCTTTTACATAAAGATATACCAATAAAGGTACTGTTTCTTGACTTTGAATTTTTCGGCAAAGTTCAATGTGGTGGTATAGGGACTTTTCAAAATGTTTTGTCGCCTCTATTTCCCTTAATACTCGTCCTATCGCCATGAAACTAGGCGCGTTGGAATCAGCGACCACATTTACATAATGATATACCAACAAAGGTACTGTTTCTTGACTTTGAATTTTTCGGCGAAGTTCAATGTGGTGGTATAGGGACTTTTCAAAATGTTTCGTCGCCTCTATTTCCCTTAATACTCGTCCTATCGCCATGAAACTAAGCGCGTTGGAATCAGCATCCCCTTTTACATAAAGATATATCAACAAAGGTCCTGTTTCTTGACTATGAATTTTTCGGCAAAGTTCAATGGGCACCGTATAGGGACTTTTCAAAATGTTTTGTCGCCTCTCTTTCCCTTAATACTCGTCCTATCGCCATGAAACTAAGCGCGTTGGAATCAGCGTCCCCTTTTACATAAAGATATACTAACAAAGGTACTGTTTCTTGACTTTGAATTTTTCGGCAAAGTTCAATGTGGTGATATAGGGACTTTTCAAAATGTTTTGTCGCCTCTATTTCCCTTAATACTCGTCCTATCGCCATGAAACTAAGCGCGTTGGAATCAGCGTCCCCTTTTACATAAAGATATACCAACAAAGGTACTGTTTCTTGACTTTGAATTTTTCGGCAAAGTTCAATGGGGTGGTATAGGGACTTTTCAAAATATTTTGTCGCCTCTCTTTCCCTTAATACTCGTCTTATCGCCATGAAACTAAGCGCGTTGGAATCAGCGTCCCCTTTTACATAAATATATACCAACAAAGGTACTGTTTCTTGACTTTGAATTTTTCGGCAAAGTTCAACGTGGTGGTATAGGGACTTTTCAATATGTTTTGTCGCCTCTCTTTCCCTTAATACTCGTCCTATCGTCATGAAACTAGGCGCGTTGGAATCAGCGTCCCCTTTTACATAAATATATACCAACAAAGGTACTGTTTCTTGACTTTGAATTTTTCGGCAAAGTTCAACGTGGTGGTATAGGGACTTTTCAATATGTTTTGTCGCCTCTCTTTCCCTTAATACTCGTCCTA
Organism: Cryptocephalus primarius; assembly: GCA_963576515.1. Classification (NCBI taxonomy): domain Eukaryota; kingdom Metazoa; phylum Arthropoda; class Insecta; order Coleoptera; family Chrysomelidae; genus Cryptocephalus; species Cryptocephalus primarius. Next base: position 6,306,945 of record OY754942.1, on the reverse strand, counting down.
TCGTCATGAAACTAGGCGCGTTGGAATCAGCGTCCCCTTTTACATAAAGATATACCAACAAAGGTACTGTTTCTTGACTTTGAATTTTTCGGCAAAGTTCAATGTGGTGGTATAGGGACTTTTCAAAATGTTTTGTCGCCTCTATTTCCCTTAATACTCGTCCTATCGCCATGTAACATAAGCACGTTGGAATCAGCGTCTCCTTTTACATAAAGATATACCAACAAAGGTACTGTTTCTTGACTATGAATTTTTCGGCAAAGTTCAATGTGGTGGTATAGGGACTTTTCAAAATGTTTTGTCGCCTCTCTTTCCCTTAATACTCGTCCTATCGCCACGAAACTAAGCGCGTTGGAATCAGCGTCCCCTTTTACATACAGATATACCAACAAAGGTACTGTTTCTTGACTATGAATTTTTCGGCAAAGTTCAATGTGGTGGTATAGGGACTTTTCAAAATGTTTTGTCGCATCTCTTTCCCTTAATACTCGTCCTATCGCCACGAAACTAAGCGCGTTGGAATCAGCGTCCCCTTTTACATACAGATATACCAACAATGGTACTGTTTCTTGACTTTGAATTTTTCGGCAAAGTTCAATGTGGTGGTATAGGGACTTTTCAAAATGTTTTGTCGCCTCTATTTCCCTTAATACTCGTCCTATCGCCATGAAACTAAGCGCGTTGGAATCAGCATCCCCTTTTACATAAAGATATACCAACAAAGGTACTGTTTCTTGACTTTGAATTTTTCGGCAAAGTTCAATGTGGTGGTATAGGGACTTTTCAAAATGTTTTGTCGCCTCTATTTCTCTTAATACTCGTCCTATCGCCATGAAACTAAGCGCGTTGGAATCAGCGTCCCATTTTACATAAAGATATACCAACAAAGGCACTGTTTCTTGACTTTGAATTTTTCGGCAAAATTCAATGTGGTGGTATAGGGACTTTTCAAAATGTTTTGTCGCCTCTATTTCCCTTAATACTCGTCCTATCGCCATGAAACTAAGCGCGTTGGAATCAGCGTCCCCTTTTACATAAAGATACACCAACACAGGTACTGTTTCTTGACATTGAATTTTTCGGCAAAGTTCAATGGGGTGGTATATGGACTTTTCAAAATGTTTTGTCGCCTCTATTTCCCTTAATACTCGTCCTATCGCCATGAAACTAGGCGCGTTGGAATCAGCGACCACATTTACATAATGATATACCAACAAAGGTACTGTTTCTTGACTTTGAATTTTTCGGCGAAGTTCAATGTGGTGGTATAGGGACTTTTCAAAATGTTTCGTCGCCTCTATTTCCCTTAATACCCGTCCTATCGCCATGAAACTAAGCGCGTTGGAATCAGCATCCCCTTTTACATAAAGATATATCAACAAAGGTCCTGTTTCTTGACTATGAATTTTTCGGCAAAGTTCAATGGGCACCGTATAGGGACTTTTCAAAATGTTTTGTCGCCTCTCTTTCCCTTAATACTCGTCCTATCGCCATGAAACTAAGCGCGTTGGAATCAGCGTCCCCTTTTACATAAAGATATACTAACAAAGGTACTGTTTCTTGACTTTGAATTTTTCGGCAAAGTTCAATGTGGTGATACAGGGACTTTTCAAAATGTTTTGTCGCCTCTATTTCCCTTAATACTCGTCCTATCGCCATGAAACTAAGCGCGTTGGAATCAGCGTCCCCTTTTACATAAAGATATACCAACAAAGGTACTGTTTCTTGACTGAATTTTTCGGCAAAGTTCAATGGGGTGGTATATGGACTTTTCAAAATGTTTTTTCGCCTCTATTTCCCTTAATACTCGTCCTATCGCCATGAAACTAGGCGCGTTGGAATCAGCGTCACCTTTTACATAAAGATATACCAACAAAGGTACTGTTTCTTGACTTTGAATTTTTTGGCAAAGTTCAATGTGGTGGTATAGGGACTTTTCAAAATGTTTTGTCGCCTCTCTTTCCCTTAATACTCGTCCTATCGAAATGAAACTAAGCGCGTTGGAATCAGCGTCTCCTTTTACATAAAGATATACCAACAAAGGTACTGTTTCTTGACTATGAATTTTTCGGCAAAGTTCAATGTGGTGGTATAGGGACTTTTCAAAATGTTTTGTCGCCTCTCTTTCCCTTAATACTCGTCCTATCGTCATGAAACTAGGCGCGTTGGAATCAGCGTCCCCTTTTACATAAAGATATACCAACAAAGGTACTGTTTCTTGACTTTGAATTTTTCGGCAAAGTTCAATGTGGTGGTATAGGGACTTTTCAAAATGTTTTGTCGCCTCTATCTCCCTTAATACTCGTCCTATCGCCATGAAACATAAGCGCGTTGGAATCAGCGTCTCCTTTTACATAAAGATATACCAACAAAGGTACTGTTTCGGTCGCGTTGGTATGGCCAACAACACTCGGATTTCCACAAAATTTACACAAAACACTGTATACTGCTCGTAGATAACGTTTTTGGAGGTGCCAGGTGAGGAAAATGCATAAATTGGGAAATATAAATATTTAAACATTTCCAATTTTTGGCGAATGCGCACGAGTAAATTGCAAACATTTCGATTTATGGTGAATTCGCCACTTAATTGTCACATCTGAAAAGAATAGAAATAGACATGCCAACATGAATAATGCAATTAATATAGAAATACTATGGTGTCTTCTTCTCATTCTTCAAATATTTTTATATAAAACAAACAAACTCCATCAATCTAACCTTGACTATGTACATTCAAACCAATTCGAAAGTATTTGTCGTAATGTGTTAATTTTGTAGCCCTGAAAAGGGCCGTTTGTTGACGCTGAAATGGTAACACTCCAAACAGCTCCTACTGCCCATGAAAAGTTGCACCGTTACTGCATTTAAAGAGGATATCTTTCGGCCACATGTTGCAAAAACAGTGTCAACCGTTTGTCGCCATTTTGCAAGAAAGTGATGAGATTTTTGACATCTCACATGAAGTATTCCAATGGAACAGAAAAAGTAGTGCGAAAGACACAGTTCCGTGGTCGTAATTGTCGTATTCCGTGCGTTCCGTCCCTCTATGACGTGAACAATGGCTGATTTGTAAACATTCGGAAGGCATAAATTCAAATTGTGATTAAAACAAAAGTACTGATTTTCCTCACCTGGGTTAACCACAAATGATATGAAGACCCCATATATAGTGTTTCCTGGCAATTTTGTGTAAATCCGAGTGTTGTTGGCCGTACCAACGTGGCCACTGTTTCTTGACTATGAATTTTTCGGCAAAGTTCAATGTGGTGGTATAGGGACTTTTCAAAATATTTTGTCGCCTCTCTTTCCCTTAATACTCGTCCTATCGCCACGAAACTAAGCGCGTTGGAATCAGCGTCCCCTTTTACATAAATATATACCAACAAAGGTACTGTTTCTTGACTTTGAATTTTTCGGCAAAGTTCAATGTGGTGGTATAGGGACTTTTCAAAATGTTTTGTCGCCTCTCTTTCCCTTAATACTCGTCCTATCGCCATGAAACTAAACGCGTTGGAATCAGCGTCCCCTTTTACATGAAGATATACCAACAAAGGTACTGTTTCTTGACTTTGAATTTTTCGGCAAAGTTCAATGTGGTGGTATAGGGACTTTTCAAAATGTTTTGTAGCCTCTCTTTCCCTTAATACTCGTCCTATCGCCACGAAACTAAGCGCGTTGGAATCAGCGTCCCCTTTTACATACAGATATACCAACAAAGGTACTGTTTCTTGACTATGAATTTTTCGGCAAAGTTCAATGTGGTGGTATAGGGACTTTTCAAAATGTTTTGTCGCCTCTCTTTCCCTTAATACTCGTCCTATCGCCATGAAACTAAGCGCGTTGGAATCAGCGTCTCCTTTTACATAAAGATATACCAACAAAGGTACTGTCTCTAGACTTTGAATTTTTCGGCAAAGTTCAATGTGGTGGTATAGGGACTTTTCAAAATGTTTTGTCGCCTCTCTTTCCCTTAATACTCGTCCTATCGCCACGAAACTAAGCGCGTTGGAATCAGCGTCCCCTTTTACATACAGATATACCAACAAAGGTACTGTTTCTTGACTATGAATTTTTCGGCAAAGTTCAATGTGGTGGTATAGGGACTTTTCAAAATGTTTTGTCGCCTCTCTTTCCCTTAATACTCGTCCTATCGCCACGAAACTAAGCGCGTTGGAATCAGCGTCTCCTTTTACATAACGATATACCAACAAAGGTACTGTTTCTTGACTATGAATTTTTCGGCAAAGTTCAATGTGGTGGTATAGGGACTTTTCAAAATGTTTTGTCGCCTCTCTTTCCCTTAATACTCGTCCTATCGCCACGAAACTAAGCGCGTTGGAATCTGCGTCCCCTTTTACATACAGATATACCAACAAAGGTACTGTTTCTTGACTATGAATTTTTCGGCAAAGTTCAATGTGGTGGTATAGGGACTTTTCAAAATGTTTTGTCGCCTCTATTTCCTTTAATACTCGTCCTATCGCCATGAAACTAAGCGCGTTGGAATCAGCGTCTACTTTTACCTAAAGATATACCAACAAAGGTACTGTTTCTTGACTTTGAATTTTTCGGCAAAGTTCAATGGGGTGGTATAGGGACTTTTCAAAATATTTTGTCGCCTCTCTTTCCCTTAATACTCGTCTTATCGCCATGAAACTAAGCGCGTTGGAATCAGCGTCCCCTTTTACATAAATATATACCAACAAAGGTACTGTTTCTTGACTTTGAATTTTTCGGCAAAGTTCAACGTGGTGGTATAGGGACTTTTCAAAATGTTTTGTCGCCTCTCTTTCCCTTAATACTCGTCCTATCGCCACGAAACTAAGCGCCTTGGAATCAGCGTCCCCTTTTACATACAGATATACCAACAATGGTACTGTTTCTTGACTATGAATTTTTCGGCAAAGTTCAATGTGGTGGTATAGGGACTTTTCAAAATGTTTTGTCGCCTCTATTTCCCTTAATACTCGTCCTATCGCCATGAAACTAAGCGCGTTGGAATCAGCGTCCCCTTTTACATAAAGATATACCAATAAAGGTACTGTTTCTTGACTTTGAATTTTTCGGCAAAGTTCAATGTGGTGGTATAGGAACTTTTCAAAATGTTTTGTCGCCTCTATTTCCCTTAATACTCGTCCTATCGCCATGAAACTAAGCGCGTTGGAATCAGCATCCCCTTTTACATAAAGATATACCAACAAAGGTACTGTTTCTTGACTTTGAATTTTTCGGCAAAGTTCAATGTGGTGGTATAGGGACTTTTCAAAATGTTTTGTCGCCTCTATTTCCCTTAATACTCGTCCTGTCGCCATAAAACTAAGCGCGTTGGAATCAGCGTCCCATTTTACATAACGATATACCAACAAAGGTACTGTGTCTTGACTTTGAATTTTTCGGCAAAGTTCAATGTGGTGGTATAGGGACTTTTCAAAATGTTTTGTCGCCTCTATATCCCTTAATACTCGTCCTATCGCCATGAAACTAAGCGCGTTGGAATCAGCGTCTCCTTTTACATAAAGATATACCAACAAAGGTACTGTTTCTTGACTATGAATTTTTCGGCAAAGTTCAATGTGGTGGTATAGGGACTTTTCAAAATGTTTTGTCGCCTCTCTTTCCCTTAATACTCGTCCTATCGCCACGAAACTAAGCGCGTTGGAATCTGCGTCCCCTTTTACATACAGATATACCAACAAAGGTACTGTTTCTTGACTATGAATTTTTCGGCAAAGTTCAATGTGGTGGTATAGGGACTTTTCAAAATGTTTTGTCGCCTCTATTTCCCTTAATACTCGTCCTATCGCCATGAAACTAAGCGCGTTGGAATCAGCGTCTACTTTTACCTAAAGATATACCAACAAAGGTACTGTTTCTTGACTTTGAATTTTTCGGCAAAGTTCAATGGGGTGGTATAGCGACTTTTCAAAATGTTTTGTCGCCTCTATTTCCCTTAATACTCGTCCTATCGCCATGAAACTAAGCGCGTTGGAATCAGCGTCCCCTTTTACATAAAGATATACCAACAAAGGTACTGTTTCTTGACTTTGAATTTTTCGGCAAAGTTCAATGTGGTGGTATAGGGACTTTTCAAAATGTTTTGTCGCCTCTATTTCCCTTAATACTCGTCCTGTCGCCATGAAACTAAGCGCGTTGGAATCAGCGTCCCATTTTACATAACGATATACCAACAAAGGTACTGTGTCTTGACTTTGAATTTTTCGGCAAAGTTCAATGTGGTGGTATAGGGACTTTTCAAAATGTTTTGTCGCCTCTATATCCCTTAATACTCGTCCTATCGCCATGAAACTAAGCGCGTTGGAATCAGCGTCTCCTTTTACATAAAGATATACCAACAAAGGTACTGTTTCTTGACTATGAATTTTTCGGCAAAGTTCAATGTGGTGGTATAGAGACTTTTCAAAATATTTTGTCGCCTCTATTTCCCTTAATACTCGTCCTATCGCCATGAAACTAAGCGCGTTGGAATCAGCGTCCCCTTTTACATAAAGATATACCAATAAAGGTACTGTTTCTTGACTTTGAATTTTTCGGCAAAGTTCAATGTGGAGGTATAGGGACTTTTCAAAATGTTTTGTCGCCTCTATTTCCCTTAATACTCGTCCTATCGAATTGAAACTAAGCGCGTTGGAATCAGCATCCCCTTTTACATAAAGATATACCAACACAGGTACTGTTTCTTGACATTGAATTTTTCGGCAAAGTTCAATGTGGTGGTATAGGGACTTTTCAAAATGTTTTGTCGCCTCTATTTCCCTTAATACTCGTCCTATCGCCATGAAACTAAGCGCGTTGGAATCAGCATCCCCTTTTACATAAAGATATACCAACAAAGGTACTGTTTCTTGACTTTGAATTTTTCGGCAAAGTTCAATGTGGTGGTATAGGGACTTTTCAAAATGTTTTGTCGCCTCTATATCCCTTAATACTCGTCCTATCGCCATGAAACTAAGCGCGTTGGAATCAGCGTCCCCTTTTACATAAAGATATACCAATAAAGGTACTGTTTCTTGACTTTGAATTTTTCGGCAAAGTTCAATGTGGTGGTATAGGGACTTTTCAAATTGTTTTGTCGCCTCTATTTCTCTTAATACTCGTCCTATCGCCATGAAACTAAGCGCGTTGGAATCAGCGTCCCCTTTTACATAAAGATACACCAACACAGGTACTGTTTCTTGACATTGAATTTTTCGGCAAAGTTCAATGGGGTGGTATATGGACTTTTCAAAATGTTTTGTCGCCTCTATTTCCCTTAATACTCGTCCTATCGCCATGAAACTAGGCGCGTTGGAATCAGCGACCACATTTACATAATGATATACCAACAAAGGTACTGTTTCTTGACTTTGAATTTATCGGCGAAGTTCAATGTGGTGGTATAGGGACTCTTCAAAATGTTTCGTCGCCTCTATTTCCCTTAATACTCGTCCTATCGCCATGAAACTAAGCGCGTTGGAATCAGCATCCCCTTTTACATAAAGATATATCAACAAAGGTACTGTTTCTTGACTATGAATTTTTCGGCAAAGTTCAATGGGCACCGTATAGGGACTTTTCAAAATGTTTTGTCGCCTCTCTTTCCCTTAATACTCGTCCTATCGCCATGAAACTAAGCGCGTTGGAATCAGCGTCCCCTTTTACATAAAGATATACTAACAAAGGTACTGTTTCTTGACTTTGAATTTTTCGGCAAAGTTCAATGTGGTGATATAGGGACTTTTCAAAATGTTTTGTCGCCTCTATTTCCCTTAATACTCGTCCTATCGCCATGAAACTAAGCGCGTTGGAATCAGCGTCCCCTTTTACATAAAGATATACCAACAAAGGTACTGTTTCTTGACTTTGAATTTTTCGGCAAAGTTCAATGGGGTGGTATATGGACTTTTCAAAATGTTTTGTCGCCTCTATTTCCCTTAATACTCGTCCTATCGCCATGAAACTAGGCGCGTTGGAATCAGCGTCACCTTTTACATAAAGATATACCAACAAAGGTACTGTTTCTTGACTTTGAATTTTTCGGCAAAGTTAAATGTGGTGGTATAGGGACTTTTCAAAATGTTTTGTCGCCTCTATTTCCCTTAATACTCGTCCTATCGCCATGAAACATAAGCGCGTTGGAATCAGCGTCTCCTTTTACATAAAGATATACCAACGAAGGTATTGTTTCTTGACTATGAATTTTTCGGCAAAGTTCAATGTGGTGGTATAGGGAATTTTCAAAATGTTTTGTCGCCTCTCTTTCCATTAATACTCGTCCTATCGCCACGAAACTAAGCGCGTTGGAATCAGCGTCCCCTTTTTCATACAGATATACCAACAAAGGTACTGTTTCTTGACTATGAATTTTTCGGCAAAGTTCAATGTGGTGGTATAGGGACTTTTCAAAATGTTTTGTCGCCTCTCTTTCCCTTAATACTCGTCCTATCGCCACGAAACTAAGCGCGTTGGAATCAGCGTCCCCTTTTACATAAATATATACCAACAAAGGTACTGTTTCTTGACTATGAATTTTTCGGCAAAGTTCAATGTGGTGGTATAGGGACTTTTCAAAATGTTTTGTCGCCTCTCTTTCCCTTAATACTCGTCCTATCGCCATGAAACTAAACGCGTTGGAATCAGCGTCCCCTTTTACATGAAGATATACCAACAAAGGTACTGTTTCTTGACTTTGAATTTTTCGGCAAAGTTCAATGTGGTGGTATAGGGACTTTTCAAAATGTTTTGTCGCCTCTCTTTCCCTTAATACTCGTCCTATCGCCACCAAACTAAGCGCGTTGGAATCAGCATCCCCTTTTACATAAAGATATATCAACAAAGGTACTGTTTCTTGACTATGAATTTTTCGGCAAAGTTCAATGGGCACCGTATAGGGACTTTTCAAAATGTTTTGTCGCCTCTCTTTCCCTTAATACTCGTCCTATCGCCATGAAACTAAGCGCGTTGGAATCAGCGTCCCCTTTTACATAAAGATATACTAACAAAGGTACTGTTTCTTGACTTTGAATTTTTCGGCAAAGTTCAATGTGGTGATATAGGGACTTTTCAAAATGTTTTGTCGCCTCTATTTCCCTTAATACTCGTCCTATCGCCATGAAACTAAGCGCGTTGGAATCAGCGTCCCCTTTTACATAAAGATATACCAACAAAGGTACTGTTTCTTGACTTTGAATTTTTCGGCAAAGTTCAATGGGGTGGTATATGGACTTTTCAAAATGTTTTGTCGCCTCTATTTCCCTTAATACTCGTCCTATCGCCATGAAACTAGGCGCGTTGGAATCAGCGTCACCTTTTACATAAAGATATACCAACAAAGGTACTGTTTCTTGACATTGAATTTTTTGGCAAAGTTCAATGTGGTGGTATAGGGACTTTTCAAAATGTTTTGTCGCCTCTCTTTCCCTTAATACTCGTCCTATCGAAATGAAACTAAGCGCGTTGGAATCAGCGTCTCCTTTTACATAAAGATATACCAACAAAGGTACTGTTTCTTGACTATGAATTTTTCGGCAAAGTTCAATGTGGTGGTATAGGGACTTTTCAAAATGTTTTGTCGCCTCTCTTTCCTTTAATACTCGTCCTATCGTCATGAAACTAGGCGCGTTGGAATCAGCGTCCCCTTTTACATAAAGATATACCAACAAAGGTACTGTTTCTTGACTTTGAATTTTTCGGCAAAGTTAAATGTGGTGGTATAGGGACTTTTCAAAATGTTTTGTCGCCTCTATTTCCCTTAATACTCGTCCTATCGCCATGAAACATAAGCGCGTTGGAATCAGCGTTTCCTTTTACATAAAGATATACCAACGAAGGTATTGTTTCTTGACTATGAATTTTTCGGCAAAGTTCAATGTGGTGGTATAGGGAATTTTCAAAATGTTTTGTCGCCTCTCTTTCCCTTAATACTCGTCCTATCGCCACGAAACTAAGCGCGTTGGAATCAGCGTCCCCTTTTTCATACAGATATACCAACAAAGGTACTGTTTCTTGACTATGAATTTTTCGGCAAAGTTCAATGTGGTGGTATAGGGACTTTTCAAAATGTTTTGTCGCCTCTCTTTCCCTTAATACTCGTCCTATCGCCACGAAACTAAGCGCGTTGGAATCAGCGTCCCCTTTTACATACAGATATACCAACAAAGGTACTGTTTCTTGACTATGAATTTTTCGGCAAAGTTCAATGTGGTGGTATAGGGACTTTTCAAAATGTTTTGTCGCCTCTATTTCCCTTAATACTCGTCCTATCGCCATGAAACTAAGCGCGTTGGAATCAGCGTCCCCTTTTACATAAATATATACCAACAAAGGTACTGTTTCTTGACTTTGAATTTTTCGGCAAAGTTCAATGTGGTGGTATAGGGACTTTTCAAAATGTTTTGTCGCCTCTCTTTCCCTTAATACTCGTCCTATCGCCATGAAACTAAACGCGTTGGAATCAGCGTCCCCTTTTACATGAAGATATACCAACAAAGGTACTGTTTCTTGACTTTGAATTTTTCGGCAAAGTTCAATGTGGTGGTATAGGGACTTTTCAAAATGTTTTGTCGCCTCTCTTTCCCTTAATACTCGTCCTATCGCCACCAAACTAAGCGCGTTGGAATCAGCGTCCCCTTTTACATACAGATATACCAACAAAGGTACTGTTTCTTGACTATGAATTTTTCGGCAAAGTTCAATGTGGTGGTATAGGGACTTTTCAAAATGTTTTGTCGCCTCTCTTTCCCTTAATACTCGTCCTATCGCCATGAAACTAAGCGCGTTGGAATCAGCGTCTCCTTTTACATAAAGATATACCAACAAAGGTACTGTTTCTTGACTTTGAATTTTTCGGCAAAGTTCAATGTGGTGGTATAGGGACTTTTCAAAATGTTTTGTCGCCTCTCTTTCCCTTAATACTCGTCCTATCGCCACGAAACTAAGCGCGTTGGAATCAGCGTCCCCTTTTACATACAGATATACCAACAAAGGTACTGTTTCTTGACTATGAATTTTTCGGCAAAGTTCAATGTGGTGGTATAGGGACTTTTCAAAATGTTTTGTCGCCTCTCTTTCCCTTAATACTCGTCCTATCGCCACGAAACTAAGCGCGTTGGAATCAGCGTCTCCTTTTACATAACGATATACCAACAAAGGTACTGTTTCTTGACTATGAATTTTTCGGCAAAGTTCAATGTGGTGGTATAGGGACTTTTCAAAATGTTTTGTCGCCTCTCTTTCCCTTAATACTCGTCCTATCTCCATGAAACTAAGCGCGTTGGAATCAGCGTCCCCTTTTACATAAAGATATACCAACAAAGGTACTGTTTCTTGACTTTGAATTTTCGGCAAAGTTCAATGTGGTGGTATATGGAATTTTCAAAATGTTTTGTCGCCTCTATTTCCCTTAATACTCGTCCTATCGCCATGAAACTAGGCGCGTTGGAATCAGCGTCCCCATTTACATAAAGATATACCAACAAAGGTACTGTTTCTTGACATTGAATTTTTCGGCAAGGTTCAATGTGGTGGTATAGGGACTTTTCAAAATGTTTTGTCGCCTCTCTTTCCCTTAATACTCGTCCTATCGCCATGAAACTAGGCGCGTTGGAATCAGCGTCCCCATTTACATAAAGATATACCAACAAAGGTACTGTTTCTTGACTTTGAATTTTTCGGCAAGGTTCAATGTGGTGGTATAGGGACCTTTCAAAATGTTTTGTCGCCTCTCTTTCCCTTAATACTCGTCCTATCGCCATGAAACTAAGCGCGTTGGAATCCGCGTCCCCTTTTACATAAAGATATACCAACAAAGGTACTGTTTCTTGACTTTCAATTTTTCGACAAAGTTCAATGTCGTGGTATAGGGACTTTTCAAAATGATTTGTCGCCTCTATTTCCCTTAATACTCGTCCTATCGCCATGAAACTAAGCGCGTTGGAATCAGCGTCCCCTTTTACACAAAGATATACCAACAAAGGTACTGTTTCTTGACTTTGAATTTTACGGCAAAGTTCAATGGGATGTATAGGAAAGTATAGGGACTTTTCAAAATGTTTTGTCGCCTCCATTTCCCTTAATACTCGTCCTATCGCCATGAAACTAGGCGCGTTGGAATCAGCGTCCCCTTTACATAAAGACATACCAACAAAGGTACTGTTTCTTGACTATGAATTTTTCGGCAAAGTTCAATGTGGTGGTATAGGGACTTTTCAAAATGTTTTGTCGCCTCTCTTTCCCTTAATACTCGTCCTATCGCCACGAAACTAAGCGCGTTGGAATCAGCGTCCCCTTTTACATACAGATATACCAACAAAGGTACTGTTTCTTGACTATGAATTTTTCGGCAAAGTTCAATGTGGTGGTATAGGGACTTTTCAAAATGTTTTGTCGCCTCTATTTCCCTTAATACTCGTCCTATCGCCACGAAACTAAGCGCGTTGGAATCAGCGTCCCCTTTTACATACAGATATACCAACAAAGGTACTGTTTCTTGACTATGAATTTTTCGGCAAAGTTCAATGTGGTGGTATAGGGACTTTTCAAAATATTTTGTCGCCTCTATTTCCCTTAATACTCGTCCTATCGCCATGAAACTAAGCGCGTTGGAATCAGCGTCCCCTTTTACATAAATATATACCAACAAAGGTACTGTTTCTTGACTTTGAATTTTTCGGCAAAGTTCAATGTGGTGGTATAGGGACTTTTCAAAATGTTTTGTCGCCTCTCTTTCCCTTAATACTCGTCCTATCGCCATGAAACTAAACGCGTTGGAATCAGCGTCCCCTTTTACATGAAGATATACCAACAAAGGTACTGTTTCTTGACTTTGAATTTTTCGGCAAAGTTCAATGTGGTGGTATAGGGACTTTTTAAAATGTTTTGTCGCCTCTCTTTCCCTTAATACTCGTCCTATCGCCACGAAACTAAGCGCGTTGGAATCAGCGTCCCCTTTTACATACAGATATACCAACAAAGGTACTGTTTCTTGACTATGAATTTTTCGGCAAAGTTCAATGTGGTGGTATAGGGACTTTTCAAAATGTTTTGTCGCCTCTCTTTCCCTTAATACTCGTCCTATCGCCATGAAACTAAGCGCGTTGGAATCAGCGTCTCCTTTTACATAAAGATATACCAACAAAGGTACTGTTTCTTGACTTTGAATTTTTCGGCAAAGTTCAATGTGGTGGTATAGGGACTTTTCAAAATGTTTTGTCGCCTCTCTTTCCCTTAATACTCGTCCTATCGCCACGAAACTAAGCGCGTTGGAATCAGCGTCTCCTTTTACATAACGATATACCAACAGAGGTACTGTTTCTTGACTATGAATTTTTCGGCAAAGTTCAATGTGGTGGTATAGGGACTTTTCAAAATGTTTTGTCGCCTCTCTTTCCCTTAATACTCGTCCTATCGCCACGAAACTAAGCGCGTTGGAATCTGCGTCCCCTTTTACATACAGATATACCAACAAAGGTACTGTTTCTTGACTATGAATTTTTCGGCAAAGTTCAATGTGGTGGTATAGGGACTTTTCAAAATGTTTTGTCGCCTCTATTTCCCTTAATACTCGTCCTATCGCCATGAAACTAAGCGCGTTGGAATCAGCGTCTACTTTTACCTAAAGATATACCAACGAAGGTACTGTTTCTTGACTATGAATTTTTCGGCAAAGTTCAATGGGCACCGTATAGGGACTTTTCAAAATGTTTTGTCGCCTCTCTTTCCCTTAATACTCGTCCTATCGCCATGAAACTAAGCGCGTTGGAATCAGCGTCCCCTTTTACATAAAGATATACCAACAAAGGTACTGTTTCTTGACTTTGAATTTTTCGGCAAAGTTCAATGGGGTGGTATATGGACTTTTCAAAATGTTTTGTCGCCTCTATTTCCCTTAATACTCGTCCTATCGCCATGAAACTAGGCGCGTTGGAATCAGCGTCACCTTTTACATAAAGATATACCAACAAAGGTACTGTTTCTTGACTTTGAATTTTTCGGCAAAGTTAAATGTGGTGGTATAGGGACTTTTCAAAATGTTTTGTCGCCTCTATTTCCCTTAATACTCGTCCTATCGCCATGAAACATAAGCGCGTTGGAATCAGCGTCTCCTTTTACATAAAGATATACCAACGAAGGTATTGTTTCTTGACTATGAATTTTTCGGCAAAGTTCAATGTGGTGGTATAGGGAATTTTCAAAATGTTTTGTCGCCTCTCTTTCCCTTAATACTCGTCCTATCGCCACGAAACTAAGCGCGTTGGAATCAGCGTCCCCTTTTTCATACAGATATACCAACAAAGGTACTGTTTCTTGACTATGAATTTTTCGGCAAAGTTCAATGTGGTGGTATAGGGACTTTTCAAAATGTTTTGTCGCCTCTCTTTCCCTTAATACTCGTCCTATCGCCACGAAACTAAGCGCGTTGGAATCAGCGTCCCCTTTTACATAAATATATACCAACAAAGGTACTGTTTCTTGACTATGAATTTTTCGGCAAAGTTCAATGTGGTGGTATAGGGACTTTTCAAAATGTTTTGTCGCCTCTCTTTCCCTTAATACTCGTCCTATCGCCATGAAACTAAACGCGTTGGAATCAGCGTCCCCTTTTACATGAAGATATACCAACAAAGGTACTGTTTCTTGACTTTGAATATTTCGGCAAAGTTCAATGTGGTGGTATAGGGACTTTTCAAAATGTTT